>JAYEPQ010000007.1:49343734-49926234 GCA_036321105.1 Dracaena cambodiana
AAAAAAAAAAAAACCGAGTATCATGAATTAAACTCATCCTCACTTAACAAATAGATAATAGGATCCCATGATGTATCTAACTCATAAGAGGTGGAGTAATCTACTTTGAAACTCTACCAGATCTGTTAATCGAGCATATAACTTCCACATAATTTATGGAGAGAACTTTCAATATAAATCATAATCATCACCTTATTTTCAATTGCAAAATTTTGGAAGATACTATGTAATGTAATAAATTTGTAGTCATTATTACAAATTATTTATCAATAGTTCTCATCGTGTAAATTAGACAAATACAATATTAATAGTCTCACTAGGTATAACTTCTCATGGGATAGGAATGAGATATACAGATTTTTTTTTGGAGAGGTTCATCAAATACCTCTATTAATATAACAATACTAAGACAAATGAGAATCTGATGAATTACTGCAAAAAAATTCCCAAAACTCACTATAAAAAGCACTATGAGTAACTACAATAGACTCAACCTCTCTCTCCCAACTCTCTTAAGGAAAACTATACAAGTTAAAGATGTAAAGGCTTCTTCTCCTCATGTATGATATATAAATCTGACCACGTTCAAGAGGAGACTCTAATGGCTTACTAAAGACGACACTAGTCTCATGCTTAATTCCTTCTTCAATCATATATTTAGAAAGTTAATATCAAGCAATCTGTATGAACATACTAAACTCCAGTAACACATACTGAAGTCACTAGTATTATTCTCATGAACACATATCATCAAGTATGGATGTACTGCACTCTGCTGAAGTAACCACAACATCAGTAGTACTTTAAGAAGAAACATGGATCTCAAAAAGAATCAATCTACTAGAATCAACTAATATATCCTTAATGACACTAGTGACTTTAGAAGGAATGTAGAGATCTACAATAAAAACCGGTGTACTAGATTCTAATAGTACATCATCGACAATATTAGTACTGTCCTTACGAACATAGTCATTCTCAACAATTCTCAAATCATCGACATCATCAATAAACACAATATCTATATATTGACTCTTCGAAGGCACACTCGTAATCTAATGTTGATATCTTGTATATTAAGAAAACTACTCCTTGACTTTAAAAATGAATAAAGCTCTGAAAAGTAAATCTGGGGCTAAAATAAATGAAATGCTTTTTTCAATGAATACATTAAAATGAACAGAACCAAAGCAAACCAAATGAGCTGACTAAAATGATGGAACAAAAAAAATTCCGAAAGGCTTAATCACTAAAATCAAGAAAATGTTATTCTAAAATGATAAAAAATGACAAATAATGATGTGATCTATTAAAGAGAAGCAAATAACAATGTTACTAACAAATTATCACCGCCCAATAGTATTTGCGAAGAATTAATAATTTGAAGCCAAGATCGGTTAGATTTTACCTTAGGAGTATGTAAGCAGTTCACGTTCAAATGTAAATCCCACAAGAGTCCTCAGATAATTTTCCACATCTAAAAGCTGGAAACCTTTCATGGAAGTCTTGAAAAGAGATTGATCTGACTGGACGGAGATTGGTTCGAACACAGCTAAAATCATACTTGAAACAGGCTTAAAAGGCTTCTAAATCACCAATAAACCCTCCATGGTTTACTTACCGCAATAAGGTCAGATCTGGTTAAGCATTGCGTCGAATCAGTCAGAAATCTGACTTGAGACAAGTCTGATCTTCTCTAGAACTCAACTGATTTGGCTCTGGTTAAGACCTCCTTTGGTAGCATTAGAAGCTTTAGACAACATGAATTCTAAATTGAAAAGCATTTTGCTGTCCTTTAACTGCATTAGAAGTTTTAGATGATTGATGTAGTTCTAGTTACTGATAACTCCATCCATTTACCCGTAAATTCTTCAAGTTAGTGCAAAATACCCGTCTTCAAACACAAGTAGAGAATTCTCAACAAAAATAGGAAAGCCAATTGGCGGTAACGATAAATTACTAATCAATCTACATATACCTTTAATTATGCATCAATGATAGATAACAATATGCACTTATCAAGCCCTGATTCCTCCACATCGTATTAAAGTGTAGGCAGCTCACATTATTCATCTTCCAAGCATTTCTGTAGTTCTTTTTCAATACACAATGCCAGGAGATCTCCAATTGTGTCTTCTTATGCACAAGTAATTTATGCTGAATTATTCTTTGCAAGATTGATATAGTCTCCCTATTCAGTTTGTCCTGAGTGAATTTTGAGCCAAGCACTCCCATATCCAGACCAGTAGTCACAAATTGTTCATGCATTGCTGTTTCCTGAGCATTTAATAGTTGGATTGGTCTTCCTTATGTTACTGCCTGACTAATCTAAACAAATAAAGTTATTTGTAGCACAAGATTACTATAATTGTCTGTAAAAGCCAAGAGCTGAAGGAAGGTGGGGCATCTCTTCTCCAACAGTTGATCTCTTGTTGTTTGTCGCAAACTTCAGTCTGTTTGTATGCAATCCTGCGACTTCTATCTTAGATTTATATGCATAGTACTTTTGGAATATACATGTTAGTCAAAATTAACTTGAGCCCGATAGTAATAATCCAATGGAAAAAGTCTAAATGTTATGTTTGTAGTGCTGGCCTCCCCAACAATCAAAGGTTTATGTATGGATGCCTATTTGATAGCTTTCAGTATTAACATATAAATATTTAGTTATGCCAAGAAACATACTAAGCATCAATATCTCCCAATTTGGCTTTACTTTTGCCAAAAGAATTTTAGAAGTGGCCAGTATAGCTGCTCCAGGATTTATGAGAAGAATTATAATAGATGAATAGCGTAGCTTTAAGCATGCTACAGCAATAATATTATTAGTAAAAAAGAATAATTGCATATTTTTAAATATATATTGATGTCTCAAATTGGAATAAAGCAATATTATGTATTTAATTTCTTTCTTTCACAATGTCGGCATTGTTAGAGGAGCAAATTCACTAATCGATTATTATAATAAGTTAAAAATACAATTTTCTAAATCTCAGATGCAATGGTTGTGACATTCTATATAGTACCAGTAAGAACAAGCGAACCTCTACTATGGTCTTAATATTAATCTGGATTTGGACTTAAGATCATAAATTTTAATCACTATGTTTGGGTCCCTACAGATCCCAAACTGGTTTACAAGCTTAGATTAGACTTTGTATTTGAGCTCAGAGGTTGGGCTTAATGAGACCAGGCATGAGAATAAGCTAACCAGAATGTTGGTTCAAAAGATTTTTTTTTTTTTTTTTTTTTTTCAGAATAATTTGAATCAATTCTGGGCGAGCGAGCAAATGACGCATAAGGGGATTTTATGGTTTTGTGTGACGTGGAGGTTTGAGGATTTTGTGGATGAACTATAATTTGATTTTTTTTAAAAAAAAAGGAATCCAGGCATTACACTCAGACAAATCAAACGTCCACTTAAGACAAATCACATAAGATTTCAAGCACATCATTTACCAAAATTTCAAGGAACAATTTTCATAATCATTTATTGTCTCTAATTAGAAAATTGACACACACATACATAGTTATATATATAGAGAGAGAAAACAAGAAATTCACTGAGGGTGAAGGGATTTCCTTCACCATCGCTTATGTGGACCAATGAAACGGGTACACGTGGCGCCACTCAAGATAACAAATAAAAGAACACTCTTAACCGCATTTTGAGTGGCGCCACATGTACTTATTTCACTGGTCCACCTAAGCAATGGTGAAGGAAATTCCTTCACCGCCGGTGAATTTCCCGTTTACTCATATATATATATATATATATATATATATATATATATATATATATATATATATATATATATATATAATTCCTATATAGTAATCCCTACCTACGTGCACCAAATGTGCAAAACCAGGTACAAATCAAATAAAATTAAAAACCTAATCAAACCTTATCATGTCTCTAATCAAGTCCTTACTTTAATCGTCTCCATCTGGAAGACATAATCCATACCAGTTGGAAATGACACATGGAGAGCACTGGACGGGTGTAGTTGGAGTGTGGAGTTTTTTTCCAACTACATTCAGCTCCATTTTGCTTCAGCATTTCATTATTTGATTAGAGAAAAGCTCCAGACTACAGGTTTTGTTAAACAAGTACATATCTTTTTGTTTGTAGCTGCAAACTAGCTACTAATGAGCCACGGTTATGTATAAACAAAGAAAAGAGAAATGGCCTTGAAATGGAAAGTAAATTGAATCATCCAAGTCAATCAGAAGTATTATACTAGCCTACAGTATACTTGAGTAGATGCAACCGTGTCATGTATTTTTTATCACTTGACTGAAGTAGCTAACTCTAGCTGCATTAGATCACAATCAGACTCAAATATATCTAAATGGATGATTTCTAAACACTTGTAGTAGTATCTTAAAGAAACTAGCCAGCAAGAAAAAGAATGATGCAAACACAGGCTAGTGGTGTATACAGAAGAACAATTCAGGAAAAGGACCTGTCATGAAACATGACCAAGCTTTAGCGATCTAAAGAGTCATGTACACATTCTATCCACAAGCAGTGCATCTTTTGCAGAATGATCATGATCTACCGACTAGTGTAAAACTTCAACAACATGCTTTATCACATGAGTGAATATTTCCTAACTTGTTCTCTGTCATCACTTGGCTGATGAAGTCACAAGCTACCTGCCAAAAAACCCTGTTAGGTTTGTATCTCGCATCTGTTGAGTATCTAGATGTGATAATCACAGAGAGTCCTGATTAGACTTGGGTAGAAGACCATAATTCTAATTGTATTGGAATACCAATTAGATGGTGATAGACTGACAGTGCTATTCTAATAGAACTAGAATAGAAATACTATATATATATATCTCTTGTATATGATACGAGAGAGGTGAGCAATGGATGAGAGAGAGGACTTTCAGTATTATGAGAAATGTAAAAGATAGAGAGATACTTTGATCTTTTCTTATAATTTTTTTTCTCATAATGGATATTTCTCTAGTTGGTCCCGTGGATGTAGGTCGAACTTAGTCGGCCAAGCCATGTTAATTCTTGTATTCTTTTTGTATTGTATTGTTTTCTTCATCTCTATGATCTCGACGTGAATTCGATCCCCAATAAGTGGTATCAAAGCCGGAGTTATGGATCTGGAATCAAAATTACGAGGTGACGGGTCTGACGTCGAGCAAGCAAGAAGGGTGGCGGAGGCATTAAGGGCAATTATAGAAAGAAGAGGAGTAATAAAAAAAGGAACCGACCGGGTACAACCAGGGACATGCACAACTGTAGGCCCTAGCGATGTGCACCACAAGGAGTTGCTGAAAGCTGAGATGGATTCTAAGGTGCAGATTGACGGCTGTGATTGATCGGAGTATGGATCGAGAAATCAGTTTTCGATTAAGGTAATGCAGAAGTCGCATTCTATGTTTTTCAGCATTCCGGACGCAGTGGTGGATACGGATTAGGCAAAACCCACTGTTTGGAGCAGATTTTGTGCATACTAGCCGTGATCGACGGTGATCGAGGGATCGATATTGACCGAGATGATCGATAGTCGATGGTTGGTTGATTGCACGATGATGAGGGATGGTTTGGTACTTCATGGTGATGGAAACAGTTACTTTGTGATATGATGAAGACATGGTAATGTAGAATAGTATGTCTCTGAAGATGGTCATGGCTTTTGGATCAAGGTGTAGTTAAGTGTAGTGATCACATTTATATGGTGCACAACAAGATAAGTGATTGTGAGTACTAGATAGTCTAAGTGTTTTGACCGAGGTGGAGCACGGTGTAGCGATCATGAGCGCTTGGTGAAGAGCATGGTGTAGTAATCGTGAGTGTTCAACGAAGTATGCTTTAGTGATCATGAGTGTTCGGAGGAAAGTATGATTTAGTGATCATGAGTGTTCAAGTATAGAGACAGTGATGATTATACAAGTTGTTCCCGATAGGTGGAGCATAATCGTGCGGTGGATAATCTATCCTATGAAGTGGATGGCGAGAACAATGAAATTTTTCCAAGATGTATAGCTCATCCGATTTGAGGCAAGGGAGAGATTGTTGGGTTTATATTTCGCATCCGTTCAGTATCCAGATGTGATCGAGAATCACAAAAAGTCCTAATTGGACTTAGGTCAGAAGACCAGAATTCTAATTGGATTGGAATACAAATTAGATGATGATAATAGTGCTATTCTAATAGGACTAGAATAAGAACATTATATATATCTATTGTATATGATACAAGAGATGTGAGCAATGAATGAAAGAGAGGATTTTCATTATTATGAGAGATGTGAGAGGTGGAGAGATACTTGAATCTTTTCTTGTAACTTTTTTTTTTCTCATAATAGATATTTTTCTCATTATTTCCGTAGATGTAGTCAAATTTGGTCGGCCGAACCATGTTAATTCTTGTATTTTTCTTGTGTTGTATTGTTTTCTTAATCTCTATGATCTCGATGGGGATTTGATCCCCAACAAACCCGTATTTGTTCTTTCGGTGCATATGCCAAATTGAGGGATAAGGTCTCTTTTATGGGTTGATGTCCCTTTGATCACATTCCCCCTGTGATCAAATAGATGCAGGGGACAGAGCGTCTGGATCAAGATATCTTACCAAAAGGGACACACTAGACAAGTGCAAACATCTCCACAATCTTGCCTTAAACAGAAATACTAAAGATGTCCATTTTCTCCCAAATGATGTTCCAATCATGTAGTGCTTGCTTTTGTTAGCAGCTAACTTGTAAAAAGACAAAAACAGCGTAACTAATGATGAGACTTGGATGAAAGCTAGGCTAGAGCTAGAGGTGTTGGATTCCTAAAAAACAAAGAGATGGATTAAAAGCTATTTGAATTCCATGATGCTCCTTTCTCTATGCAGAGAGAACATGGCATCTCCAGCAGTTGGCCCACACCATAAGCCACCCTTGCACCGCAATTTCCATTTAGGAAAGGATTAAATGAATCCAATGTTCCAAGTGAGAGGCGCATGTTAACTTAGATTCTCAAGTAGAGAAAAGAAGAATAATTGGAAATAGGTACGTGCTATGCACGTGAAGTTAGGGTCGGCGCAGGATCTGCTAATTAATATACGTGGAGATTTGGAGTCACTAGACAGCATAGTCAAGGAACTTGATCAAAAGTTAATTAAGGTGTACGGGTAATCTAATCTTTTCCTTAGGCCTAGACTGCAATTCTCAATGAATCAAGTATTCTGGTCCTACATTATGTCTCTGAGCATATATAATACAGGTTAGGATCAAGAAAGACCAAGGCCAAATTTGATCTAATTTGGCAATAAAAGGCATTAACTTTATTAATTTTACCTGGCAACAGAGAGGGGGATCGATGATGCTCTCTATTTGTCAGCAGAGCACCAAAACGCACTTCATCAATCAGGCGTAGGGGACATGACCCACGCATGTGCTGCTTTAAAGGCGAGTAGGAGGGAATGCAGCATCAGCAACTTCCTAAGATCCCTTTCTCCCTTTCTCCCTTTTTTTTTTTTTTTTTTTTTTTCCTTTTTTTTGCTTCCTTCACTTATAACAATTATTTACTTTCAAATTGATATGATTCAATAAGATAAAGGGTAAAAAAAGAAGAAAGGAAGATCATATTATTCAGTAAATCTGCCCAAAATGGACAAGGAAACATTGAGAAAGACTCTACCACTCCTTCGCAATCCCTTTATACCCTTTATACGTAGCTCGGTCTTGGTCATGAGACCTCCATCGCCCAAACTCCTATTTTATCAGCGAGATCTAACTGGCTGACTCACCGGCAATTCATCAACAGTCACTCAATAAGTAGACTTAGATTTCTGAGTTATCTGTACCAATTTGCATTTACAAGAAAAATTGAAATTTTATTTTATTTTATTTCGAAGAGATGAAGATCCCACATCATCCTTCAAATTTCATGAGGCATCGCCTCACCTTATGTTTTCCTTTTGTAATTACCATGTGAATCAACAATCTCTAAAGAACCCTCAGCAATAATAATGAAGACAGTTGCAAAACTAATGACTTTTCATCTTAAGTAGTGACCACCATACTAATCAATATTAGGACCAATTATTCCTTCTGGCTGAGTGAATTATCAAAAAATGGCAGAATAAACCACCTACTAAATTTATATGATATATAAAGAGAATTATTGCCTACAGGTACACCAGAAAGAGTTTGTTAGATTCTCTCAAAGCAAAAGATAACATCGCAGGACATTGAGGAACGAGGAGTCTATCTTAAGAAATTTCTGTTACAAGACCACAAGGATACTCTGTTGTCGGTCACACTAATCGATCTAGGTGCAATAGAATAAAGGGTCACTGGAGCTTTTTATGATCTTTTATAATAAACTTGTAACAGAAGTCTGGAGACTGGAGCTTTGGGAGAAGATAACTGAAGGATTACCGTTCATGTGTTGTTTTCTAATGCAATGAGAAATTGATCTCACAGGGGAAGATATGCGTTGAAGCAAAGACAAAGATAACACTCGTCTTAACTCAGATAAAATATTACATCTGTCCGAAAGTGAAGGCTGTTAGGCAAAAAGCAGCTCGGGAACTCCGCAGATGTTTGATGATTTATTGAGTCACTACAACAACCTTACTCTATATTATCATTTAAAAAAAAATAAAAAGCAACAACCTTACTCTATATTAGAATAATAAAGTCACCTGTTGACCTCAATCGCTTCTCATGTTGAACTGCCATGCTCAGTGCCAAGCTCAATTTCCTAATTGCAAGTGGGTTAGGGTGATCCGAATGTGACCGAGACCCAATCCAATTTGGATCTGATCCATATCCAAAATCTTAACTCCTGGATGATATATGAGACCAAAACTTGAGACCCAAAACCCCTAGCTGGTAGAGCAAAAGGCCATTTTGACAAATCTGGTTAATTTGAGTCGATTTCCATAAAGCTCAACAAAAATTAGTTGGAGATACGGGTTAAGAGACTTGACCAGTGCCGACCTAGAAAAGACCAAACCTGTCCATGGTACGCTTAAAGAATGGATTCTATCTGGAGTCCAAATTGCACACCAAACAGCAGGATCAGGACAGGGTTAAGCCCTACCCAACCCAAGCCTGAACCGTTTGCTCAGGGTCGAATTGTGGGTATATTCTGGTCCAAACGAGTTCGGATCAGGCTTCAACCAGTTCACATAAGTAGATGTGATTAACCAAGACATAAAGTAAATTTGTTCCCAAATGAAAGGAAAATAGAAGCACATATATTCAGATTAAAAAGCAATCTCATAAAAGGCAGGCCCACCAGTACAGAAGAGCAATAAGGTCGCCAGACAGCTAGCATTTATCCACTCATGCCTAATATGTGATAACAGTGCATAGTATGAGGAACACCTGGGCCAGAATGAGCATCCTAGTGCAGTAGCAGCCAGGCGACATGTGCTTGTGCGAGCATGCGATGAGTAAGCCAGGTATACTCACACGCATACCACTGCTGGATTGATGACTCCTATTTCTAACTGCACAACAAGTACCAGAAAACATTAAGTTAACTAAACCAGACCTGCCTTGTTTATTAATGACATAAATGTGACATAATAAAAATCGAATTGAATCTACTATATTAATATCATTTACTGTGTTGGACAGTATCTGCATGCTCACTGCTCACACAAGATCAGTTATTGGTTTCATCAATATACAGATAATTTAATGCCCATTTACTCTCTTCCATAACCCTTGTAATGCAGTAGCGTATGCGCAATGAATTCTTTCTGTTACCGAAACAGCCTTGAGTAGCAGCATCTTCAGGTCCCCCACAAAATGATTTTGCCAAAACCTTCATTTTGGGTTAAGAAAGAAAATTTAATTGACTAAGAAGGAAATCACGCGTCAAAATCGAGGAGTAAGCAATTGTTACACTAATCAAAATTACCATTTTTCATTTTTGTATTGATGATTAAGTGACCCACCAGCCGGTGTGCAGGACTAGCAAACCTTGCTAGCCCTTTTTAATTTTGCTACTTAATGTTCATAACCACACACCCATAGATGGAGGAGGCAAAGCAGTGAATTCTTGGATCTGGTCTCTTTTTCTTTTCCTGCTCCCATAACATGGGCATTTTCTTTGGTGTTTTTGGAATCTAAATTCTATTACCTCATTCCTCTCTCACTCTCTCTCTCTATTCCTCTTCCTTTTCCTAGGCACCCATTTTGTAACCCACATGCAGTGAGAAAAAAAGAAAAGGATGATGTAGAGGTCATTCCTGGCCTCTGACTCAATTTCTTGGCTTCTACATGACAGAATGCAGAATATTCTGTAGATGGGTTGTGCAATTTTCCTCCATTGTCAAGTTGGAGGCTGACAGGAAAACCTGTAGTTGAGACTCAGTAGTGAATAGAAGATTTGATCTATAATGTTCAAGGCAGCAAGATGGAGGAGCGAGAAGAACAAGATCAAAGCTGTATTCAAACTCGAGCTTTATGCAACCAAGGTATTCCAAGTAGAACTCCAGAAATTGCAGGCATTGTTGTGCACACTGTAGTTTCTTTTGAGTAGTTTGGATGATGGACAAGAATGTAGATGATGTTAAAAGGAACTGAGGACGTGTGTAAGGCTATTTAGCTCTTATTTCATGCTTTTGATTTGCAGGTTACCAAGCTGGGATGGGAGGCTGCAATGGTCTCTCTGGTTCCACTGGACGTCGGCAAACCAACAGCAAGATCGGAGAAGGCTACAGTAATGGATGGAAACTGCCAATGGAGGAAGCCTATGTATGAAACAGTGAAACTTATCCAAGATCCAAAAACTGGACAGATCAGTGACAAACTCTACAACTTTATCGTTTCAGCAACCGTATGCAATGTACCTCTTTCAAATTTCTATTAGGTTATTTTTTAACTTTCTTTTTATGTCTAAAAATATGATCATTTTTTTTTTTCAGGGATCAGCAAGAGCATCAGTTATTGGAGAGGCTACGATCAATTTGTCAGAGTATGCTGAGGTTTCTAAACCCTCTAATGTCTCTCTCCCGCTCAAGGCCTCTGATTCTGGGCCGATCTTGCATGTGAGCATTCTCACGTTTTGAATGATGAAATTCAATTGATATCATAAGTTCCATGCTGGATCTTTATATGCTTATATGGATAATAGTACTATATTGTCTGTCCATCATTTATTTTCTACCCAAAAAAGAAGTTCAGATACTTCATGTGAACTGAGACCTTCTGATACATTTGTTTTTACTTTCTATCAATAGAATTTTGTAACATTGAGGTAGTGCAAAAATTACAGGTTACCATACAGAGAGTGCAAGCTGATGTTCAGAAAAGGTAATGATATTGTTCATTGATACATTGTATTCGTATATTTCAATGCTAAAATAAATGTATATTTATCTCATAAACATTTTCCTCATAAATCAGGGAATCAGAAGAAAATAGAGATGCTTATGCCCGAGAGCAAGAAAGGAAGATGGCAGGGCAGTTGAACAAAGATGACGAAGAGGACGGTAGCAAAGCTATGAAATCAAATGTAAGTTCCATAGAAATAACTCCATTTTTCTTCATAAGGAAAGAGTTTTCACATATTTTCCCATGCCATCATATGGCTGGCAGAAGATGATTAGAAAAGGAAAGTAAAGCCCTCCAGCAAGAGATTAGAAATAATTTTCTCGGAAAAAAAAAAGAAATTTAGAAATGCTATGATATATATTTGGGCATCAAACTGAAATTTCCTTCTGCAATTTCATTTGGGAGAACTGAGAATTTCTGATATCAAACCTTAAATATCTATAAAAACATGGTCCTTCAGTTCTTGAGGAGTCTGAAGCTTTTATACCAAGCTCTTAAGTTTTTGATAGTGCAAGTTAGGAATTTCAATGGTATCTGAATTTCCTATTATTGAATTCTAAGGCAGAACATAGAAAAATTTTCAGAATTTTTATCACCACTCTGTGATCTTGCCACCTACTATATGAGAATGAATCTTGTTATTTATTTTCAGGATGGCTCGCCTACTATGTTCCAGGCAAAAATGAGATTTCCAGTCAGCACAATGATACACATGGTTGCTGGATATAATAGAAACCTAAATTCTAACAGCACTGATCTGACAGCTACAAGGCGTAATGATAAAAGCTCAGAGCATCATATGCCTGAGGAGAATGGAATGGACAATTATCACAGCCGTAGCTTCCAGTCACCTCTTAGAAGAGCTGGTTCTCCTCATAAGACAACAAGCATGTCAGTTAATTTGGTTACGGCAGATTACAGAGATCACCAGAGGTCAATCACTTCTTTGTCTTTCACTTCAGGTCCTGAAGAGAGTAGTGATGGTTCAACAAACAGTTTGGCTGAAACTAGGTTAGGAGAAAGACTGCAAGAATCAGAGGACCCTTTGGTAGGTGACGTTGCCTTATCAAGACATGGAGAAGTATCAGAGCTTGAATTGCAGACTCTACAGAGACAATTGGTGAAGGAGAGCAAGCGAGTGCAGGATCTAGCCAGGGAGCTAAGCAGAGTTATGGAGGAGAGAGATACACTTAAAAGAGACGATGCAGAATTTAAGGACGCACAGAAGAAACTGGGGGATCAAACTGTTTTAAGCCTGTCCCATTCCTGGTCCATAATTGAAGAAATCAAGCAAGAGCTAGCTCACGAGAAAAAATTAAATGTAAATCTCCGTTTACAACTGGAGAAGACACAGGAATCCAACTCACAGCTAATTCTTGCAGTGGAAGATCTCGAGAAAGTATTGGAACAGAAAAATAAAGAGACAACCTGTTTGAACTGTAGCACAGCGCCCATCAAAACAGCTACTAGTGATAATCTGTCAGAAGTAAAATTTAGAAGCTCAGATTTGCATATTTACAACTGCAAGCAAGAGCTATTAGGAACAACTTCTGAAGAAGACAGTGAACAATATGCACTGGAAGAATTAGTCAGGGGCCATAGAGATACCAAAGTAGCATATTCACTAGACCAGCAGATTATAGACCTGAACAGTGAACTAGAGCTGTACAAGAGATATCATGAAGAGCTAGAAATGCAAATGGAACAACTTGCTTTGGATTATGAGATCCTGAAACAGGAAAACCACGATATTACTTCCAAGCTGGAGCAATACCGGTTGCGAGAACAACTAAGGATACAGTACGAATGTTCTGCACACTCGAGTATAATCAGTGACCTTGAAACCTGCATGAAAAACCTAAAGGATGAGCTTGAGGAGCAGGCTGAAGCATTTGAAGCTGATCTGCAGACTCTCACCCATGCCAAAATTCAGCTGGAGCAAAGAGCTATACGAGCTGAGGAGGAGCTGAGGAACACAAGATGGAACAATGCTAACACTGCTCAGAAACTGCAGGAGGAATTTGAAAAGCTTGCTACGCAAATGTCATCAACATTTCAGATGAATGAGAAATTAGCTACCCAAGCTCTATCTGAAGCTGGCAATTTGCGCTTGCAGAAATGCCAATTGGAGGAATTGCTGGAGGAAACTAACAAGAGAATGGCGTCTATTCAACATCAGTACCAGGTGAAAGTTCAAGGCTTATCAGATCTGGTAGCTTTTAAAACAAAAGAAACAGATAGGCTGCTCCTGGAACTCAAACAAAAGTCTGACGAGCTTCATAATCTAAACAACCATATGAAAGCAAGAGAACAGGCTATTTCAGAAGAGATACGGTTGTATAAAGATGAAGTTGAAAGGCTGTCAAGAAAAAATGTCGTTATTTCTGAGGAGTTGGAAAAAAAAGGGAAGTTGATTGTTGAGTTGCAACAGTTGAAGGAATCAACTAAAGAAACGGAGATGTTACTACTTGATACATGTTTGGAAAGAGATCAACTTGAGAAAGAACTTGCATCGATGAGGGAGGCAGAGAAGAAGATAGTTCAAGAGCTACATGACATGCGAAATCTCAAAGATGAAAAAGAGAGAATAATCAGAGCACTGACCTCCGAGTTGGCAACTCTTAGAGCACAGTATAATGACTTAAAGAATACCTCGTTTGAAGATGAGGTAGAAAAAGAAACCCTAAGGAAACAGGTCTTTCATTTAAGAGGTGACCTGCACAAGAAGGAAGATGCAATCACCATTCTAGAGAAAAGGCTGAAGGACACCAATGCCAGACTTGAGACTACAAAGGCGACCATAAGGAACAAGAATGGCACACACAGCCCCGCACCTCAAGCTTCCAAGGAAGTTGCTAACTTGCGTGAGAAAATAAAAATCCTTGAGGTATTACTAGCACTACTAAATGAGACTTTCTTGCATGTAGTTGCACGTAGATATGGCTTCTAATTTTATATTATGTGATTGTCTGTTTTCAGGGGAAGATAAAACTGAAGGATGCAACGATGGAGGACACAAAGAATTCATTCATAATGAAAGAAAGAGACATGACGAACAGGATAGAAGAACTGAAAAAAAATATCAGTGAATATAGTGCTGGCCTTTCTGGAGGTACACACCAAGAGGTTAGAACATCCTATACGGAGACTTGTTTAACTCGGTTCGTGTTCGACCTGTAAAGATCAATTTATTCTTCCAGTCCTATACATTAATGGGATGGAACAAACAATATGCCATTGTTTCTAAAATTTGCAAGAAAGTGTGGAAGTCTATATTTCTATAAATGAGGTCCACATTTACGTAGTCTAATAGACCACTTGATTCTATGGCTTATTTTCTGCCTCAAGATTGGGTGATTCCCCATTATAAATATCTCTATCTTGCATCTTAATATATACTCTTTCCTAAGCTAGAGGAACCAAGAAGGTTGCCCCTTAGTTACACAAGCTTTTAAACTGCAGAATTAGAAAAATGTACATCAACCTTACTATCCGCAGGCTCCAAAAGTTTTATAGCAGGACCCTCACTCATGTAAAAGAAAACCATGAGGTTTCTCTGTAACTTATTTCCTCTATATTGACATAAAAAAGAAACAGAAATATCCAGTGAAAAATAAAAGTGGATGATGGAACATCAAAGAATGGATGGACAAAAAAAAGATCAGGAACTACTACAGATGTTGAGTTCCTAATGCACTGTCTTCTGTATCTCAGGGAAAAGATTACAACAAGCAAAACAGAGATGTTCCTGAGCTGAAATGCGAGAAGTCCAATAGGGAAAAAAAGATGAGTATTTCCCCATCACAGGTATAATTCGCAACACCCCCCGTCTATAAGTTTTTTGTAAGGCCAATGCAAATACCGGACAAATTGGAACTTTTGAATTCTTAATTATATATTCCTAACTAAAATCTCATTTATTTATGCAGGAAGCCATGACTGTGGATAAACTAAACAAGGTAAACACAGACAGGAAGATTTCATTGCAACCCATAATGGAAGAGAAAGCAAGCAAGCACAATTTGAAGGGTAGAAACAAGGAATTAGCAACTCGGTAAGTGTTTAATATCAGGTTTTCCGCTGGTAGTGTTTTCTCTAGGTTCAAAGGAAAATATTGAAGAAGATTGCTTACATAGTTTATACTTGTCCTTAGAAGGACATAACAACATAATAAGATTGAATACCTCATTAGCTTCTTTTGATCCCTGCAGAACTGTTGGAACCAGTTTGGAGGAGATCAAGGAACACATAATATCAACTGAACACAGTCAAGAGAGCCTAGCTGAAATGTCAAGTAAAATGACAGCACTCAGAGACAAAAATGAAGCTGTGGAAACTGAGCTGAAAGAAATGCAAGAAAGATATACTGAGATAAGCCTCAAATTTGCAGAAGTAGAAGGTGAACGGCAACAGCTTGTAATGACAGTTCGTACTCTGAAAAATTCCTTAAAGAATTAGTTCTTTTCTTGTTAATATTAGAAAGATTTCTCTTCTCAAAAAATATTAGAGAGATTTGGGTTTTCTGTATAGGAAAGCATCAGCAATGTGCGTCATTGTGTTAGTTGGGCCATTGGGACTTGTCAGGAAGAACATATCATCTATATTTATACATGTTCTTCTTTTGTGAATATAATACAGAGGTAAATATCAACGCGGAGGGCATTAGTCCGCCGTTTTGCTTCAAAAAAAATACAGAGGTAAATATCTTTTGTAAGGCCAACAAGATTTGTCTGACAAAGAAAGTCATCTATATCTGTACATGGCTTTCCATGTTAGTGTCAAATGGTTTATGTGACTACAATCCACATTAGCACAACTTATTGCCTTACCACTTCGTTTAGACCTGTTTATCCTCCTAAGGAATTTGGATGCCTGCTCCTTGTTACGTGCATTGAACTACAGCCCAAGAAAAAGGTTTTGGCAGTTCCAACTAGCTATGAAGGTCATAAACTTCCATATTGAATGATTTAAGAAATTTAATTTTATCATATTGGCTCCTAATTTTTTCATTTTATCCATTTAATTTTTTTTTACCAAGAAACCAAAGCTTTAAAACCAATTATAGAGGTGATAAAATGGGATTAACATAAAAAATTACTGGTAAGGTTAGTAGCTAACAACAATCAAAGTATGCAATTATAACCAAATAAAAAAGCAATCGCAAACTACTAGATTTACGTGGAAAACCTGTGCAAAAAAAAACAATGGTCAACACCTGAATTCTTCCATTATATGAACATAATGGAATGTATGATTATACACTCTCTAGATAGTAGTAGAGGATCATAACACCAAGAAACCAATAATCGTTAAATAAGCATTACCATCCAAATGGATTTTGACAATAACACTAAAGCGAGTTTAGAATGGATCACAATTTATATAGAGACCAAAACCAAGATCTAGGTCATTAGATGGGTAGATCACCCTATTGGGAACACAATCCTGAATTTGAGTTAAATCGGACCATCAATGACAAACCAACAAACTGACGAACGAATGCCTCCTCTTATTCCCTCAACCTCTCTTCTTTCTTTGATTTTCTTTTATTGAGCTAACCACTACTTACGTCCATCCATGGGACCATCCCAGCCAAGGAACAGGTATATGACGGTTGAAAATTTTGACAAGTAATGAATGACTTGTTGACAAAGTGGCTGGCTATTCATGAGGCCCACTTCCACATGTGTCTAAGCTAATCATTCGCTCAAAAAATAAATCTTGTACTCAGCATTCCATTGCAAATTTACAAACAAAACACCTTGCTGAGTTTCCATTACAGGTTGCAAAAACTATGGAGGAGTGATCTACGGAGCCAGCATAGGATGGACACTTATTTTACATAGCCATCATGGTAGGATTGTACTGAGTATATTGGTTCTCTTTTGTTTTTGTTTCTATGTTGAAGTCTTTCCACAGTGGGAGAGAAACTATATACTAATTAAACTAGCATATTTCATTAAAAGGATTTAATGGAACACAGGGGGATTATCTACCCACTATTTTTTTTTTGCGTTAATTACACTCAGACCCCCTGTAGTATGAGAGGTATAAAACTTATCAGTTCTAAAGTTTAAAACTCACACTTAGACCCCTTGAACCACATAAAAAAAACTGGCAGGGAACCTCAGACAAAAATATTTTTTCTACGGTCAGGGGTCTAAATTAGAGTTTTAAAGTTTAGAGATAATAAATTATACACCCTCATATTACAGGGGGTATGGGTATAATTAATCTTTTTTTTAATCAAAACGGCGGGTGGGAACCCTCCGCATTCCATTAGCAAGTAGATAATAAAACAACAAAACTAAAGAGTATGACTACTCATATAAGTAGTTCTCAAGATACATTAGTCCTTAAATAAATTAAAAGTAAAACAAAAGTAAAACAGTATAGCAAAATAAAATAAAATAAGGCTCGGGTCCTTCTCCCAATGCTCTAGAACAATCTTCCTGCTCCAATGTGGGGGCTTCTAGTCATGTTGGGAGCCCAAATCATCTTCTGACAATCCTTCCAAAATCTGCACTCGCTCCTCATGTGAAGGAATATCTGGAGCAAGTTCCATTTTATCTCAAAAAACAAAACACCTTGACACCAGCTCAAAAATAAACCCAGGAGGTTCGATTATGGGAGGTTCCACATTCAAGAACGCTCCCAAAATGAGTAAAAGAAAAGAATAGAAAAACACCTCCTCTATTCATATTAAGCTCGTGACATTAGCTCCCTAATAAGTTAACAAAATATCACTTCCAAGCTACTTAAGGGAGTGCATGTGGAATTCTTTCACAATATAGAGTTTCAGAAAATTCCAAGCAAAATCACTCAAATAAATATGATGAGATCTGCTTCCATGGTCTAAAATAATGAACTGCTCAAAACTTCATGAATTTAGAGGTAACTGCAAAGAATGCTCAAGAATCATTACGTTTATATTAGTTTCTTCATCAAATCAGCATGATTTCATTATTATCTCCACACGTTAAGATCATGAAATTTGTCCTTATGCTATAGTTTATCGAAAGCATCTTTCACGTCTCTTGGGGGGAGATCGCTGTTGGTTATAAATTAAATCTTCATAAACCTTATATTGAATCTCAATTAATTCAATTTTCCACTTAGGGTTATGCTTGAACTTCTTTCTGCCAAAATTTCATGATGAGATGAGAAATTACTTTTATATGAAATCCTATCTAAAATCACTGAAAAATATCACCCTCCTCAAATCTATCATTCCGACAGTTCTCAATTGAATAATCAAATTAGAAAAATCGAGAATATCATAATAAAAATAAATAAATAAAATACTAGCAGCTATATATTGAAAAAATAAATGAGAAGAGGTCAAAAAAAAAAAAAAAAAAAAAAAAAAACGAAAAGAAAACAACAAAGATTCACCTCCTATACGTTGATCTCGTTCCTCTTAGATCCGATGCGATTCCATTAAGCCCAGATCTCCTTTTCTCCCAATTCTCGTCGATCTTGAAAGAGGATTAAAAAAAAATTGGGGCTAAAAAAGGCGACATTTTTACTTAGGTTTTCTTTAGGGGATTGTCTGGATCTAGAGAAGGCGCGGATCGATTTTGATTTGGAGACAGAAATGGCGCCCAAAAGGCCAAAGGGGGCGGCTTTATACCCTCCTTAAGAGCCCTGCTAACGTGCGCTTTCTCAGTGAACGTGCAATTTAGCATTGCATACTCTCCGAGTGTCCCTTCCAGATCTGAGTCGGTGTTATTGGGCTGTGGTGGGCTATAAAACTCAACGGGGCGGTACAGCCCAGACCCAGGCCCATGTACGGATCAATTTGTTTTTACAGCAAAATTTGAAGCTATATGACCAGAGGGAAATTTTAAAGGCACACGTAGTAATAATACCAAATGGTATTTCCCCTCCTTTTCTAGATTTGAAAAGAGAAAAAGAAGAAAACTATATTTTCTCTGATTTTTTTGAATTTTTTTGCTTATGGTTTCTCCCCAGTCAACTAAATAAACTTTCTTACTTATTTTCGGATCATAAAGAAATCACCATACAAAGTGAGCTTACTTTCGATAAAGTTATTTTCGTAGGATAGAAAGTTTACTTTGTTAAGTTCTTTTAATGGAACACCAGACTATAAGGCACTGTTTTAGCTATAAAAAAAAACTAATTTGTACTATAAAAATATTAGAATGTGATTATTTACATGGAAGTAAAATAGATATAATAAAAATAAAACTACTTTCACTAGTTCAAGTATTAATTTAGTGAAAAAGAAAATTTAAAGTTACTTCTTATATGCTGAGATATTGCGTGTATAGTATCTACTTTAAAAACTTTCTTTCACATTTTTGAATAGAAAAAGCTTAGAGAACGAAGGAATAAGATAAGAAAATATTTTTTAATTTAGTGTCATCATTATCATTGGTAAATTTTTCCATAACAAATAAATAAAATAAGATATGTAATGTATTATTTAATTAATTAAATAGACTCCATTCACTTTCTAATACACTTTCTTCTTCAAATTTTAGTAAAAAACATAAGAATAATGCCTTTTTCTTTACTTTCATTGTTGAAATTACTTCTTAATTTTTTCCTTACATCATTTACTTTCATGAGCCAAACACACTCTTAGACTGTACTTGGATGTCAAAGGCAAAGTATTTTGGAGTGTTTTTAAAATATATTTTGAAGTATTTTAATGGTATGTGTTTTAAAGTGTTTTGACCATGGGTTTTTGAGGTTCAAACATGTACCTGGGAGTTAAGTTTTTCATTAGTTTTAATGGATTTTATAGATATGTAAGACAAATATATCCTAGTTTGGGAAAAACGAAAAAAATGTGGGAGATAGATGGAGTGAGAAAAAGAGAGACTTTATTTTTAGATAAAAATTTTAGAACACTCTGCAACACTCCCATTTTTGGAGTATTCTGAAATACTCCAAAATATCTCTTCAAGTATTTGGTGGTGTTATAAAGACACCTCAAAACACTTATTCAAAAATTTACAAATAAGTATTTTTTATAAATACTCCATAATATCACTCCAAAATACTTCAAAACTAATATCTGAAGCACAGCCTTAGAGTATGTCACTAACACCTTATTTTTAAAAAAAATTCAAATAAAAAAAACCTTTGACAGAGAGTATAAGTGCAAAATTAACGGCAAAAATCATTGTACTTCTATCCTCTATTGAGATTCTCAGTGCCAAAAAAATAAAAAATAAAAAAATAACAAACAAAAACAAACAAAAGAAAATCAAGTTCACTTCTGCCCAATTCTTTGGGCAAATTCTAAATGCGCACCATATTTTACTAGTGACCACCACATTCTCTATGGTAAAGTGATTTACAACATAGGGGAAAATGGTGGTCACTAGAAAAATATGTTGCACATTTAAAATTTCCCAATTCTTTGCCTTTGGAACTAAATTATCTAAACCCTAACCCCCAATTCGAAAACCTAAACATCATCCTCCCCCATCTCATCTATTTCTCTCCAAATGTCAAATTCCTTGCCCTCAGAACTAAATTATCGAAACCCTAACCCCCAATTCTGCCCTATCTCATCGATTTCTCTCCAAATGTCAAATTCCTTGCCCTTGGCATTGGCAAATGTCTTCTTAGCTCTAGAGCAGAAATCCTAAACGATTCCCATGCCGATATCATTAGCTCAAGATCGCTATCAAGGTAGTTAATGACTTTGAATAACTTAACTATTGCGAAATTAGTTATTATTTTTTTTATTCACAAGCTGGGGATTTTTGTGGAAATAATCAAATTCTCCTAATTTATAGTCAAGAGATGATTATGACAGTCACATTTGTGTACTAATGCAACCTGTTTTTATGATCCTTCTGGAGATTTTATTATTATTATTATTATTTTCCTTTGAGAATTCATTTATAGTAAATCTTTAAGCAAATGTGCTTTGTTAGAATAATAAATCTTGAAAACCTTAACCTGGGGGTAAAAATTGTCTTGTTATGCTACTGGGTACTGATATCAACGTAGTTTAGATGATCTGATAGTTAAAAAACTCACTGTAAGATGTGGGCATCTATAGTTGTTCTTCCATTGGATGTTAAGTTTGATAATTTAGTTGTTGTTGGTTTCCTTTTTAAAATGTTTTAGCTGCTAAATACTTAATCTCTTTGTTCTAGTGTAGAAATGTGAGTGCTATCTCTCATACAGACCTATCATGGTGATGTTCCAGTATTGAATATTGTTAAATTAGAATACTATTTTGTATTTGGGTTTAGTTTGAGTTTAGTACCATATTGCTTGTTGAGAGGTTTATATAGAGTTGAGAGGTTTATAAATAAATAAATAAATAAATAAATATATATATATATATATATATATATATATATATATATATATATATATATTCTCTGACTTCTAATTGATATGGAGATTGAGATTGAGTTTGAGTTTTGGTTCTGATTACTTTGTGCCATGGTATCCGAGCTAGTTTGAGAAATATATCTCAGCCGTGCGATTCGATTACCTATCAATCTCATCCACAAATAAAAAAAAAGGAAAAGAGGAAACACTAGATTACTTTGCAGCCCTTCAATCTCATCTGATCCCTTTGATTCTCCTGTTCGATCCTCCTGTTCGATCATCAGAGCTTCGGGAGTCGGCCTCAGGAGCTTCGGGGGTGGAGAGCTTTGCATTCATTCCTCCTGTTCGACCATCCAGAAAGACCTCTGAGTTCCTCCTGTTCATTCCTCTTGTGCAACCCCTTTCGCTTATCCAGAAGAACCAACAGACTGACCTGTTCGATTCTGGTTGGTGTTCGATCACAACCGACCTATGATCCAGAAAGACCTGTGCAGCCGCTGGTTCGCTCAGCTCGACTTGCAATTATTTTCAGCCACACAAAGTGGTGAGCTGTTCCAGTCATACTTCAAATGAAGCTTCCCCTGAAGGTCCATCACCTCTCTACCTTTGTAGTTCGTTCAGCCTGTTCTTCAGGTTCATTCAGCCTACTATGCGATCAGGTGTTTGCTTAGTTCGTTTGATCACCTAATCGTTCGATCATCTGTTGTTTGTAAAAGCCTGGGTCTACACTACTATAATCATCATGTAGGTGATTTTAATCATCTTTATTACTGCCACTACTTCTCCGTAAGTTGGGTTTTCAATTTTTTTTTTTTTCTATGGCTTCATCCACTACTGCTACTGCTCTTACTGTGATGGTTGAGAATTTTTATCCAAAAAACCTTACTGCTACTACTGTTAAGGGGGAGAATGTAGTTTGCAAACTCAAAAAAGCAATTTATGGACTTAAACAGAGTTCTCGAGTTTGGTTTGAGAAATTTTCTACTATAATTGCTAGTATTGGATTTCAGTATTGTCACTACGATCATTCTGTCTTTATCTGGTATACTCATTCTGATATTGTTTTTTTTGTTGTATATATAGATGATATTTTACTATTTAGGAGTGATACAATAGCCTTGATTGAGACAAAGGATTATCTCAAGTAACATTTTGTAAATATGGAAGACCGAGATATTTTTTTTGAATTGAGGGAGCTTATAATAAACATGGGTTACTTTTCTCTCAAAGAAAGTATACGCTAGATCTCTTGGAAAAGACCAGTCGCCTTGAGTGTGAAACTACTAATACTCTAATGGAGACAGATTTTGACATATGGAGTGAAGATAGTGTTTTGTATGAGCATGTCAAGCAGTATAGAAGAATGGTTGGTAAGCTTATCTATTTTATGATCACTAGACCTGATATTGTTTTTGTTGTTGGATTGCTGAGTAAATTCATGCATAAACCAGAGGGCATACATTGGAAAGTTGCTATGAGAGTTTTGACATATATTAAGAGCTCTCCTAAAAGGGGTTATTTTATAAAAAAGATGGATATGTTAAAATCTCTGCCTTTTCAGATGCTGCATATGTATGAGATAAAGGAGACAGAAAGTTGACCACTGGATACGTTACATTTATTGGAGGTAATCTAGTTACATAGAGGAGTAAGAAATATGATGTAGTGTCTAGATTTTCAGCTAAGGCAGAATATTGGGCAATGTCACATACTACGTGCGATTGTTATTATTAAAGAATTTGCTGACTAAATTTAGATTCAACCCTAAATATCATATGTCTATATACTGTGATAATCAATTAGCCTTCTATATTGCTCAAAATCTAGTGTTTCATAATCATATTAAGCATATAGATGTAGACTGTTATCTGGTTCAAGATAATTTGGCAAAGAAGATAATATGTACTTTATTTACTCATTCGTCAGAATAAGCCGATATTCTAACTAAAGCTGCATCACCAACTATATTTTCTAATCTATGTAAAAAGTTGGGTATGATTGATATTTATATCCCAATTTGAGAGGGAGTGTTAGATTAGAATACTATTTTATATTTGAGTTTAGTTTGAATTTAGTACCACATTGTCTATTGAGAGGTTTATATGGAGTTGAGAGGTTTATAAATATATGTATCCTCTGACTTATAATTGATATAAGGATTGAAATTAAGTTTTGGTTCGGTTACTTTGTGACAGATATGTATATGACACGATTCTTGGATACTTTTATGTGAATTTGATCACCTTAGTCATAAAAAATAGTTTATAAAAACGTGTATTGAGCACAAATTTGGTACAATTATAAATTTATGAATGAGGTTCTTAGCCTATTAAGTTATAATAATTAAGTCAAAGTGATTTTATTTTTCATTGTATTCATAATAAAATATATTCGAGAGTCGCATCTGTGGAGAATCCAAATCCATGGTTTTTTAAGATTTAGCATAGTCATGTATCTATGTTGTATCATATCTGATGCCTGTACTCATACCTGTGCAACCTAGATTGCCATTTTGTTCTATCTGGATTTGGTCGGAGATGTGCTCTCTTATCAAAGCCCAGGTCTTGTGATTGGTTAAGAGTTCATCATGTATATTATTTGTCTAAGAAAGGTGTACTTTTTATCATCTTTTGGGAGAATGGCCTGTAAGCTTACATGATAGTAACTATAGCAGGGAAATAGAACCACCATAGTGGGGAAAGAAATGCGAAGATTTACTGAAAGGAGAAACAACAATCATGTTTGTAGGTACTACTAGGATTGGTTATTGAATGTCTCACTTGATGCGATTCTTGGTTGAATTTTTGATGCTGTGTAGAATTTTGGAACAAATTGAAGGTAACGGTTCCTCTTGATCACTGTAAATTGTAAAAATTCGTGTTTTTTAATTTCATCCACCCAGTTGATGTTCATGGCTTTTAGATGCCCTAACAAGTCAAGGCTCAGTGACGCCACTGCTTTTCTATTGGTGAGGTGGGTACTTTTCAGTCAGCATTTCTGTGTCATTCATGGTCGAGAGTTAACTTTACTGTGTGAATGGTTATACTCAGTTTATATATGTTCAGCTGCAATTCTATGTTTATGCCTGGACCTAGTAATAACAACACTTGGGAAATATTTGATTACTAATTGAACAAGAACAACACTTGAAAGTATTTGATTTACTAATTGAACAAGAGAGGCCATAGTTGCCACCATTTTCTTCTCAAAAATAAAATAGATAAAGCACTTGAAAGTAAGATGGACTGTTATTGAAAAGCCATTAGATGCACTTTGTTATGAACATCAATTTCAAACAATTATCACTAGTTAATTATGTATTCAAGACTGGACATGCTATATATTCACGTTGTTGGAGGGAGTACCTGCCTCTTGGTTGACTAATGCGACCCAGACATGCTTGTGAAGAAAGAAACCAACACACATGAACAAAGAGGACCTCTGTCCATAAAAGTTTTCAATCTCAAGTCCTTTGCATTTAGGTCTTGAGCCAAACAAGAGGATAAAACTAAAATGTTAAAAGCCCAATTTTAGAATTGCTTAAAATCTCAGTAATATCACTGGAAAGTGATATATTAGAGCCAAAAAGTTAAGAGATTGACACGCAAGATCACTTGCTCAATTTGTTTTTCAATGGGTTTTGTTACTTCCTATTGACTTAACCCTTGAATCTATACTTTGTTCTTGAGATGTTAATTTGCATTAGTTTCTCTCTATCTGTTAGTTGTCTACCCATGTTTAAAATAGCGAATGGTAACGTAACATTTTTTCTTTGTTAGATTGTATCACATATAACGCAACGCATAATATAGCTTACGCAATTTCCTATTTATCTAATAAAACTATGAAAATTAATTTATATAATTGGAAAAAATTTAAAAATTCTAAAAAAGTATAAAACACTTTATAACTTAGAATCAATTCTAAATTTCTAATAAGTTTCATAATAATTTTCACATTTATCTCCATAAATTATATTAAGTCTACAACTGTAATTTCAGTCATCATTTAAACAAGAAAACAAGATTTAAATTTATTTTCAATTATTAAAAAATTATAATTTATATTTTGTAATGATCAATTATCTTATTTATACTCGTCCATTTTAGTTCAGCTAAGCATTCAATAGAATCAACAATAAATAAGAAATTTCAGTAACTAGGGAGGAATTACAATAAACAAACAAAGAATAGTAAGTTAGCAATTTCACAAGCAATTTATAAGTATTTAAGTAATTATAAGACTTGCAGCAATTAGCCAATAATTAAAACAAATAATCAATAACAGTGTGAAAATTACTTTTAAAATAACAGTAAATAACGTAATATAACGTAATTTAAGGAAACGGAATATAAAATAATGTAAAAAATGAATTGTTACGGTGCACTGAGTTATCTCGACAGATAGATGGCATTGGGTTTCTATTAGGTATATTAACGCAATATATTACAATTTGTTTTTTCACATGATTTGTGTTGGTCTATTGATGAATCTATTAATTAAGGAGAAATGTTAAGTGTGGCCTTTAGTCCCACATTGCTTAGGAAGAGGAAATGAAGGGGGGGAGAGGGCTATAAATTGAGCCCTCTCCTCTCATCCAAAAATACACTCAAAACATACAAATACCCAAAATACTATTTTTGCATTTGTATTCTCCACAAATAGTGAAATTTTTGATCCTTCTCCGGCCGTGGACGTAGGTCACATTGATCGAACCACGTAAGTTTTTGTGCCTCTTGTCTTATTCAGTTATTTTCTTGATTATCTTTTTTATATTGTATTTGTGGTTATTAGTTCTTGTGGGGCCTGTTGCCCAACAAACTGGCATCAGAGAGAGATTTTTTTTCTTTTTTTTTTGAGGTGCTTATTGTATGCTCTGTGGCTGCCACTAAACGTGGATCCTCCACATCAGAAAATAAGTACTTTCTGTTGGCGGGGCCCAGCATCACTATTCACCTCTTGTGGGGCCCACGTCACTATTCATCAAGTGTCATATTTCATAGCCATCATGACAGTAACAAAGATCTCAATTAAAAAGTTTGATTGGAGTGTCAACTTCGGTATGTGGCAACTCAAAATGGAAGCCATCCTTATACAGGATGGATGTGAGTTAGCACTTGAAGGAGAGGAGAACAAGGCACCGGAGATGACGGCGAAAGAATTTGCAGATCTAAATAAAGGGGCTAGATCTGCTATTATTTTGAATCTCTCTAACGAGGTTTTGCAGGAAGTCGCCAATGAGAGGACAGCCAAAGGTATGTGGGATCGGTTGAAAACCATGTACATGAAGAAGACGGTGAAGAATCGACTTTATTTGAAACAAAAGTTGTATATATTGAGGATGATAGAAGGTATATCTATACTCTCTCATTTTGATAAATTTGATTTCATTACTATGGATTTGGAGAATGTAGATACTAAGATTGAGAATGAAGATCAAGCCATTTTATTGTTATGTTCCCTTCCCCAGTCCTTTAAACATTTTCGGGATACTATGATTTATGGGAAAGATTCAGTCTCATATGATAGTATTAAATCTGCATTAAAATTTAAAGAGCAGATTGATAGGGACATCACATGGGAGACTAGTGGTAGTCAAGCAGAGGGATTATTTGTTCGGGGTAGATATGAAAATAGAGACTTTAGTAGTAGCAAATCCAAAGGAAGGTCAAAATCCAGACATAACAATTTGATTTGTAATTATTGTAAGAAAAAGGGGCACATTAAGGCTAACTGCTATAAATTGAAAAATAAGGAGAAAAATGTACAAAATAGCAGTGTCACCGCTGAAGCTAGTATAGCAGCAGATGAGAATGAATGAACTATATTTATAGCAATAGATAATAAAGTTAAGTCTAATAATGAGTGGATCTTAGATTCGGGTTGTTCTTACCACATGAGTCCCAGTAGGAAATGCTTCTCCACATATGAACCTGTTGATGGTGGAGTTGTTTTGATGGGCAACCATGCTGCCTGTAAAGTTGTTGGTAGAGGTACAGTTCGAATCAAGATGTATGATGGCATTGTCCGAACACTCACTGATGTTAGACATGTTCCAGATTTGAAGAAAAATCTCATCTCTTTAGGCACTCTCGATGTTCTTGGGTGTAGATATTCAGCTGAAGGTGGAGTTTTGAAAATTTGTAAAGATGCTCTTGTACTGATGAAAACTAAAAGATCTGGAAGTTTGTATATTTTGTAGGGATCTACTGTCACAGGTACTGCAAAGGTCTCTACATCCTCAGATGTTGATATTACCAGATTGTGGCACATGCGGTTGGGACACATGGGTGAGAAAGGCTTAACGCTGTTAAGCAAGAAAGGCCTACTTTGTGGTCAAAATACTGGTAAGATGGACTTTTGTGAGCATTGTATTTTTGGGAAGTAGAAAATGGTTAGCTTCAATTCTCCCGCTGTCCATAAAACAAAAGGTACTTTGGACTATATTCATTCTGATCTTTGGGGCCATCTCGTGTTCCTTCTAAGGGTGGTGCCAGGTATATGTTAACTTTTATTGATGATTATTCAAGAAAGGTTTGGGTGTATTTTGTTAAGAATAAAAGTGATATTTTCTTGACCTTTAAACAATGGAAGGGTTTGATTGAAAAGCAGACAGGAAAACACATTAAGCGGCTGCGGACAGATAATGGCTTGGAATTCTGTAGTACAGATTTCAATGAGTTTTGCAAGAATGAAGGAATTGCTCGGCATCACACTGTCAGGATGACGCCTCAACAGAATGGTGTGGCCGAGCGCATGAACCGAACTCTTTTGGAACGAGCTCGGTGTATGATCTCAAATGCTGGGTTGACAAATGATTTCTGGGCAGAAGTCATTGCTACGGCGTGCTACATTGTCAACCGTGCTCTAAGTGCTTCTATTGATTTCAAGACTCCAGAGGAAGTTTGGTCAGGTACTCCTGCTGATTACTCTAATTTAAGAATATTTGAGTGTTCTGCTTATATGCATGTTAATGAGGGAAAGTTAGAGCCTAGGGCTAAGAAATGTATTTTCCTCGGTTATACTTCTGGAGTGAAAGGATACAGATTATGGTGTCCTGATCCCAAATCACCTAAATTTGTAATT
Source organism: Dracaena cambodiana (assembly GCA_036321105.1). Taxonomy (NCBI): domain Eukaryota; kingdom Viridiplantae; phylum Streptophyta; class Magnoliopsida; order Asparagales; family Asparagaceae; genus Dracaena; species Dracaena cambodiana. The sequence continues at coordinate 49,372,462 of JAYEPQ010000007.1, forward strand.
AGCAGAGATGTTACATTTGATGAATTATCTATGTTGTATCTTAGAAAAGAGTCTTGTCATCCTTGTAATTCAGAAAAGGATTATAGTACTCAGAAGCATGTGGAGTTGGAAATTGGAAATTCAAGTCCTTCACAAAGAGTCTCTACGAGTCAAAGAGATCAAGTTGATGAACCAGATCTTGATGAACCAGTAGAGGAATATTCCATAGCCAGAGACAGACCAAGAAGAGAGATTCGACCACCACAAAGGTATGAAGATGTTGCATATGCTTTATCAGTGGCACAGGAAACAGGTGGAGACGGTGAACCTTCCACCTATTTGGAGGCAATTCAGAGTGCTGATTCAGAAAAGTGGCTGGTGGCTATGAATGAAGAAATGGAATCTCTCCACAAGAATTGTACTTGGGATCTTGTGAAGCCGCCGAAGGGAAAGAAAACAGTTGGTTGTAAATGGGTCTTCAAGAAGAAAGAAGGTACTTCAGGTGTTGAAAATGCAAGATATAAGGCAGGATTGGTCGCAAAGGGCTACAGTCAGGTACGAGGTGTTGACTTTAATGATATTTTCTCACCCGTTGTGAAGCATAGCTCTATTCGTGTATTGCTTGCATTGGTTGCCATGTTTGATTTGGAGTTAGAACAGCTTGACGTAAAGACAGCTTTCCTACATGGTGAATTAGATGAACAGATCTATATGAAACAACCTGAAGATTTTGAAGTTGAAGGAAAAGAAGACCATGTTTGTCTATTGAAGAAATCCTTGTATGGACTGAAGCAATCTCCAAGACAGTGGTATAAGAGGTTTGATTCATTTATGTTGGGTCATGGTTTCTCCAGGAGCAGGTATGATAGTTGTGTTTACTTCCGGGAGTTAGATGATGATTCATTCATTTACTTGTTGTTATATGTTGATGGTATGCTCATTGCGGCCAAGAATATAGTGGCAATTCACAATTTGAAGGCCTTATTGAATAGTGAATTTGAAATGAGATTTAGGAGCAGCGAAGAAGATTCTTGGCATGGAGATCAGACGGGATAGAGGAGTTTGCAAGTTATACCTGACCCAAGAAAATTACCTCAAGAAGGTTTTGGAGAGATTTTGCATGAAAGATGCCAAACCAGTTAGTACTCCTCTTGCTAGCCATTTTAGACTATGTGCTGCTCAATCACCAAAGTCAAAGGAAGAGGAAGATTATATGGCACGAGTTCCTTATTCTAGTGCCGTTGGCAGTATGATGTATGCAATGGTATGTACTCGTCCAGATATATCACAAGCAGTTAGTGTTGTTAGCAGATATATGGCCAATCCTGGCAAAGAACACTGGCAGGCTGTGAAGTGGATTCTCAGATACTTAAAAGGTACGTCAATCACTTGTTTGGAGTTTGGACGTTACAATAACACCTTGGTTGGTTTTGTAGATTCAGACTATGCCGGTGATCTCGACAAACGAAGATCTCTTACAGGTTATGTATTTTGTATTGGAGGTTGTGCTATCAGCTGGAAAGCTACTCTACAACATGTAGTGGTTTTGTCCACTACTGAGGCAGAATATATGGCAGTTACAAAGGCTATTAAAGAAACTTTGTGGTTGAGAGGTTTGTTCGGCGAGTTATCTCTACAGCAAGGGGTTATTACCATTTACTGTGATAGTCAAAGTGCAATTCACTTGACTAAACATCAGATGTATCATGAGAGGACGAAGCATATTGATGTAAAGTATCACTTCATTCGTTATATCATTGCTGAGAAAAATGTCCTTATTCAGAAAATCAGTACTAAGGACAATCCTGCCGATATGTTTACGAAGGCTCTTCCTGTTTATAAGTTCAAGCAGTGTTTGGACTTGATTGGCATTCAGAGGTGGTGATTCAGCCCGTTGGGGTATTGCCGGAGAAGATGGAGTAAACCATAAATTGTTCGGGCCAAGGCCAAGGTGGAGATTTGTTAATGTGGCCTTTAGTCCCACATTGCTTAGGAAGAGGAAATGAAGGGGGAGAGGGCTATAAATTGAGCCCTCTCCTCTCATCCAAAAATACACCCAAAACATACAAATACCCAAAATACTACTTTTACATTTGTATTCTCCACAAATAGTAAAATTTTTGATCCTTCTCCGGCCGTGGACGTAGGTCACATTGACCGAATCACGTAAGTTTTTGTGCCTCTTGTCTTATTCAGTTATTTTCTTGATTGTTTTTGTTATATTGTATTTGTGGTTATTAGTTCTTGTGGGGCCTGTTGCCCAACAAAAAATATGATTTGACCTTTTATTGGTTTGTGCCAATTTTTACATGAATAGTTTCTCATTTTTGTTCATGCATCGGTAGATGTCAAACTAAGTCTGTTTCTAACAAGGAAAGAATTGCTTACTTAATCAAGTGTCTAATTTTAAAGAAAGGATTTTAGATTTTCTTTCATAACATATTTAAAGATAATGTTTACTGTTGAACTGCAGTAGATTGATTCCGATTGTTCACATTACAATTATATATTTGCATTTTTTTTTTTTGTTCAACAGTCATGTGTTTATGCCCATTGGAAATATTGTCGGTGTGGGTACACCGATGATTTTCATTGTCGGGGCGTCAACAAGGTCATGGGAGAACAGTAACAGATCATCTTTCTGTGGTGTTTGAGCTTGAGAGTGGAGATGCATCCATGGAAGGGATGGGGCTATGGGTGGCTCGTGTCTGTCCAAAATGCCAATGATGGAAGACACTTCAGTGGCAGAGGTGGCAAAGCTGTTAAGGTAGATTTCGAGGAGATCATTTTTATTCAAAAGTTTGAATTCAAAGTCCATTTGTCAATTTGTTTTCACCGTTCCTGGACTGAGATTGCTGACTTTCCCTACCCAATCACCACCCATTTCATTAGTATTTTCTAGAGAACCTTGTTTTCCCTTTATTCCATAGGTATTTAGTCGGTTTTCTTTTGCATCCACAAAAGGGGTATTTTTCCTATTTGCTATGTTTCAGTTTGTATATTCTATGTAGCATGTTTCATCATATCTTATTAATGGAATGCAAAGGTATTTTATCTACTATTTATGCTAAAAAAATTTGTCATGTATTTATATGTACATCAAGTTTGTGTACAATTTTTTTTTTTCTTGAGACTAGATTTTTCTTATTCAGTTATGATTTGGAGCAGTGGGTGCACGGGTGGCTCCTCTAGTGCCCCCAGAGTGAGGCATCAGTTTTGCATGCAGGAGTTAAATTTTATCTCAGAAAAAGGAGTGAGACATTTCTAGCGCCACTCGTGCCCCAAAGTAAGCCACTAGTGCTCCGAAGTGAGGCACTGGTGCCTTGTATAGAAATTGATAATCTAAGAGTTTGGGGGTTCTGGATAACATCTAGGTACGGATGGAGGCACTGACAGACTAGAGCAGGATATTCGTGTCTCCTGCAGAAATTGGCAATTTGAGAGTTGGATATTCTGGAAATGCAATGAGATATCGGTGGCCCCATTGGTGCCTTGCATTGACACCACTGACATGGAGTGGCACAGGTGGGGGACACTCGTGTCTTCAAAGGCTGATTTAGTCTCTTGGGCTTGCCCTACTCCTTTTGATCCTCATTTGACTCTTCCTTTGATCATAGAGCTTCTTTGTGTACTCCAAACTTTTCTAGTGCTTAAAAGGTCAGATCTGAAGCTCTTTTGGCGTGGATGCATGTAAGGCCGCACTCATTTGAGAATTACATTTCTAGCCTTTCAGTGAGATATTAGTGAGAATTATTGATGATTCCTTGGAGTTTGAACACCTTCAGTATTAAATTTGAAGAAAATGTTCTAGCAAGATGCCACTGGATAGCAATATTTAATGTCCTTACAACTTACAAGCAGGATTTTTGAAGGATATGACCACTGATCTACCCTAATTTTCTGGGATGGTGATTATTTATAGTGTGAGAAACCATGATTATACAAACCCTTGGCAATTAAAAAGGATTTGGCGACATTGTGAAGTTACTATAAGTAAACTTTTGATTCATTAACCGTCATGTTGGTCCAAACATGACATGAATGCACTTGGAAAACTTTGTATTATATCCAAAATGATGATGGCACTGCTGGAATTGGTTCAATCTGTCATGGAAATTACTTCCTTTTAACTTCTTGTAGTCAGAAATGGATATGGCTTCTCATGATGTTCTTGGTGTTGGAAAAGGCTTGGCCACTTCATGGACTTGCACCATCAAAACAGGCTTGGAGTCACATTTGTGATGCTACTGCACTAGATATCCATGTCTTTTGCTGCACTGGCCATTCTGTAGATATTGACATCTTATGGTCTACAGATTCCTTAGTAGTATTTTACAAGCAACTGGATTGCTGAATGGCCACTTTGTCATTTACTATAGTTGGAACTTGGAAGCCATTTTCTTGATATTATCATGCCTTTGGAAGCCTTCAACATACAGTGTTCATTATCAATTATATGGACGCTAACATGCATTTCATCTGGTGCAGGTTGAGGTCCTTTCCCACCAATTCTACTTTATCTATGGAGCAATCTCAGGTTAGGAGAAGACCAACCTTACTACACAATGATTCATTCCTTGAAGAACAATCAAACGTTACTCAATTGGCAAGTGGGCTCCAGGTTTGCATCACCTTTGTCAGTTTATATCATGTTTAGGTCTTGTTTGTTCTTCTGAATATAACTTGGTCAATTATATCAATTCTAAACTTGTTACGTAGGTCGATCAATCTCTTCAAGCTGGCATGCATTTAGCCACATGGCCTGCTAAAGCATGCTCTTACGCCGTATATGTATGAGCTATCATGGTCCAACACTTTAGAAAATAAACATTTAGGAGCTTTTGACATATTTAAGATTAGATTTTTGGAATTTAGGTGAATGAGGTGTAGCTGACGGAGCTGATAATGACAGATTCAAGTATTCATTAATCTAAAACCATTATTATTCAACAGCCCTTTCTCATAGGAAAAGTTTGTAGAAGAATACTGAGCGTGGATTTGTACATATTTTCAACTCTTATTCTAGAGTTGCATTTTTCTCAACATACGGTGGAAGTAGAAATAGGTAGTTGAAATGGGTTCATGTTTTTTGTTTTCTTGAAATCCTCTAGTATTCAAGTAATTAGAGTTTAACGAAATGGGTCTCAGGTTATTAGGACAGAAACCTCAAGTATAATGCTGTTTTACTTTTTGTCTTCCTTCTTCTCTTCTTTCTTTTCTTCCTTCTTTTCCTCTTTCTTCTCCTCTTTTTTCTCTTCTTTCTTCTCTTCTTTAGCTGGTCCAACTGTTTCGATATCGATTTTTCCTAGTTTCTTCAGCTTCTTTGCAACTGCAATTGCGTCCATCTCACCAATGACAGTGAGCTTCTGCTCCTTCAGATCAGCAGCAATGGAATCAACACCTAGTAGAGAGAATAAATGAAACAAACAAATACTCAAGCTAAATTCATCAAAACTCAACTCATGACATTATATGAACTAAAAAGGTCAACTTATCTTTGTAAATCCTGGCCATAAGAGTGTCATTCTGGAGTTATTTCAGGGTTGGATGATAACAATGAGAAACAAGAGCACAAAATTGCAAACTCGTCATCTCTATACCAAAATTTTGACAGCTCGGAACCATTCAAGCATATGTTTGGCTTATCCCATGGCTGTGGTTGAGATAAACCTTAGACTTTTACCTAGGCCTTTCATTTGATTATTTTTCCTTCTGTCTTGTACACCAACTAATGTAATTATAGAATATTCTCTCAATCTCTTACCTTTTGAGAGAGGAATTCCCACCCCCACCCCCCCCACCCCCTCTCCCAGTTCACCTATTATTATTTGAGGAACAGAAATTCATGGTTTAGTTCTAATTCTTGCAAGGTTGCTTCCATTGTAGTCCTAGATCATTATCACTTTCTCATCTGAATATTAGCTTTCCGTTTTCATTTTTAAAAAGCTACAAGACTCAATGAAGATGCAAAATTAAGAAGCTAAAAGATGAGATCAATACCGTAAACATCAGCAGCAGCTTCTATGGCTTTTTGTTTAGTTTTCTCATCGTTCATTGATAGTATTTTGAGCACCACCTTTTGCTGAAAACATAGGGTGAGAGAAAATATCAGAAATAGAGAATCATTTTTATGCAAAAATGAACCTTTTTAAGGGAAGGAACTGCTCACTTGTGCCATTTGAGGATAATGAAGATGGCCTATAATATCTCAGGAGCTGATTGCATGCAGAATGAACAACAGAATTTGGTGTTGGTTATTGAAATGGGATTATGACTATATATATAGAGTGAGTTGTGCAACTCTGGCAGAATAGTTTTAGTTTCTGTCATATGCTAACATGAGATGATAAATGATCTGGCTTTTTTCTGTGGTTGATTGAGGACTTAAAGAGGCACATAATTGTATAAGGGATACTGGACATTTGCGAAGTTTTAGGTTTTGAGAGAGAGAGGTCAGCTTGAAACAGGAAATACAGTCAAAAGTTTCGGCCATTCTGAGAATGGTGTATATAATTCAATTTTCCCATATGGGGAAGGCTATGGGTTCCAGTTTCAATTTTTCTCTGCCCTTGAGGATAGTAGTTACAGAACATGAGTCATGGTCAAATATTTTGTTGCCTGTGATTTGTGAGGGGTTGACAATCATCGCATCAGATATTGGTCACCTATCCACGTTTTCGTATGTGTTGAAGTAGTTACTGTTAATTTGTCTAGAGTTAATTACAGTGAGATCTATGTATTGTAGAGATAATATAACTTATTATCTCTTAAGTTTAAAACTCTCAATTTAGTCTCCGGATTCCTAATGTCGTTAGTCAACAATTTGCTATTCTCACCCCCTGTTTAACTGAAACTGCATATTTTTTTAATGAAATTTTCAAATTACCTTCCTCTCTCATTAAGAACACACTCAAAACATGCCCAGAGGAGGATAATTTAAGGATTTCAAAAAAAAAGTATAGTTTAAATTAAACAGGGGTGAGAATAACAAACTGTTGACTGATGCCATTAGGAGTTCAGAGACTAAACTGAGAGTTTTAATTTTAATTGATAATAACTTATACTAGCTCTATACATGGGATTTCACTGTAATTAACCCTTTATTCTATTATATTTCGCTTTTCTATTTTTGTTTGTTTTCATTATGTGAAAGTTTAATATTATAAACATTTGGATTTGTTTGGTTTTTCGAACAAAAGGATATATTTTTTGCCCTTTCTTCATCAATGAAAGTCCATATATTCTTATAATGCTATCTGAATTGCATGAGTTGAGGTTAGAGTTCCTCCTGAAATTTTTACTGTGAACTCTTTTCATGGGCTATTTGTTAGTTGTAATGATTTATAGTTTCATCTATGTGTGCAGCTTTTGTTGGATGATTGTTGGGAATTAAAGGAATTCTATTATTGAGTTACAGAAATTGGGAAATTTTTGCTAAAGGACGGTAAAGAATTGGTTGTGAACTCTTCCCGGATCTGGATCCTCTCTAAGGCACAAAATTAATAGGATTATCCATGACATACTCTTAGCTGGTAAGATATTTTTAAGTGTATAGTACATGTTAAGTGCAAATTACATAGGAGTGGAATTCTTTTTACGCACACCAATTTCCTCAAGACGCCCACATTTCTCTATATGCCCACTTCTCTTTTTGAATCATCTTATATTTACTCTCTCCACCCATTTTCCCCCCCAAATTCTAACCCTCTAAAAAAAATTAAGCATTAATCAATATCAAAATTTTGTTCTATGCTCTTGAGTAGCCAAGTGCACTTTTAGTTAGACATGATATGAAAGCAGTTAACCTGGCCTTCCGAAATTGAATTAGCAAATGCATTTGTCTACTGGCATCCAATTTTTAACACCATAATAAGTATAACTCAAAGTAATAGCAAAAAACAAATGCAAGTGTGGGTTCATGATAGCAAGGGGTTCAGCCTTACTATTGATATAATGCCGGTAGACATTCAATAAAGTAACACTTTACTTTTAAAAAGGTTATATGTAGAGTAGCTGATAGCTGAACCCAAATGACAAACAATAAAGTAATAATTTTGATAGCTGAACCCGACCAGAGACCGACTCAGTCCCCCCCCCTCCTCTCAAAAAAAAATAAAAATAAAAAATAATAATAATAATAAATTGCACACAAAATCAAATCACAAAACTAAGAATAAGTTTCATTCGTACCTCTAGATAAGGGGATTTGTTTTCTGACACCAATTGCATGTTGGACTTGTCTATTTTTTTTCAGAAAACTCTAAGCTTAAAGCCTTAAACCTTACTGTAAACACAGTGAATTTGAAGACTTTAGGATTCTTTCTAATTTTTTGAGGAACATGAATGTAAAAATTTAGAGAGTTATAATATAAATGAACTTGTGGGAGATGTGTTTATTTTGATAATTTAAATAATACTAAAAAAAAGTGTTTTTTTGGTGGTTTTAGAGAGCGTAGAGGAAGAAGATGATGAATATATTTTAATTTTTTAGACGTTTTAGATATTTAGATTATGAAAGGACAATTTAGTTGAAAAATCAATATGGTAAACTTGTCATTTTTTGAAAGTTTTAAATGTGGGCATCAATAGTAAATTGGTGTACGTGAATAGAATTTTCCACGTAGAAGTGTGGTGTTAGTTATTTTAGGAAATACTTTAGGAAATACCTTAACTATCCAATAATTTAGCGAAGGGAAATTCTAAATGGACACACGACTTAGTGAGCACCACATCCTAAGTTATAAAAAATTATAAGTTTGACATTTTATTTTTGGACAAACTTTTCTTTTATCCTATTCTCTTCTCTTCTTCCCTAACACAATCTCTCTCTCTCTCTCTCTCTCTCTCTCTCTCTCCCTCCCTCCCTCTCTCTCTCTCTCTTCAAGCACACATCCAAATCCATAAATTTTCAAATTTTTATGCTTTTAAATCCTAAACTCCAAACTCCATTCCCATCAATTTTGAATCTATTCATTAAAATATTTTCCTATGTAAATTAATTTAAACAATTCATTAATAAAAGTTGATAAACACCTGAAAAATACCATAAGAAAAAAAATCAATTTTTAATCTAATCCTAAATTAGTGTCTATTTTGTTTTCATTACTTAAAAATCTTAAGGAAAATTCTATAAATCAAATAAAAGAGAAATTAGGATTAGAAAAGTTATATTGAAACTTCCTTCAAAGGGGATTAGAATTTGACAGGGAAGGATGGAAAAATAGAGAAGGGTTTGAGTGGGGCAATATTGAAAGAATAGGGTGCTTATTAAGAAAATCCCTCTCTTTTTAAAAGAAAGAGTGTGCTCACTTAGTAAATGGTGCTCATTGAGTCAAGGGGTGTGTTCGTTTAGAATTTCCCTTTAGTGAACCGTTGATATTGTGCATTGGGCAGTCCACTCTAAATTCCTGCTTCGAAGAGGAGCAAAGTTGTTTTTCCCCCATTCTTTGTATTTCTGCTTGTCTCTTTTAATTTTGTTATATTTTATTTCTTTTTTTAAGAATACTCTTGAATTAATGATAGGGTAATCAAATGGGATTCAAGTTTTTTTTTCCATCTGCTTTACTTTTAATTTGGTGGACTATCCAATTCCCTCATCGCAAACATCTTCTGCTTTGCTTGTAGTTAAGATTTTCTAATTTAAGGGAATATTTGCTATTACCTGATTATCAAGGGTAAGCTTTCGGTTCGTGTTATTCAAAATTTTAAATTAAAAAGACAAAAATTAAAAAAAATAATTTTAAATTTTGAATTGGGCAAGTCGAAAACTGACCCTTTGACCCTGCCAATTGTCATCCCTACCGTAATATCACCGACTATTTTTGACATTATTGCCAGCACTACCATAGTTCTTAAGGCTTATAGACCGGACAAGCAAAAAAATATGGCTCTGGGCCTTGGTTAACCATAAGCCAGATAATGGATGCTGAGGGCCAGCCTAGTAAAGAGCCCATGAGATGGCCGAGCTAGGAGATGAATGTTTTTGTATACACTGGTGCCTAGTATAGAAATTGATAATCTAGTAGTTCGGGGGTTCTGGAAAACATCAAGGTACAGATGGAGGCATTGATAGACCAGAGTGGGATATCTGTGTCTCCTGCAGAAATTGGCAATTTGAGAGTTAGATATTCTGGAAAAGCAATGAGATATCGGTGGCCCCATTGGTGCCTTGCGCTGACACCACTGACATGGAGTGACACTTGTGCCTTCAAGGGCTGATTTAGTCTCTTGGGCTTGCCTTACTCCTTTTGATCCTCATTTGACTCATCCTTTGACCATAAAGCTTCTTTGTGTACTCCAAACTTTTCTAGTGCTTAAAAAGTCAGATCTGAAGCTCTTTTGGTGGGGATGCATGTAAGGCTGCACTCATTTGAGAATTACATTTCTAGTTTTTCAGTGAGATATTAGTGAGAATTAATAATGATTCCTTGGAGTTTGAACACCTTCAATATTAAATTTGAAGAAAATGTTCTAGCAAGATGCCACTGGATAGCAATATTTAATGTCCTTACAGCTTACAAGCAGGATTTTTGAAGGATATGACCACTGATCTACCTTAATTTTCTGGGATGGTGATTATTTATAGTGTGAGAAACCATGATTCTACAAACCCTCGGCAATTATTGTGAAGTTACTATAAGTGAACTTTTGATTCATTAACCATCATGTTGGTCCAAACATGACATGAATGGACTTGGAAAACTTTGTATTATATCCAAAATGATGATGGCACTGCTTGCATTGGTTCAATCTGTCATGGAAATTACTTCCTTTTAACTTCTTGTAGTCGGAAATGTATATGGCTTCTCATGATGTTCTTGGTGTTGGAAAAGGCTTGGCCACTTCATGGACCTGCACCATCAAAAGAGGCTTGGAGTCACATTTGTGAGGCTACTGCACTACATGTCCATGTCTTTTGCTGCACTGGCCATTCTGTAGATATTGACATGTTATGGTCCTACAGATTCCTTAGTAGTATTTTACAAGCAACTTAATTGATTGCAGAATGGCCACTTTGTCATTTACTATAGTTGGAACTTGGAAGCCATTTTCTTGATATTATCATGCCTTTGAAAGCCTTCAACACAGTGTTCGTTATCAATTATATGGACGCTAACATACATTTCACCTGGTGCAGGTTGAGGTCCTTTCCCACCAAATCTACTTTATCTATGGAGCAATCTCAGGTTAGGAGAAGAACAATTGATGGAGATTAGATTTGATTAGATTTGGATCTTGTTAAAATATTTGATTGGATTTTAGATATTATTAGGATATTTGATTGGATTAAGAGTTTGAGTTCTATTAACATTTGGTTTATTAGGGTTTTTCTATATATATGGGTTTGTATGAAGAATTGAAAAAGATGAATAATATTTGAAAATTTTGAGAAATTTCTGGCGTGGATTTCGCAGAATTAAATCTTTCCTCGTGGATTCGTGGAGAGTGGGCGTGGATTCACCTGGGTGGATTTCCAAACCCGTAAGTTCTTCCCCAATTTATCTATTTTCCCCGATTCATCCAATAAAACATTAATTTTCAAAATCCTAACTCTAATTTCGCCTCCGTCCTGCGTCAAACTTGATGTCAGAGCCTAGATTTTCTTCTCCATCACCATCTTCTTCTTTTACATTTCCATCCTCTTTTATTTCAGTTTTTTTACTTTTATTTTTACTTTGAAAAAAAAAGGTTCAGATCAGATCTAAAAAAAAAGAGGTTTAGTTCAGATTAGATCTGAAAAAAAAAAAGGTTTAGTTCAGATCATATCTGAAAGAAAAAAAAAGTACAGATCTGAAGGAAAAAAAAAAGTACAAATTGGAAAAAAAATTCCTTCCCTTTCTTCTCTCCAACAGTACCCACCTGTTCCTCCTCCTCTTCTTTTCTACCCGCAACAACGAACAAAAAAAACAGTTTAAATTTGAAGGAAAAAAAAAAGAGAAGAGAGAAAAAAAGAGGAGAGAAAAAAGAAAAGAGAGAGAGAAATACAAATTCTTCTCCCCCTCCATTTACTTGCCATGCACCTCTTCTTCCCTTTCATCCAAACTATCAACAACAAACAGGAGCAGCATCAACAAGCAGGAGCAACAGGAAGCAGCAAAACAGCAGTGACAGCAGCCAGTAGCAGCAGAACAGCAGGTCAGTACAGCAGTTAAGGAAAATGTGGTGATTTGAAGTTCATTTGGACGTGAACTACTCATCCCTCTAGGTGATACTTAAATTGAACTGAATTTCAACTACTAAATTTTTTGCAAATATTATTAGATTGCAATAGTTTGTGATGAAATGATTAATTGCTTCTCTCTAGTGATCTCATATTCATTTGCATTTAGCAATTGATTTATTGGAAGAAATTAATTTAATGTATGTATTTGGGTCGTCTGAGTCTTAGATTTTGCACTATTATCTGTATACTTGACTAATTTGCATCGCATGATTCATTCTGTATATTAAATATATCTCATTTTACAACACGTTCTAGTCGCCATTTGGAATCAATAGGTCATTATATTTATGATTTGCGTACTGCTAGAGAAATAATAGATGAAAAGTTCTGGTATAAAATTCCTGTATTTGATGGTTATTCCTCCATTCGCGACTTTATTGATTGGTTAGTGAATATGAAATGTTATTTTGACTGTTATGAAATGTCTAGTAAACGTAAATTTTAATTTGCTAGGAGATGATTAGTGAGACAAGCCAAAGATTTTTGAATTTCAGTAGAGATAGATCGTGAGGAATGTTATAGAAATCTTATAAACTCGTGGGATGAGATGAAAGATATTCTTATTGAGGAGTATCTTCCTACGTATTATAGGATTCGTTTTTTAGATAAATTGGAAAATAGATTTACTCTAAAAGTTAGAATACAGTGCCCTAAATACAAAAAATATGGACACTCTGTATTTCAATATACCATAATTAAGCGTTCTAAGTGTCGCATATCTTGGCATTATGACTATGAGTGTCCCCTCAAGAGTGAGCTTATAGATATCATGCATATTAATTACGTTGACGATTCAGGAGTTATTGAGCTTTTGTTTTTAAGGAAAGTACTATAGTTGAATCATAATTGGAATTAAATATGTCTATTCTTATTACCGATACTACTATTCCTTTTATGGTTAATGATAATATTATTAATGAGGTAGAAGAATCTAATACACATGCACCAACTGAGATTCATGTTCCTATTGAAATCCATGCTACTGTAAAGAGTACTACTAATACTAGTGATACTCAAAATATTTTAGTAGAGTCTAGTGCACCCTTATATGATACTAGATATTTAATTTTGGAGTCAAATGTAGATGAAAAGATCGAGTATGAAATAGTTGACACTAATATTACTACCAGTAAGTCTTTGAGCATTTTTCCCATATCTTGACAGGTTGCTCATAATATATCATTTTCTAGCAATCGTTTGGAGTTTCCTTTCGAGATTCATCAAATTCCCACACAGTATGGTGACGTTATATCATTTGCGGTGATTGATATATATCATTTTATGGAACCAACATCTATCTTTTAGAGTTGTTTGCCTGATATGCATATTATGTTTGAAGAGATCTCTAGACAGATAACAATTTGCAATGATAAGTACAAATTTGTTATATATCCACATAATATTTTGCAGGAATTTGTACCTGATAATGAAGTGAAAGTTTTGGTTCCCCTTAAGGGGTTACTTCCAGAAATTGTGAAGAAATTATACGTTCCACATTCAGATTTTTATGGAGTTTCGATGAAAATTGCTTATACTATTTATGGTCTGGATATTTTATGAGATCCATATTCGTCTACTTCCATTACAGGTATCTTTCCAGATCTACCGTGGTTCGATACAAGTTCACTAAAAAAGTCAGTTCCTCCTCCACCACTTTTTTTCAGATGTGATGCACGAGTTATGGTTCCTCGACTACCACCATGGCTTAATTGGGATACTTCGTGGATGCCGATCAGTTCAACCCGGACGTGTTTATCGTTACTTATTTCCGCATTCATCGGAGATGAATGCTTTGAAGCCGGGGAGAATTGATGGAGATAAGATTTGATTGGATTTGGATCTTGTTAAGATATTTGATTGGATTTTGGATTTTATTAGGATATTTGATTGGATTAGGAGTTTGAGTTCTATTAGGATTTGGTTTGTTAGGGTTTTCCTATATATATGGGTTTGTATGGAGAATTGAAAAAGATGAATAATATTTGAAAATTTTGAGAAATTTCTGGCATAGATTTGGCAGAATTAAATCTTTCCTCATGAATTCGTGGAGAGTGAACGTAGATTCGCTTGGGTGGATTCCCAAACCCCATAAGTTGTTCTCCAATTTATCTATTTTCTCCAATTCATCTAAAAAAATCCCTAATTTTCAAAATTCTAACCCTAATTTCGCCTCTGTCCTGCATCACCAACCTTACTACACAATGATTCATTCCTTGAAGAACAATCAAACGTTACTCAACTGGCAAGTGGGCTCCAGGTTTGCATCACCTTTGTCAGTTTATATCATGTTTAGGTCTTGTTTGTTCTTCTGAAGATAACTTGGTCAATTATATCAATTCTAAACTTGTTACGTAGGTGGATCAATCTCTTCAAGCTGGCATGCAATTTAGCCACATGGCCTGCTAAAGCATGCTCTTACACCGTATATGTATGAGCTATCATGGTCCAACACTTTAGAAAATAAACATTAGGAGCCTGTGACATATTTAACTCTAGATTTTTGGAATTCTAGCTGATGGAGCTGATAATGACAGATTGAACTATTCATTTAATCTAAAACCATTGTTATTCAACTCCGCTTTCCCATAGGAAAAGTTTATAGAAGAATATTAAGCGTGGATTTGTACATATTTTCGACTCTTATTCAAGAGTTGCATTTTTCTCAACGAATGGTGGAAGTAGAAATAGGTAGTTGAATTCTCGAGCTAAAATCCTCTTGCGTTTCATTAATCAGGGTTCAACGAAAATGGGGTCTCGGGTTATTAGGACAAAAACCTTAAGTATAATGCTGTTTTACTTTTTGTCTTCCTTCTTCTCTTCTCTCTTTTCTTCCTTCTTTTCCTCTTTCTTCTCCTCTTTTTTCTCTTCTTTCTTCTCTTCTTTAGCTGGTCCACCTGTTATTATATCGATTTTTCCTAGTTTCTTCAGCTTCTTTGCAACCGCAATTGCATCCATCTCGCCAATGACAGTGAGCTTCTGCTCCTTCAGATCAGCAGCAATGGAATCAACACCTAGTAGAGAGAATAAATGAAACAAACAAATACTCAAGCTAAATTCATCAAAACTCAACTCATGACATTATATGAACTAAAAAGGTCAACTTATCTTTGTAAATCCTGGCCATAAGAGTGTCATTCTGGAGTTATTCCAGGGTTGGATGGTAACAATGAGAAACATGAGCGCAAAATTGCAAACTCACCGTCGCTATACCAAAATTGTGACAGCTACCTTAGTGGTGGCTGACGCTCGGAACCATTCAAGCATATGTTTGGCTTATCCCATGGCTGTGGTTGAGATAAACCTTGGACTTCTACCTAGGCCTTTCATTTGATTTTTTCTCCTTTCTGTCTTGTACACCAACTAATGTAATTATAGAATATTCTCTCAATCTCTTGCCTTTTTTGAGACTAACGAAGGGGAGTAAGAATTGGGAGCAAACTCTGTTCCCGGATCTGGATCCTCTCTGAGGCACAAAATGAAGAGGATTATCCAAGACACATCCTCTGCCGGTAAGATATTTTTTTAGTGTAAAGTACATATTAAATGCAAATCATGTGGGAGTGTGGTAACTCTCTTCTTGTCTCTCTTTCTTTAGTTTTGTTTTATTTTATTTTATTTTACTTTTAGATTACTCTTTAATTAATGGAAGGTTAATCAAATGAGATACAGGTTTTTTTTTTTTTTTTTCATCTGCTTTACTTTTAATTTGGTGTACGATCCAATGCCTCACTGCAAACATCTTTTGCTTTGTTGATGGCTAAGATTATGTAATTTAGGGGAATATTTCATTGCAATATCAGGTGTCAAAATTTTTTAAGGAGGCATGGTTCGAACTCCACTTGCAGTGAATAATATAGGGAGGACGTTCAAAAAAAAAAAAAAAAAAAAATTCTAATGCCTAATACAGAATTCCCATTTTTGGTGGTAATTGTGCATACATATTTATTTTACAAAATAGCTCATGTCTTTATTCGATATCACCTGCTCATTCAACAGCCCATCTAAGGCCCAAGCTATTCAAAATTAAAAAAAGATATAAATTAAAAATATTTTTTTTTGAACATGATGAATAAAGAACTGTCCTTGTGACTTGCTCATTTTTATCTCTACCGCGGCATATTACTGATTATTTTTGACATTGCTGCCATCACTACCATATTCCTCAAGGCTTTTAGACAGCACAAGCAAGAAATATAGCTCTTGGGCGTCGTCCGACCACAGCCGATTGTAGATGCATAAGGGCCAGCCCAGTAAAGCGTCCATGAGATTTCCGATCGGGAAACGAATGTTTGTTCTACCGATCCTGCCAGTATCTGATGCCATCCAGCCCATTAACAAATCCTCTAACAATAGCAAGGACATAAACCCTAGATTTAAAAAAAAAAAAAAAAAAAAATTGCGCACAAGTTCAAGTGCAATAGGTTAAGTATTTTCCAAGAAAAAATAGCAAGAACATATTGACTCGAGCCAATGACACGAGACACATAAATGCCATATGTTCTGGTCAAGTGCCGATCCCAACTTGTATGGCCTTTAACTTCTTTCTTACGATGAGGAGAAAGGACTCGAACGAGTCCTTCTCAGCCTGCTGCAGTCTTGGCTGTCAGTCAAAACCAGGTTAACAAGCTCCATGGCCATGGAAGACATTTGAAATTCCTCAATTCTGTCCCAAAGCTCCTCCTTCAGCCATGAAATCATCAGCAGAAGACTTACTAGATAGAGAGGAAAAAAAAAAGGATAATCAGTTTTGCTTGTACGTGCAATGCACGTGCCTGATATTCCAATATTACAGCTAATTTTTTTATTATTTTAATTTAAAATTTTGAATAGGAGTGATGAAGAACTGGACCTGTCTATTAGATAGATACTTTTACCGGTCCTCGATTTGGAATTCTACCAAATAGAATTCCACAAAGAATAAAGAAATTTAATGTATATTCTATTCTATCTATGAAAATAAAATAAAGGAAGAGGAAAGAGAGCGAAAGGGAGAAGACTAGTCTCTGGTATTGAATATGACAAGCGCTTCTGATATTGACTGTGACACACCTTTTACAAATATAAAGAGCGTACTTAGAAATTTCCATGTCTTTGAATTGAAGTTCTAATGGCATCCCTCCTATTTCTAAGTAGCCCCTGATCCATGAGTTGAAATTTATTATAAGTTTCATTATAAGTTTATGAAGATTTTGTCCTTATTTTCTCAGTTAGGACATATTCCTAAAGACCCAACACTTGGTCCTAATTGAAAATTTCCCCCTCCATTCCTTTTTCTCTCAACAATAAATTCTCAAGTTCAAAGTATTACTTACTTTAATTTAAGTTATACTAATTGTTTCAATGTTTCCAATTTTCTAACTACCTCTCTATTTTTCTTTTTTAATAATTTGGATTTTCATCAAATTATGTCTTCATCATGGGTTAACTTTTAAATTATAATTTTATTATTAAATTCATATTATTATAATATAGAATTTTTTTTCTTGGTTGGGCTTCACCCCTGCACCCTCAATAGGTGCGCTTCGCCCTCTGCATCTCAACTTGACTCTTGAATAGCTCTGCCTCTCTAATTTGAAGTCTGCATCTGCCCCTGATTGCAATTTTAATATCGTTTATAATGAGAGTTGTAGAATTATAGCAGCAACAACAACAATTAAGCCTTTTATCCAAGTACGTAGGAATATGGTACATGATCCAAAAGATAATTAGGCCGGGTTGATCACATGGATGATCCCTCTCCACTCGTTCCATCGAACAATATGCCCTTATTTAAACTTCTAGCGTCCATTTCTTTTTGTATCGCCTCCATCCATATTTTTATTAGTCCTTCCCTTGCTCTTTTAACTTATCATATATTGATAAACTCTCATTGTCGAACTGATGCATTTGTATGTCTACGTTGCATATGGCTAAACCATTATAAGTGATTTTCTCGCATTTTTTCTTTGATGGGGGTCATGCCAATCTTAGCACAAATATCCTCATTTCTCACTCTATCTCTCATAGTGTTTTCGCATATCTAACGAAGCATGCACATCTCTACTACATTTATTTTATGTGAATGACGTTTCTTTATAGTTCATCATTCCGTGTCATATAATAAAACCGGTCTAATAATAATCCTATAAAATTTTTCCTTCAGTCTCAATGTAATGTTACAGTCACATAAAACTCCCGTTGCGCTCCTCCATTTCAAATACTCAGCTTGGATTTTATGATTGGCATCACTGTCAATCTAGTTACATAATTATAGCAACAACAAAATTTTTACACCAAATAATACAGCCAAAGAGCACAACTTAAAATAGTCACCACCTCAAAATTAATGGTTTTTAAAAAAACATTATAATATTATTTATTAAGTTTTCTACTAGTTAAAATTTTGAAATATGGATGACAATTTAGCAAGTGGAATATTTAATGTATTGAAGATCATTACAAGGAAAGAAATAGTAAGAGGTTTAGTTTAAATTTGTGACATCAGTTTGAGGAACCATCTATCATGTAACTTGCTAAGATAGGATGTATAATTTATTTTTCTTGGTATTTTTATAATTGTAAAGTGTTAGTAGAGTCTATCATTAAACCATATAGTTTCTTTAATTAAATCATCCACAAATTTTCTAATTGAGTCTGCTGCAGTTATCCAAACATAATAAATGTCATCAGTGGTATAGAATTAGAATCTTGTAGCAAATTAGAAGCTGGGACTGTTAAATAAATAATTTCCTAATTGAAAAAGAGAAATTCTAAATGCAACTCTCTATTTTCTAAGTATCTTCTCTTACTAACTATATTTTCTATGAAATTTAAAAATATCATATATTTTTTCTAAATACCTATTTTCTCATCCAGTACTCGATTTCTCTCCCTTTATCTGTTATCCACTCTTTTAAAAATTCCAATATACTGAAAATCTCAAAAAAAGAAAATAAAAAATAATCTACCTCTAAACAATAAAATAAAAAAATTGAGAGGTGCATAATAATGTTTTAAAATTTTATTTTTTACAGAAGTCTAATTTTTTAATTTTTTTTAAATTTGTTGATATATGTTTTTTATACTCCCAATAGCAATATCCTTCTTCAATTCAAAGAGAAGAAAAAATTTTAAGTTCTGGAGAAAATATTAAAATTTTGAGAGAGATTTAAAGACTAGAAGGGGAAAGAAGATGAGAATAGAACTGGGGAATTTCTGCACCACTTATCGCAGTGAGCACACTTCACCAATTTGGTTCAAATTACAAGTTTACCGTCGAACTTTTAGATAATAATGTCCTTGTCATCAACCCCCTCTCTAAACCAAATCAGTGAAAAATCCCATAAATCAATTTGAATCCATAAAACCCTGAGAGCATTCATCCGGATTCTAGGTTCTGGCTGCAGGCTGCCTAGAAGCGGGAGCACAGCGACGGGAGGCGGATGGGGAGGAAGTTGGATGGATTTGGGAGGAAGAGTTGGTTTTTAGTCATGGGAGAGGATTTTGGGAGGAATATGTTATTTAGAAAGAAATGATGTATTCACTAGAAAAAAATCCTCTCTTTCTAAAGTGAATGTGTGCTCACTAGGATAAGTGGTGTGCTCCTTTAGAAATTCCCGTAGAAGAATAGTCCTAAATAGTTAATAGCAAACTTGTAATAAAAATAAATTTTCCACACGCTTAGAAATTGCCGAGTGGGGTGCATACAGATTTTACAATAATTTCTCAATTCATCTCCCCAGGAAGAAAACAACGGAGGAGATGACTAGTATAAAAATTTGAATACTCCATGACTTTGCCTTCAAGTTTTTTTTTTCTTTCTTCTGTCTCTCAACCAATATATAAACACATGATTTGTGAGTGCGTGCTTAGGATTAAGAAACACTAGGTCACACAGAAAGCGTGCGTGCGCGCGCTGCTTGAGGAGCACAAGCCACCCGGCCAGTTCCCAAAAAATACAAAGGAATCATCCGAAGCTTCATTCGTTAACTCAATATTGCAGCAAATCGCATGTCTTATCAACTCTCGTAAATCTTTTTCTCACTACCCGACTAATTTATAGAGAATTAGAGCTGGGGGATGGCGTCGAGTGCTTCTTGAGTGTTTTGGGACATGGAGAGCAACAGGTGGTGTGAGCCTACGAGAACTGCGTTCGCTTCTGTTTCTTCATCCACCAAGGCGATCATCATCTTCTTCCTTCTTCTTGTTGGTGGTGCGATTTTTTGGACTCAAGGGATCGGCACCTCTGTAAGTACTGTAATTTTTTTTTTTTTTGAGATGTTATATTGAGCTTATAAATTGCTGCATAATTAACTAGTAAGCAAATGAAATTAAGGCAAATATAAGGATTTTTTTTTCTTTTTTTTTTTTCTGTGGACGTGTTCTTCGGGTTAAAAAAAAAAAATTTGATTCAAGTTTCTCTTATTTTGGGGAAAAAAAATTGTCAAAAAAATGAAACTTTCTTTAAAAAAGTTATGCGATGACAATGATGGTCAAGTTTTGTGCGTTATTTTTTTAAAAAAAAAATAACGTATATAGTATATTTTTTTTCCTTAATCAACATTACGTTTCACTTAATTAGAAAAATTTTCAAATACTAGGAAATAAAAATGTTTTCAAAGAGATGGTTGTAATCTACCCATTAACTTCATTGTAAAAGAAAGATTAATTTGTTTTTATTAAAATGAAAAATAAGCAAAGATTTGCTTAGATTTAGTGCTTTATCTCAAAATATTTAATGATGCAGATGAAGCTAAGCACTTACTTAATCATATGGAATCTA
The DNA here is from genome assembly GCA_036321105.1 of Dracaena cambodiana. Classification (NCBI taxonomy): domain Eukaryota; kingdom Viridiplantae; phylum Streptophyta; class Magnoliopsida; order Asparagales; family Asparagaceae; genus Dracaena; species Dracaena cambodiana. Next base: position 49,393,425 of record JAYEPQ010000007.1, read on the forward strand.
TTATAATAAAAGTATCAAAGAACCATTAATTAATTAATTATCCATGTAAAAAAATTACTCGATAATCTTATTAGAATTCCGATCAGACATCTTTTCTATTATGTTATTAGTAGGACATCTTGCTTACATAATTAGTGCTTTATCTTTTACTAACTCCAAATTAATGTATATAATTGTGCATATAACAAAAAACATTTCAAATGAAGTTATAGATGTAGTTTGAATAGAATAACTCCTCAATTCTACCAATTTATTTATTTTATAGGAAAAATGAGCTTTTAAGGTCTTTAGACCAATTCTAATCTAAGTTCAATAAATCAACAAAAATTCCATGTGCACACCAAACTCCAATATTGTCAACTGAAATAGCGTCTAAAACCCACCAAGGATTGCTATCAAGAAAGTGATAGCAATTCTTGGAAATTATGGAGATAAATTTTCCATCTTGGACTAGTTTACATATTACTATATGCTAGTCTTGTTCTTAAAAATGTGATCTTGATTGTGATGTTCAACCAATTGCATGGTTGATTTAAAAATTTTAGAATTCTAACTTAGAGATCTTTTTGTTTTTGAGGACTATAGGTGAGTCTGAATGAGCAGGGATGTGACTTGTCAATAAGATTCTATTGACTTCTTGTTAGTCTTGAGAACACACATAATTTTATTTTATTTTATTTTTTAATTTCTTGTGAAGTTGTGGTTTACAAGAGGCTTTGCAATGATGCTCGGAATGATGCTTGAATCTTGCTCATGAGTTTTGAATGGATGAATTGTTTGTTTTTTAATTTTTTTTTTAATTATCAAATTCACATGCATATATATATATATATATATATATATATATATATATATATATATATATATATATATATATATATATATATATATATATATATATATATATATTTAAATTATCCAAATTAAGCTTTTATGAAGAGTTGAAATCTCTTCCAAATTAGAGAGAGATGATGTCACTGAAGATAAGGCTCATACGAACTTCATATATTTTGGATACTTTTATTGGAAAATTAGAAAATCCCGCTACGTAACAACATGCTAACAACATGCCAACGAGCAATGTCTCTATAGGCATCATTCTTCTCCCCCTCTTCTGACCTGGAAGCCCCCTCCCTCTTAGACCCCCGACGCCTCCCTTCTCCTCCCTCTTCACCCCCTAGCCCCCACCCGAACCTTCCCGAACTCCCTAAATTCTGCCTCCCCATCCAAATTGGGTGTCCTGAGTAAATTTTATGGGGGCATTGTAGGGAAGAAGGTGATAAATTTTTCCATAAAAACAAATAACAAACTTGTAATATTTCTAAAGTTATATGGTGAGTACTGTTAGAAACACCCCTAAAAAATAGATTTAGTTTCATGATGAATAGGTATCTGAATGCTTAAGAATCCAAACTTTGATAATCTGATAAATATTCCATTGAGTTTATTTATTTTGCTCAAAATTAAATCATATATATAGAGAGAGAAAACAGAGGGAGTTCCTTCACCGCCGTTTAGATAGTCCAATAAAATTATTACACGTGGCGCTACTTAAAGAAGATTAAAATAGTTATTTTATTTGTTATCTTGAATGGTGCCACGTATAATAATTTTATTGGACCATCTAAGTAGCGGTGAAAAAATTTCTTTCACTATCGGTGAATTTCTCGTTTTCTCATATATATATATATATATATATATATATATATATATATATATATATATATATATATATAATTACTTGCATAAAAAATAAAAAATAATTAAAAAAAAACACTTCTATTTTCATTTCTCTCTCTTACCCATTACTTCTCTTTTTGATGTCTTTTTTGCATTGCAGTCCTTGCCATTTAGCAGAACATCCCTCTACAATGCCATATTCTCCTCCCAAGACCAAACCCCAACAGTCCTCTACCACCTCCACTGTCCCTTGAACCTCTCCAAAACCCCAGCCTGCCCTAAATCTCCCCCAGACACCTCACCTCCCCCAATCCAACCCCCAACTCCTCCCCCAACCACTCCTCGCTCGACAACCTGCCCGTCCTACTTCCGATGGATACACGAAGATCTCCGCCCATGGGCCTCCACGGGCATCTCCAGAGCCACCCTGGAGCGGGCCAAGCCCGAGGCAGCGTTCAGGCTCGCCGTCGTGAATGGGAAGGCCTACCTGGAGAAGTACCACAATGTGTTTCAGACGCGCGACGTGTTCACGCTGTGGGGGATTCTGCAGTTGCTGAACAGGTATCCTGGTCAGGTGCCGGACTTTGAGCTCATGTTCAACTGCGAGGACCTGCCGGTGGTGCGGGCGAAGGATTACGAAGGAGGGAAAGGACCGCCGCCGCCGCTGTTCCGGTACTGTAAGGAGGATGCTACGGTGGATATTGTGTTTCCGGACTGGTCTTTCTGGGGCTGGTACGCTTCCTTATTTTACTTACATGATAACCTTTTTAAAAAATAATTTGAGTTTTTTGTATAAATTTTTACAAGTTAGCAGTTTTATATATATAACATATTTAAGATGTCTCCGTAATGAGTTGCAAAGTGACTCTAAATTTCAACATAGGTAATTATATGAACAATTTGTATAAAAAAATCATAAATTTTCAATACATTATGATTGCATATTAGATATATAGAAAATAAACGGCTTTTCAACCAGAGAACAAATAAGCTATTTTGATTGGTAACGAACAAATATCTAAATTACATAATTTCTTAAGCACTAATAATTTAGAGTGTGAAAATTATAATTAATAGTTTGAATCATATTTTTTTTTTTTTTTCCTCTTTTCCCACTTTATTTATCTCTGCAAACTGTTTGGTGAAATGCATGGAAGTTTAATTTAATTTAATTTATTATTATTGTTATATATTTATTTTTGGTGGAAGGCCTGAGATCAACATAAAGCCATGGGAGGTGCTTAGCAAGGAGATTGAGAAGGGGAACGAGAGGATAAAGTGGGAGGACAGGGACCCACATGCTTATTGGAAGGGAAACTCTGGGGTTGCCCCCACAAGGCAGGACCTCATGAAGTGCAATCTCAACAAGGACAGGGACTTCAATGCTAGGCTCTATAATCAGGTCAGGATTTATATATAACGCAGGCTTATAGACCGAAAACTCATACAAGTTAGCTGAGTTGTAATTTGTTTTTACTATCTCCAATAATTTTTTTTTTAAAAATTTTCTATAGATTATGATCTCGACTTCTTAGGATTTGCTTATGTCCAATTTCTTGGTTTTTAGCTTTGATTTGGTTCTCCATCATATTTATACAAAATTAATGGTTTTCTATAAATATAGCATTTTGTATTCACTTGATGGAAGGGTAAATGAACTTTAAAATTCATAAAATTTAATTTTAACGAAGTTAAGGAGGTAGAGATCTTACTTATAAAAAAAATTTGAAGAAAAATTATTGGATCACTATATTTTTTCTACTTGCTCACAGAAAATTTTCTGAGCTAACGGCTTATTTACAATGTGTGTATATATAGAGAGAGAGATAGAGAGATATTACTATACGTGAACCATCGGTTTAGGAAAACTTAAGTGAACTAGTGGCAAAAGTATAGTAATTTAATAATTTTTATTTAAATTTTGTTCGGAATTATGATCTATATCCCATTAACTTTTTTAGGATCAAATTTCATGAATTTTGGAGTTCATTTATTTTCTTATTAAATAGATACAAAATATTCTATTTATCAAAAAATGTTAATTTTGTGTTAACTTGATGAATGATCAAATCAAAACTGCAGCCCAAGAAATTGGGTACGAGTAAATATGGTCAAAATCATAATCTGAAAGAAAATTTTTAAGAAAAATTATTGGAGATAGTGAAAATAAACTACAGTTTAAATAACTTGTCTGTCCTGTTAGCTCATTTCCATTACTCTTATATATATATATATATATATATATATATATATATATATATATATATATATATATATATATATATATATATATATATATATATATATATATATATATATATATATGATCATGTGCATATTATTGTATATGATCCGAGCACCATGGGAGTAGATACAGAATCGGACCAATCTATTCTCTTTCCTTTTCCTCTTCGATGTATAGATCACCGGTCTATATATCATTACTCAAAAGTCAAACCAAATGCAATCGTAAAATATACAAAGTGTTGAATCATTGTTGTAGAGAATGCTAAATGGTGTTTCTTCATCATTTTTAATCGTACTCATTCATTTTTTGAAAGTTTAGTATTAGTTAGGCGCATTTTCAGTATTATAAAAAAAAAAAAAGTTATTTGCACATATATAGACGGTAACCTAGAGTATGTTCTTAATATGAAATCTCTCATTGTTTGATCTCCCGCTTTACTAGGAATGAAAATATGTGGATTCAAGAAGTAGTACTTAGCTTGTCTTTTCAAAATTTTAAATAAAACAAATTAAGAATGGAAACCTTTTCTTTTGTGGTTCATCTTGGGCCCTTGCATTCCATAACATATTTCCTGATGGGCTTATTGGGCCAAGCAAACTGATCTATTAGGCCCACATCCATCCTTGTCTATAATTTAATTATGTAAGTATGCAGGATTGGCACCAAGAGACCAAGATAGGATTCAAGACATCAGACTTAGCCAGCCAGTGCACTCACAGGTAACAACACAAACTAGCAAACTCAAACTCTTCAATACAATCCAACTCTCTAAAGCTTCTGAAAAAAAAAAATTAAAAAAAAAAAAAAAAAAAATTGAGGGTTCAAACTCTGTTGCCAGATTCAAGATCTACATAGAAGGCAGGGCGTGGTCGGTGAGCGAGAAGTACATCCTCGCCTGCGACTCGCCTACGCTCTTCGTCACCACCCGCTTCCGCGACTTCTTCACCAGGGGACTGATGCCCGGACACCATTACGTGCCAATTCGCGACGACGACAAGTGCAGGTCCATCAAGAGTGCAGTTGACTGGGGCAACACACACCAGGATCAGGTTTGATTAGCTACTCACCTTAACTTCTGGTAAATTATCGGACACTATTAGGGATAGTAATGCACACGGCATGGATATATTTTTTGGTCTGTTCTATATAAAAATTTTGAATTAAAAATAAAAAATTATTTCTTCTAATTCAAAATTTTGTATCGGAAAAATCAAGATAGACGCATCTATTACTATTACTAGACACTACCATACACTTTCACTACTTTCATTAACTAGCGCTTATGAGACTGACTTATTGGCTCTTTCTAAGTTTATTAGAAACTAGCACAGGCATTGTATATTAACAACTATTTTAGCTGTTTATTCAAATATTTTGAATTTCTATATTGTACTTAAAATATAGGTATTGAGTATATTATATATTAAAATTTTGACTAAAGTATAAAAAACTCTCACAAAATATTAAAGTTTTACTTGAAATCCCCACCAGTTCTTTTTCTTTATTATATAAACCCCGCTAAAGTATCAAATCTCATGGAAACCATCATACTGTACAACAGAGAGATTAATTGATCGATCTAGAAATGTAACAAATACTCACGATCCGACAACTTTAGATATACATATTTTGAGTAAATATACTAAATCAGAAAGTGAGTATTTAGAAAGGTAGAATAATATATATATATATATATATATATATATATATATATATATATATATATATATATATATATATATATATATATATATATATATATATATATATATATAATTGATAGAGATCAGGATTTAATTTGGAAATAAATTAGATTTGATTAGATTTAGATCTTATTAAGATTTTGATTTTATTAAAATTCTGATTTTATTAGGATTTTGAATTCTATAAAAATTCTGTTTGTTAGGCTTTTCCTATATATATATGGGTTTGTATGGAGAATTAAAAAAATATGAATAATATTTGAGAAAATTCTTGATAAATCTTTGGCGTGGATTTCGTTTGAGTAAATCTTTCCTCGTGGATTCGTGGAGAGTGGGCGTGGATTCGCCTGGGTGGATTCCCAAATTTTATAAGTTCTTCCCCAATCTATCTTTTTTTCCTCAATTCCTCTAAAAAACCCTAATTCTCAAAACCCTAACCCTAATTTCATCTCCGTCCATATATATATATATATATATATATATATATATATATATATATATATATATATATATATATATATATATATATAATGCATTATTAAATTAATTCAGCAATTTTCTACTATGCCAACATAAAATAGTTCATGGACACGTAGGGAGTTTTATCTACTTTAATCTAAAATTTTTATACTTCGATTTATCTTTAAATTGTATGAACATCTATTGTGATTTTCTCAAATTTATAGTCTATTTTTCTTTTAAAAAAAAAAAAAAAAAAAAAACCAAAACAGGCACAAGCAATTGGGAAGGCGGGAAGTGGCTTCACTCAAAAAGAGCTGAAGATGGACTACGTATACGACTACATGTTTCACTTGCTCGGAGAATACTCGAAGCTCTTGAGTTTCAAGCCATTCGTGCCCGAGAACTCCGTTGAGTTGTGCTTGGAATCGATGGCTTGCGAAGCTCAAGGAAAGGTGAAGGCGTTCATGATCGAGTCGATGGTGAAGGCCCCCAGCGATTCCGACCCGTGCACAATGCCACCGCCCTTCGGCATGAACGAGCTCAGAGAGTTGCTAGCGAGGAAAGCGAATGCGACAGATCAAGTCCAAAAATGGGGATAAAGTATCGGGAAACGGTTATCGTACTGCAAACATGATAGTATTTAGTTGGGCCTTTAGATGATGTACAGAGCCTGCAGTTGCAGCCCAACAGCCCATTTAGGCTGTGATGTTCATTAATTTTGATTCATTGAGAAATAAGGGAGAAATAAAATCTGCAAGCATATTTGGAATTAGAATAGTTTTTGCCTAGTGAGAGGTATGTGATGCATGGGCCATGGTATCCATTAACTTTAGGCTTTTTGTTGAATCATGAGCAATAGTGGAGTTGTTAGAGATATTAAACTAATTAAAAAGTGTATAATTACATCCATAAGTTGTTTGGCTCACTGACATAATCTGATTTTTTTTTTTTTTTAAACCCAAGTAATAATTCTCAATATTAGCATGTAAAAGCATCCTCCTGCACTTAGGTTGCATGATCAACCAAGGTTGCTTGATGATGTAGCAACCATTAGAAGCGAGTAATGCAATATTCCTATCTCGAATAGTCCCATGTCAAACCGAGAAAATAGTTAAAATAGTTTATAATCCATAAATCTATAAAAATAATTGTATATAGTCTTTTTGATAGAGAAATCAATAGTTAATTATATATTATTTTAACTATTGATATTGTAGCGGATGCTTTTCTATGCAAATTCCATACCGTTTTAGGTAATTTCTGACTAATGTCTAAACGACTTCTCTAGGGTGATTCAAATATGAGATTTTTTAACTGAAAGCCTAGAAGGGAGACGTATTATTGACATATCAATGATTTCTCTAGGATGATTCAAATATGAGCTTTTCTAACATAAAATCTAAAAGGGAGGTGTTATAAAATAACCCGAAGCAGCCAATCTATTTATTATGAGTTAAGAAATACATATATTTATAAGTGTCTCAACACCATACAAACAATCTAAAAGGCGATGTGAGACTAAACCTAAATTAAACCTAAATGCAAGATAGTTTTTTTAATCTAGCACTCACGTTGAAGTTAAATATAAATATTAATTATACCCAACTTACTACACAAATTAGAAAATATTGTTCCCCTCTTCAATAGTACAGTAAGTGGATAAGTAGCACTAGCAATAGACAATAGTAGTACTAGTAACAGTAGATGAATTACTTGAATCATAAGAATACACCTGTATTCGAGCAGTAACAGTAGTAACAACAAATAAACTTCTTTCTAGAAGTAATAGTAGTCATCAGATAAACTTCTTTTTTTAGAAGTAGTAATATGCAACAGATAAATTTATTTCTTAAAAACAGTAGTAGACATCTAATAAATTTCTTTCTTAGAATCATTAGTATGTAAAAGAAAGAGTAAAGTATTGCATCAAGACTAGATTACACTTTTACAGTTAGAGAAGGACCAATCAGAGTCCCTGCAGTCCCAATCTATTTATTGTGAATTAAGGTACTAAATCTAAACTAAATTCAAATACAAGATTCTTTTCTAATCGAATAGGATATCATCGATAGAACAATCTGCTGTCATGGGAAGCAATCACTTGTCTCTTTGGTAACAACTAGAGGCCTAATAGGTAGTATGACTTAACTTTCACATTGGATGCAAAAATACATAGCAACTACCTTATTCTATCCAAGGGAAAAGAACCAAACTATACTTGGCTTGGAAGTGAAGGATAGTGAAAGACGAAGCATACTTGCACATGGATGGAGGTTTGCTTGTTAGTTACACAAATTATGTTGATGCTCAGCTGGTTGACTTGAAATCAGAGAAACAAAGTAAAAGTCAGACTCCCAACTCTTTTTTTTTTTTGGTTGCCAACACAATCTTCAACTTTACCAATACTTTAGCATGCAGTTGTCAGTTTGATCTTTAAATTGAAGCTGAAGTCCCTCAGATGCTTGGTTAGCAAGTTAAGATAGTGAGGATGGAATGTGAGAGGAGAAAAACGTCGTGCTTTTTTGGGAGCATGATAAGCTTTTAAAGCTAAATCCAAGAATCAATCTAATTCAAAAAGTTAAAAGATAGATGCCTAACTTTGTATTTAAATCCATGACCGATACATGACTATACTCACATATAAACTCCCAACAATCTCTCCCTTCATTATGAGTATATCGCAATCATATAGACTAATTATTCTTAGGCAATCTCAACTTAAGTTTAAATTGGTAACCATCTCTATATACTCTCGTATGAACTCATAACAATATTCCATTTCATTGTGAGTATAACACAATCATCTATGGATTATGAGTACACCACAATCATCTATAGACTAATTATCTATAAACAGTCTTAATTTTGGTCTAAACCAGTAATCATTTCTATACTATAGCTGCTAAATATTTATGTGGTGCATTGTGAGAAATCAGATCTAAAATCATATCCGAACACTTCATGCCACACATCTAAGCTCTGATAATATTTGTTAGTTGGGATGATGATAGGGTTTTAAATACAAAATTAATAATCTATTGAATCTAAAAATTTAACCTGGCAAAAATCCTAAGTTTATATTTAAATTTATGAACTTTTGGAGATTATATTAACATGTCCAAACATCCCCACAAGATGAGAGCAACAAGCTATCTACTCATATGCTTTACACTCAACAATTGAAAAAACAGGGAGGAGGCTGATTGCTTAGAAACCCTAAAAAGAGGAGGTGGGTCCCACTCCTTTCAGCATGCCTTGTCATCATTCCAAGTTCTTGATTTGTCTGCAAGCAGACTTGTCAGAGAGCCCCAGCCCCTCCTTGTCCCTGAGTCCCTCCCAATTTGAAAAACTCATGTGGGACACCAGTCCATCAGAAACAATCCCAGCCAGTTTGGCCTCACTGTCAAATTTTTTTTTTTTTTTTTTTTTTTTTTTTGCTTTTCAAGTTTGATTTGCTTTTAAGGATGGTCATTGGGTGGTCTCTTGTCTTGCAACTGGAGCAAGTAAAAGAGAGGAAGTTGGAGTTTGAAGAGTTCCAAGTACATACAGGGATGTAGACAAGGGATGATGGGGAAATGCACCTGATTAAAATTTCTTTATCTGCTCTTTACAAATATTTAAATTAAAAATAAAAATTTTATTTTTAAAATTTAAAAATATGTTAAAAAAATGATCAAAAATTGACTCGTAAACACGTTCATTATCATCTCTATCAGCCCCAGAATATAGTTGTCATGTTAAAAGATTTTACTAGTTGCATAACACCCAAGTGTGATGCAATAAAGAATGATAACCATAGTTGGCTACATTGAGAAATTTCATGATAATTCTAAAGGCATGCCCTCTAAAACAATTCTCTCACTAGCAAGATGATGTTCAGGATAGAACTTTCCAATAAAACCCTCAACTCAACTTCTGCCACGGAGCCCTTCTCTATTGGAATACTATCCCTACCAACCATGGCTCCAATATCATTCCTCTTCACAAATACTATTGTTGCACCCTCTCCTTGGATAGATCAGTCGAAGTTAAGTTTTAACCATCCCTCCCCTTGGTAGAAAGTTTATCGGAAAATGCCTTGTAACAGATAAAATTGACATAATTGCTTTCAACTTGAATCATTTGCATCTATTGTGTTATATGTCTCAAGCTTGGACTAGGGGACATATTTGCTTAGTTAGGCTTGAGATGAGTGGCATCACGACAGAATCATAGCCGAATAGTGTTACTACTTGATGGAGAGAAATGTTAGGAATTTATATGTGAGTATAATCGCACATCGGATAAAATAAGAAAAGTTCATGGATTTACTTACAAAGTTGGAGGTTTTACCTAGCTATCAGCTTGGGTTTTTAAATTAGACTGGTTCTCAGCTTTGCATTTAAAGTCGAGCTCCGAGATGTTTCTCCCTAACAACTTGTATCAAAGTTTTGATCCATATAGACAATTGAAGAAACAAATCAAAACTACACTATCTTACTCATTCTCCTCTGTCTTGCCACTGATTGCTGAAGATTGGTTCCCATAAGTCTCACGTTTTTGATCAAATTACGATATATTTTCTAGGAAAAAAAAAAATCCGACATTAGGGATTATCGCATGTGTACTAAAATAATTTTGCGAGTTAAGCATTTGAGCAGTAATATGACTGTTATCTTCTTGCTATTTCATTTCATTAACCCATGCATGCCCATCATTGAACACCGCGGTCATGGTGAGCTTTGAATGAGCGGATGCAAAGTTAATTTTTTACCACTCTATTCAAAATTTTGAATAAAAAAATAATTTTTTTATTCAAAAAATTATATATCAAAGACTAAGAATCGCTGTCCAAATTGGGAACTTAATAGGTTTAAATACAAAACTGAGAATCAGTTTTACCCAAAAACTTAAGCTGTTAGGTCATGACCTCAATTTTGTATTTAAACTCATAAACTTTTTTTGTCTTATCCGATATGGGACTATACTCACATATGAACAACTAACAATCTCCCACTTCATTGTGAGTATACCAACTTAATTTTGGCAACCATCCACGTGGAGACAGACACGTGAGAAACCAAAACCAAAGTTAACCCACAAATTTAACTTTGGCAACCATCCACGTGGAGGCAGACATGTGGAAAATTACCCAAAGTTAACTCGACTAATTTAGATTTCAAACATCGGTTTCACTCCCTCTTTAGGCCATAACCTGGACTCTTGACCCGACGATAATTTTGTCCGAATCTGGTCTTTGATACCAATTGTTGGGGAGAAACGTAGAGTCCAACCGGGAGTATGATGGGCCTAAACACAAATTTGAGAATCAGTCTGACCCAAAAATTTAAGCTATTAGGTTAAGACTCCAACAGTTGGTATCTGAGCATGGGTCTAAACACAAAATGGAGAACTAGTCTGACCCAAAGTTCTCAGTTTTGTGTTTAAACCCATCATGCTTCCGGTTGGAACCAATGTTTCTCTACAACACCTCATGCTCTTCATCAAAATACAATAAATGAGTTAGTGAATTTAGAGGAGAGAGAGAGAGAGAGGGAGAGAGAGAGAGAGAGAGAGCATGTGGGGCTTGTTGCCCTTGACCCGACGATAATGTTTCTCCTCTATAGCTTACGTATCAGATATTAAATTGATAAAAACATAAACTACACTTGATCTTAGCCAAAAGACCGAGAAAGGTATAGACTTGCTAATAACGTCTGCAAGTATCTTTCTGAAAGTATCGCAAAGATTGTACATAGCACGCCTGAGTGTAACTCCTATAACTTGCTGGAGGTAGAAAATTTATGGGAAAATTTCTTGTAACAGATAAAATAGACATAATTGCTTTCAACTTGAATCATTTGCATCTACCGTGTTATATGTCTCAAGCTTGGACTAGGGGACATATTTGCTTAGTTAGGCTTGAGATGAGTGGTATCACGGCAGAATCATAGCCGAATAGGGTTACTATTCTGATGGGGAGAAATGTTAGGAATTTATATGTGAGTATAGTCGCATATTGAATATAACAAGAAAAGTTCATGAATTTGCTTACAAAGTTGGGGGTTTTATCTATTAGATTATGTTTTTGAATTAGATTGATTCTCAGTTTTGTATTTAAAATCTAATCCGGAGATATTTCTAGGAAAAAATCCGACATTTTGGATTATCGCATGTGTACTAAAATAATTTTGCGAGTTAAGCATTTGAGCAGTACCATGACTGTATCTTCTTGCTATTTCATTTCATTAACTCATGCATGCCCATCATTGAACACCACGGTCATGGTGAGCTTCCAAGTATAGATGGGAATGAGCGGGTGTAAGAGTTAATCTATCGTTCACTCAATTCAAAATTTTGAATAAAAAATAAAAAATTTATTTTTTATTCAAAAATAAAAATTTTACTTACAGACAAAGAATTGATCTTGAATCTGTCCATTCTCGTTCCTACCGCAAAGTGCATGAACAAGTGCTTCTCTTCTTTCCTTTGTCCTTTTCTAATTATTATTCTAGGCCCATCTGACTCAATTCCCTTTAGGCATGCCCTTTACTAAGCTAGTACAAACCCTACAAAACAACCTCATATTGAGGAGAAATGTTGGGCCCAATCGAGACTGTAATGGGTCTAAATATAAAACTGAGAATCAGTTTTACCCAAAAATTTAAATTGTTAGGTCAATATCCCAACTTTGTATTTAAACTCATAAACTTTCTTTATCTTATCCGATGTGAGACTATACTCATATATGAACAACTAACAATCTCTCCCTTCATTGTGAGTATACCAATTTAATTTTGGCAACCATCCACTTAGAGACAGACACGTGGGAAACCAAACCCAAAATTAACTCGATAAATTTAACTTTGGCAACCATCCACGTGGAGGCAGGCACGTGGAAAATCAAATCCAAAGTTAACTCGACCAATTCGGGCTTCAAATATCGGCTTCACTCCTCCTTAGGCCATAACTTGGACTCTTGATCCGATGACAACTTGGTCCCAATCTGAGCTTTGATACTAATTGTCGGGGAGAAACATCGAGTCCAACCGGGAGTATGATGGGCCTAAATACAAATCTGAGAATCAGTCTAACCAAAAAGTTTAAGCTATTAGGTCAATGCCCCAACAATTGGTATCAGAGCATGATGGGTTTAAACACAAAGCTGATAATCAATCTGACCCAAAGTTTTTGGGTCAGACAAATTCTCAATTTTGTGTTTAGGTCCATCATGCTTCCGATTGGAACCAATGTTTCTCCACAACACCTCATGCTCCTCATCAAAATACAATAAATGAGCAAGTGAATTTAGAGGTGGGAGAGAGAGAGAGAGAGAGAGAGCATGTGGGGCTTGTTGCCCTTCCACCGAACACAACATTCATAGAGATCGCTCTCATCACATGCACTCACCTCTTTTATTAAAAGCTCCTCTTGTTCATTTGGGTGGAATAAAAACTTAGGGTAGGACCCTCATAAATATCTTCAGAAGTTGTTTTATATTTTGTGAATTCATGAACAATTAGTTTGCTCTTTATAAGAAGGTGAAAGTGAAGGAGAAAGAACTATGGAGAATTCTTTTTAACCAATTATAATTAATTAATTAGATTTATAAAAGATTATCATGGTAAGAGTTTATAGGATTTACAATCGAGAAAAGTATAAGGTATATAGAATCATTGAACATGGAAGTGCTATGACAGAAAATATTGTTAAGTTAGTTCATATGTGAGTATAGTCTCACATCGGATATGATAAAAAAAGATTATGGGTTTAAATATAAAGTTGGAGATTTGACCTAATGGTTTAAACTTTTGGGTCAAACTGGTTCTCAGTTTTGTGTTTAGGCCCATCATGTTTCAAAACTAAGTTATCGTCGGGTCAATTCACAATGAAGGGAGAGATTGTTAAGTTAGTTCATAACTAGTTCTCAGCTTTGTGTTTAGACCCATCATACTCCCCGTTGGACCCGGCGTTCTCCCCAACAAATATAATCAATCGATTCTTTTCAAGATGTACATGAAAATGCTGATATTCTGACTAACGGTCCGTAGATTTTCTGCATACTAAATACTATTAGTCATATTTATCGTAGTTAAATTTTAATCAGTAAAAAAATAAGTTTGATTATAACAAAATATTAGCATTAGGCTTGGAGCTTTGCTCCATCCTCCTCTCTCAAAAGATGTTGGGAGCCTAGTGAGGGTCTTTCACTTTTCTAAAGCTAGCATTTTTAGAGTACAAACTTTAGAGAAAGAAAGCCATGGAGCTATGCTAGCTTTGTTCCCTTGGGGAAGGCATAGAATAAGAAAGAGAGGAGACACTAATGGTTGCCCACATCTCACCTCCTAATTATTTTCTTTCGGTGAAAAATGAGTTGGATTGAGTTAGACAACATACTGCTTGCATCCAAATGTTATGACTTCATCTTCATTAGACAACATTGTCACATGCATCGACTAATGCCAGCTTAATTCCCCCCCTAAAATAAGTTCTCAACGAGTACACTCTTTCATACATAGAACCAGAATCAACTTTAAGTGTAACCTCCAGAAGCCATTGAGGAAAACCACCATCCCACATTATCCTCGTTTGTATCATTGTGCCTTCATTTGCCACATAATCAGCACACATATTTTCTTCCCTCCAAATATGTTAGACAGAAAAGTTCGCAAAACAACTTCCCAACATACGAGCATTACGAAATAGGGAGTAACATGCATAGTTATCACGTTTTCAAATAAAATAACTATGCCTTGAGTATCCTCTTCCATTTCTATATACTAACCAGGGAGTCTGTCTGCCGCCCAATAAATAGCCTCTCATAGATATTATACCTCAGTTTCTACCACTGATATGGAGGTTACGGGAATACCACCTGCCTCAACCAATGCGCAAATATCAAGAGAAGTGTTGCAACAATATTTTTGATAATTAAGTAAACTGTTGCAACAATATTTTTGATTAGGGGACATAATAATTGGGGTATTGGGGCCCAAGGTGATTCATTTGAATCTTTTTGAACGCGGAAACTTTTGATTTATTTATGTAATAATTGCAATAGAGTGATCTGATTCCAAATATTCTGGCAATAATACTACGCATAGGCTTTCTTCTCTTTTAGGCTTTCTATCGGGTTCGGATTGTGTCTGGATACCACTAGATATTTAATAAAATTCAAATCTAACATCGAGTGTTTATAATGTTGTCGCTCTTTTATTAAATAGTCTATTATTGTTGGCTATATTATAATGATACTCGAACTCTATCTGAATGCACAAATCTAATTATAAATTTAGTATTTATGCTTTCGAAGAAAGAAATACAACAACAACTAAGCCTTTTATCCCAAATATTTGGGGTAGGCTACATGGAAAAAAAAATCACGTTGAATCAATCACTTTGATAGTCCTTCTCCATTCATTTTTATCAAGTAATAGCTTCTCATTTAAACTTCTAAAATCCATATCTTTTCGTATCATCTCTATCCATATTTTTTTCGATCTTTCCTTCGTTCTTTTAACTTGTCCTACATTGATAAACTCACCTCGTCGAATTGGTGCATTTGTAGGCCTACGTTGCACATGACCAAACTATCGTAAGTAATTTTCTCGCATCTTCTTACCGATGGGAACTACACTTATTTTAGCACGAATTATAAATTTAGTATTTATGCTTTCGAAGAAAGAAATACTATCCAAAAAGAAGAAAACTCTTAAGGTGTACGTTACAAATTATACTTTGGGTAATGAAAACGAGGATTGTTCTAAAACTTTTAGTAGCTATTTGATCAATGCACGTATAATTTGAAAGTTCAATCATTAAATTTGTCAAATTGTTAGGATCTTTTTTATCTTACATATGTTACAAAACATGCCAAAATTATATATTTTGTATAGGTGCACTGAGTTACTAGTAACCTTACCGATATCTAGTGCTAATTGATGCATCAGATCTGACCTATTGATAGACCTATCGGTATGTAAAATAAAAAACTCAATCTGAGAGCAATCTGCCTTTTGGAGTTACTGGTGGGCTTACCGAAACCCTTACCGATAGGTTAACTAGTTAAAAGCAAATTTGACGATTCAAATCATATTTTCATTCAGATTTTGGTATAATCTCTAAATTAATCCATCTGATGATTTGAGATGATTTACTATGCTAGATTGATTATTTGTTCTATAATTAGTTTATTATCCATCGAAATACTCCACACCTCCATAGCTTTTTCCACATTAGATTAAAATAGCAAATTAAAACTTGTTAACTATGTGTGCTACAAAGAAAAGAAAGATAAAAAAGTTGCTCACTTATTTATATCGTGTCTCTTTTCATAATTGCTGTGAAATGTTTGTAGTTTGAAACTAAATGTGACGGTAAAATTTTATAAGTCAGTGGAAGATTTGGAAGTTAAGATATTTATCCTCAAAAGAATATACTGAATAAGATATTGTTAATTCATTTATAATTTAATATTAAATTGAAATTACAAACTAAAATTTTTAACTATATTATTGAATAAAATGTTGTTCATTTTCGATGGTAAAGAGAGTTTCTTCGTGGTCGCTCATGTGACCCAATAAAATTATTACAAGTAGCGCCATTTAAAGTAAAAATAAAAGAATTATCTTAACTACCTTTTGAGTGGCTTCACATGTAATTATTCAAAGGGGCTTTACATGTAATTATTTTATTAGACAAGCTAAGAGGCGGTAAAGAAACTCTCCTTATCGGCACTGCCGGAACCGTTTCCTCTATATAAGAAACCCACATGCTGCATATTTATAATATTCGTTATCCACATTTAATTTAATATTAGGAGATAAAGTTGTTTTTTTTTTTGAACCTATTCTAGTTGAGTCTACACAACCAATTGAGGTTCCATTTATATGATTTTTTTTTTTTCATAAGTTGACAATGATCAACTACTCAAGTATTTCAAAGTTAATTTCAATCCAAGATCTTAGAAAAAAAAAAAAAAAAAAGAAACAAACAAACTTGAACGACAACTATGAATTTTTTTTTTATTTTTCATTTTGAATGCTTGTTATTTAGAAAAATAAAATTATCCATAACAAGTTTAACTAAAAACAATAGTTGGCTTACCTGAAAGTTAAAATGTGCATCTTTCCCCTTATTATCTTATCTTTTCATTTATAATTTTATTGTATTGAAGCGTTGAAAATAATGTTTTGTTGCCATTTTAGCATCTGAAATAATCATACCATCATTAGCCATAAAGGGGACACAAAAATAAAGATTAAAAAAAGAAAAAATGTAATTGTTGTTGTCAAATAGATTAGGTAGTCTCTATGGGTTACCTAAAGAAGTTATAATATGGATAATTAATAAGATAACAAACTTACTATAAAAGAAAAAAAAGAAAAGAAATGGAGCTCCATTTTTTTTTTCCCTGTTGCTACAATATTGTAGCAAAATCAGGCTGTTTGGTACGAGTTGCAAGTGTGTAAAGTGGATGGTTTGTAATTATCGTTACATGCAACTGAATTTTTTCACAGTTTAACTATAGTTGCAGTTGTAAAATTATATATTATAATTGTAACTAGTTATACACTTGCAGCAATTATAATAGTGAAAAAAATATATTTATAAATTCTGGTCTCATTTGCAAATAATAATTGTATTATTAAAAAAACGTGATACTTCTCATAATTTTTGAAAGTAAGAAATTAAAATTATTTTTTTTTATAATTATAATTATCACTTACAACTTCCAATCTAAACACAGTAAGAATAACAGTTATAACAAGTTCTATAATACATTTTCACTTACATAATATAAGTTACAACTTGCAACAATATTTACAAGCAACTAAACAGTCAAAAAAATAAATTTTAGACAATGCAAATAGAAAAAATAATCTCATTCATGTATGTTGGTCCCTCATTCAAAAATTCAAAAATCCTAACTAAATAAAAAAAATAATCAAACCACTAGGTATTACTATCAAATTATGCTTAATTAAAGCAATTTAAAATAATTAGCAAGACTGTAGTTTACTATGTTAAAAGCTAATCCAACATTCAAAAAAATAAAATAACAAAAACAAAATTATTTAAAATAGCCATGCACTCTCTCTCTCTCTCTAGCTGTTCCTAAATATTTCTTTATATATAGAGCCACTGACCAAACCCTCTCTCTCTCCTCTCTCTCTCTCTCTCTAAACAAACACCAAAGCTCACATGCTATTCTCCTCTATTATTCCATTTCCTCATCAACTTCTTCTTGATTCCTTTGAGAGGACCATTATGCTTTCCTTCTAATGAGAGGGATTAGCCTTAGAGAGAGAGAGGAGTAGAAGAGAATTTTTTTTTTTTTTTTTTTGATTTATGATGATGAGATCACTGAGATTGCCTCTACTGCTGCTGCTAGCTCTCAATTGGGGACCTCTGTTTGTGCCTTCTCAGTCTCTTTTATTCAATGAGGGTATGCTAATTTATTTATTTATTTTTTGATTCTTTTTTTTTTTTTTGGGGTCTTTTCGGCTTCTCATTGTGCAATCTTTACTGTTTTTTTTTTTTTTTTTTTGAGAAATATTCAATTTTTCTTGTTTATTCTTTGATTTTATTAAAGGGGTTGCTTGAATTTTCCTGAAAGATTGTTTTTTTTTTTTTTGGCATTTTGGTGTTCTGTTAGGTCTTCCGGGCTTCCCATTGTGCTATCTTTTCTGGGTTCATGGAAAAAAATTAATTTCATGAAATGGATTTGCTCGGATTTTCCCTTAAATTTCGTAATTAAAAACATTTATGAAGAAATCTTATGTTTTTCGACCTCTTATCTTTAATTCCGATGTAGGACCTTTGAGATGTTTTCTAAGTTGCCCACAATTTTGCGTTCACAAGGAGAGATTAACATTTTAATTTTGGCTAAAATTAGTTGTTTGAAAATCTTCAATATTCAATAGATCTTGTTAAATTTTAATTTTATTCTTAGTTCCAAACTGGGGCTTAGCATTTTTAGTTCCATAAAATTTGTTATATTTTACTTTGGTGGTTGTTTGAGTAACATAGCATTTTGGTTCGCACTTCACAATCAAGCAAAATTTTAATTCTCATCTGTTCGATGATAATATTCAATTTTCTGAAATTTTTGCACTTTTTGTACTGAACTCTTGAAAATTTTGCTTGCTTTTTTTTTTTTTTTTTTTTTTTGTCGATTTACTTCGGATTATGCATTTTGATGTACTATGTTTAAGACTATTTATTGTGATTATTGTGGGCTATAGTAAAGTTTTTTTTGTTATTGATATTGTGATATCTTTTCTAGTTTGCCATATTTTAGGCTTCTAAGAGAAGATTAAAATTCTCGATTTCGAGATCATTTTACGAAATGTATAGTTTGGCTACTGTGCAGTTTTGGCTCTGAGAGCTTTCAAGAAAGCTATATTTGAAGATCCGCTCTCTGTGTTGTCTGATTGGGATAATCCCAATGGTGATCCTTGCAATTGGAATGGTGTTATTTGCTCGAAATATCATAATCATGTGCTTTCCCTGTAAGTCATACCTGTCCTCCTTGGTTTTTTAGCAAAAACGGCGTGTAAGCCTCCTGCATTTCATTAATTAGATTTTAACGAAACAAGCGACAATATATAGTTCATATATATACAAGTCTCCAATTGTTCCTACTGGAATGGACAATATTGCAAAATGATACATAGAGATACAACTACTACAAAATAAACTGTGCAAATTAAGACTCCCAATCCATGACTAATCTAGTCAGCGCTCGTGACCATGGGTGCTCCTGGTAGTCTCCGTGATGTGCAGCCAGTGTGTCCCTCCCTGGTCCCTCCTAGTCGGCTGCCTCCTGTGTGGGTCTTGAAGCGGTGGCTGTTTCCAGATGAGCACAGTTTGTTCCTATCCAAGGAGTAGCAGCTTTGTGAGTTCTGTGGAATAATGAAATAGATGAGGCTGCTGAATCATTATATACTTGTACTCCTTGTTGCTTCTTAGGCAAAATTCATTTTTGGCTGCATAGATATATGAACATATATTTAATAAACATAATACTGATGATCAAATTTATATTAAATGCGACTAAAACTTTGTTTATTTAGGATGACAAGGCTATAGTTATGTCCTTAGTTGATATATATACTGTCAGAGATTGCCGTAGCATCCTTAAGCACCATGTTTCCTAAGTGTTTTCACTATGTTCATGGTATACCAAAGTTTTATGATATTTATGCCATGTTTCTTAAACATTAATGACAAGTTGTAGGATATCATAATTGTTTTTTTTTTTTTTAAAGTTTCATAAGTATTTTCTTTAATATTGTGTGATGGAATAATGGGAGTCAGATCTTGGTTCTTGCAGAAACTTTTCCAATTCATCTTTAAAAGGATTTCTAGCTCCGGAACTTGGCTTTTTGATCTCCCTGCAAGAACTGTATGTTTTTTGTCTACTGAGTAGCATTACCTTTTGTTAATTTGTGTAGTTTAATTGCGAGATGCTCTTTTTTAACTGGACATATCATTACAGAATATTGGATAATAATATGTTCCTTGGACCAATACCCAAGCAAATCGGCATGTTGAAAAGCCTCACAGTTTTGGATTTGAGTGGGAATCGGTTCTCAGGTCCCATTCCTTCAGAGATTGGAAACTTAAGCAGCATTAAGAAAATGTAGGAAGTTGGATTCGCCCCTTGCATGTTTCCATTTTTTGTAGTTAATAATTTGCTTGTTCCTGTATTTTTTTTTCTCTTTAATTTTGTTTTGTGTTTCTACTATTGTAGAAATTTGCACTCAAATGGGCTGACTGGAAATGTGCCCCCGGAGCTTGGTAAGCTGGTGAGCCTTGTTGAGCTACGGTTAGATAGAAACAAACTCCACGGGCAAATTCCTGGAAGCAATACTGCAAACTTTTCTGCTAATACACAGGGCATGTAAGCCGTGTTTTCTAGTATTCTTTTAATAGAAAAGTTGCGACAATATGGTTTTTCTTCTGTAGTGTTAGAGAAGAACGAAAGTCAATTAATAATAATTTTTATCAATGTTGTTAATTAATAATACCCTTATCAATATTGTTAAGATCATGACCACTGTAGTTAGCTTGATAATTTTCGTTCCAAACATTCAGTTTCTAAATGGCATTTAATCCATTACATTAAGCAACATGCATTTACTTTCCGATACCGAGAAAACTTTGATGTTGTTATTGTTGTTGTTGTTGATCTTATACTTAATTCTTCTTCTTCTTCTTCTTATTAGTATAACGACCGTTATTATTTGACCTATGACTGAAAGCATGTAGAATAATGGAGGGATTTCTTGGAAACAAAGAAGATGAGATCAAAGTTCCTCTCATCTCTCTGACATGATAATTATGTTAACAGCTTGTAGTTTATTGAATTGTAGTAAGATTCATGCATGATACAATAAAGGATGATGTATTCACTTGTTGCTATTGCATCAAATGCACTAGGAAAAGCCAGACCACTAATATTGATGCATGTAAATGGTTAACGATCTTTAGCTCTTCTTCCTAATATGAAATGACTATAGTGTACGTTGCCTCTGGCTTTATTTTGTCTTATGTTGTTTGTTGGTCAAGGTTCGCCTCTTATACTAATGGAACTGGTCTTTGCCCATCACCTCGGCTGGTCGTTGGAGATTTCTCATACAACTTTTTTGTTGGAAAAGTACCACCATGCTTGATGTATCTTCCAAGGTACAACATCCCCCAAATTTGAATATTAGAAATGTTTGCAGTATTTTTAGAACAACATCATTAATTTCTATGAGATGTTTCTACAGGTCAAGTTTCCAAGGAAATTGCTTCCGCGATAAATTTTCTACCTTGCAGAGATCTTCTCAAATATGTAATGCTACCCTTAAGCCTTCCAATTTCTTTACATAGCAAAATCTTTTTTTTAGAAGCAACTACTGTTACCATATCGTTAGAAGCTTGTAGATTCTCATACTGTCAATATTTGACGCTAGAGAAAACTAAAAACCACAAGTTAACATATTTGCACGATAGTTGAAAGCGGCCATTGGTAGGGCCTCGTGTCGTTCAAATTGTGCATCCATCATTTAACTGGCTTGGGTTGAAACCCAGATTGAATTGGACACTAGAGAAAGCATTACTAACCCGTAAGAATGTTTTTTGATTAGTTGTCATATGATACTCAACATCTTGTGACTTCTCAATTTGCTTACTTGGATGTAGTGATGTTCAATAATTTTTGCCGGATATCATTTTTTGGCTGATATATTGGCTCATAGCCGATTTATCATTCAATATATTGGCTCATAAAAAAAAAAAAAATCTGATTGATTGCCGATATAAAGGCCCATACATTGGTCGATAAGTTGGGTCAAGAATTGCCCCCTAAATTATCAGTTGTCCAATCTTTTTTATTAAATAAAGAAGATATTGTTTGAATCCCAAGCCATAATCCCGGGTTATCAATTCTCTTAATATATAAGAGAAAGAGTGAAGATTAGGGGGTCATGGGCTTGCTGAAAATGTTTTATGCAGGATTATATGATTCATGGATGTATATCCTTGTAAAAATTTTGTTCCAGATATGTACATGTATCATCCTATAAGGCATCTAATATTTAAGTAATATTCTCGTGTATTGCCTAATAATATCACGAGATATCAATTCTCTTAATATATAAGAGAAAGAGTGAAGATTGAGGGTCGTGGGCCAACTGAACATGTTTTGTGCGGAATTATATGAATCATGGATGTATTTCCTCATAAAGATTTTTGTTTCAGATATTTATAAATACCATTTGGTATTACACATAATATTTAATTAATATTATAATATATCACCCAATAATATCCAATATGGAAAATGTCCAGCCTATATACACACACACACACACCCTGATATGGGACATTTAGAACACTGACACAATTGCATGCTGAATCAGTTTCCTATTGGGTCCAGTTCATGTATTTGAAAGTAATTATAGAAAAGGTCCTGTACGCCATAACTGAGTTTCTTGACGGGCTCTTATTGAACTCTCCTGTATTTTTAATTGTCATTCGTCACATCTTGTAAAAATAAATGTGACAATATGCATATACTCCTCACAGGTGGATCTTCTAATTGATCCTAAAATGACAATCTGTGCTCTCATTATAGGTGAATCTGCAAAAAACCACGGTGTAGGAACAGAGCCATACAAGCATTTCAATGAAGAATCTAAGCATCAGAACCCACAACAACCAGAGTGGCTGTTAATACTGGAAGTTACCACAGGAGTTCTTATAATCGTTTTCTGTATCACTGCTACTATTACTGCTCTTACTAGAAGCAATCTAAAATCCTGTGTCAAAATCCCATGGAAGAAGACCGTAAACTGGAAGGAACAGATAGCAACCACAATTGGTAACTAACCTTATCATGCATTTCAATCTGAATTATGTTTTCTGTAGAATGATACAAGTCTTACGGCTGCTCCATAGTACAGATGGTGAGATGCTGAAGAATGTGTCAAAGTTTAGTAGGCAGGATCTTGAAGTCGCTTGTGAAGATTTCAGCAACATTATTGGATCTTCTCCGGACAGTGTAGTATACAAAGGTACGGCTAAAGATGGGCATGAAATTGCGGTGATATCTCTATGTATCTTAGAAGATCAGTGGACGAACTATTTTGAGTTCTACTTTCAGACCAAGGTAACTAATCTATCCAAGTTGGGACGGAATTGCAGAGAAATCTATATAAGAACAATTATGAGAAGTTAAAACTTTTGTACTTCAGGTGGCAGATCTGGCACGGTTGAATCACGAGAGCACTGCAAGATTACTTGGATATTGCAAAGAGAGTGACCCTTTTTCAAGAATGCTTATATTTGAATATGCATCTAATGGGACACTATATGAACACCTTCATTGTGAGTAGAAGTGCTTTATTTTGTGCCTTTTAATTGATGCTTTCATGCCTTTAGAATGTGAAGAATCCTTGTCCCTTTGTTTTAGATGGAGAGGGATACCAATTATCCTGGCTTAGACGCATGAGAATTTCCCTGGGCATCGCTCGTGGGCTAAGGTACTTGCACACAGAGCTGCAGCCTCCATTTGCCTTATCTGAACTAAATTCAAGTACGGTCTATCTTACTGAAGATTTTTCTCCAAAGGTATCCAATATTTGGAAATGTAGGAAGTATGTTTATTTACTTTTCCATGCTGTAGTAAATTGTGATGTACCAACCAAATAAATAATCGAATAATAAATAAATATGTATACCTATCTATGCAGGTTGTCGATTTTGAGAGCTGGAAAATGATATTTTCAAAATGTGAGAAGGATTCTGGTTACATCACTGGCGGAGGTTCTCTTGATAGTTTCTTGGGTTCTTTTGGGCAGAAACATATGGATATACAGGGAAACACATTTGCATTTGGGGTTCTTTTACTAGAAATTATCAGTGGAAGGCCTCCTTATTGCAAAGACCAAGGGTGCTTGGTGGACTGGGTAAGAAACATGCTTCTGTTTTGATGTCAGTGGTGTGTGTCAATCCTTCTAAAATGGGACATCTTATTATCTAATTTCTTAATTGAAGCATTGGTTATGATTCATCCAAGAATTAGTATATGGTGCCTGCCAAAAGAGATGTTGCCTTCATGTGAAGAGCAGTGATTAGTGTGTCTTTCTTATAATTAGAGAAATTTGATGATGATTTTGATTATATACCAACTTTATTCCATTTCACCTTACCGATAAGGCACAACCGAAGTCCTTTTCATTTATGTTTTTACTCCATATATTACTCATTTACTTTTAGCAGAGAAGTCAAAATATATTCGCTCTTTTTTTTTTTTTTTGATATCATTCGCTTGTAAATAATATGCTCAAAGTCCAACATACATTTTACAAATATATCCTCCTTAGTAGGAAATCGTACAATAAAAATTCCTATTGCCTGACCTCTCGTATTTATCAAAAAGGAGGAGAAGAGAAATAAACACATACAACACCTCAAAATTCTAAAGCCTTAAAGCTACTCACAGGTCACTTATCACTGTCAACTTTGCAGTTGCTCATTATAAGAATGGGAAATTTCATCTTCTTTATTTTACCAAGTAATTAGATTGTTATGAAATAATGAAGACCAATCAATCTCTTTTATTATGAGTTACGGGATACATATATTTATCGGTATCTAAACACTATATAAACGATCGAACATATGTGGGACTAAATCTAAACTAGACCTAAATACAAGATCTCACACAGATGTTCATTTTTACTTTACAAACTATCAAGTTGTCGTCGGATCAATGGTCCAGGTTATGGCCTAAGGGGAAGTGAAGCCGATATTTGAAGCCCGAATTGGTCGAGTTAATTTTGGATTTGATTTTCCAGATTATGGACAAACAAAGTTTATGGGTTTAAATACAAAGTTGGGGGTATTAGGTCAAGGCCTCAATTTTGTATTTAAACCCATAAACTTTTTTTTGTCCTATCCGATGTGGGACTATACTCACATATGAGCAACTTAACATCATCTTCTTTCATCTTGTTTTCCCCCATTTATTCTCTACATGTGGCACTCACAAAGCAGTTCAGTCATTCTTTTTTCCGTTCCACAGTTTCTTTGGGTTTTAGACTTACAGAGTCAGTTGTTTCACCCAAATTACAACAATGCAAGTTCATTGATAGATGTCTCAACTGCAATTTTGTTCGTCAATTAAATATTTCACATTTTAAGCACAGCTCCCTCGAGGCACGCAATCCCCAAAACAAAGAAACCCATGCACCAAAGAATTGGACAGTTAAAATCATTGTTCTTGTTGGTGGATGCTAATGGTTGTTATAAAAGGAGTGACCTTGTTATGGATAGGAATCTGTTATGAACAAACCACATGGCCTCATTACTTATTTTGTTCCTTTTTGTTGCAGGCTATGGAGCATTTACAGCATCCAGAGGAGATAGGGAAGCTTGTGGACCCTGCATTGAAAAATGTCAAGGCGGATGACCTTGCCGTGATATGTAGTGTTGTTAGCCTGTGCATTGAACCCGATCCCTCCAAGAGACCATCCATGCAAATAATATGTGGAGTGCTAGAAAATGGAATTGATACTTCAGATGATGCTGCCCTCAGGGATTCTTCTTTGGCCTGGGCAGAGCTAGCACTGTCATCGCAGTTATAGGCTTCTTACACTGTAAATCTAAAAAATATGCATGAAATACCTTGTTTCATTTTTTATTTTTTTTTCCGTTGATCTTCCTTCTTAGTGTTTGAGTTTTTAACAAGAACTTGTGTTGATTAAAGGCATGCATAGCAGAGCCAACTTTTCTTGTGTACATTTAATTGATAAATTGATATTGAAATTATAAAAATATAAGTAACCGTAACCCGGCCTTTTGATTCTTCTTTTAAGTTGTTTATTTAGTTAGTTTCTTCTTCATTACTAAATAAATTTCTTATGAGCTGTAACAGGGTCATGAGTAGCAGATTATTATCTTCTATTATTTAGTACATACGAATGATCATCAAAGTACTTTTTTTCTTCGTTCTAATATTTTTGTGTCATTTTATTCATACGTTGAAGTAATTTATTGGTGGAAACTGGAAAAACCTGTCATTTTTGTTCATAAAGCGTGTTTTATAGACCAAGGAAAGTACTATATCATGGAATCTTTGATCCTTATCGTTAAAATCTTTTTTTCTTTTCTTTTTCTTTTCAAGAGTAATGTTGTTCATAAGATCTTCACAGGGAAGGCTTGATCCATTTCTGAGGACATGCTAATAGGTCTTTCAGCAAGTATTCTGCTTTTATTAATTCGGTTATACATGACGTTGTGTAAATGCTTGTTACGACATGATTTTATTTCCTAGGAACATATATATGCCAAATAAATTTGAAGCTAAATGTCTCATAGTTCCCTTTTTATGCATAGATATTAACTTCTATCTCTTTTCGATTGTGGATGCTAGCCAAACTATATCATTAGTGAAAAATTCATGACTTTTTTGCTTTTTCAGAAAGAGATTAAAAAAAAAAAAAAAATCAAATAGTCATGCATGTGTTCTATATGCACAAAGACATGGATAATGTTCTTGCGCACGACTGATATTGGCATCAATTACGTAGATATCCAGGTAACTCCTCATTCTCAAATGATTTTTGAGTATACATTCTTCCGTCTTCTTCAATGCCATTTCATTTATTGCGAGGATTATTAAGTTTCACCATATGGACTTTCACTTAGTAGTTTTCTGTTTGACTTGCATATTAATATCTATTGTCGAATGATTGTGCCCTTACCCTGCTTAGTTATTTATTTATTTTTTTTTGTCTGTAACTTTCTACAACTTCTTTTTCCAGTTTAGTAAGATTCTTTTATAAAATGATATCTTCTGTTAAGATGACTTATCAGGTGTCGACAATGCTTGAAATACTGCGCTGCAACCATTCTTGCTATTCGAGCTGAAGGTCTTTGCTATACGGTGATCTACAAAGTCATTAACGTGGGCAAAATAGTTCAGGTACTTTAAAACTTATGCTTTCTTATTTTATAAATGTTCATTTATATGCTCCTCTTTCTTGATATAAACCTTGCAATTTCTCTGAATTATATGTTCATTATGTTCCGTTCATGAATCATAAGTAGAAACCCTGCAACTTCTAAATAAAAGAGTAACACAGGGCTTTTCTAAATAAGTAGAAACCCTGCAACTTCTGATTTTGTGCCTTAAATAAAAGAGTAACACAGGGCTTTTCTTTGTGTTCCATTCATGAATCATAAGTAATACATTTTACCTTTATTGTTTTGATGGATTGAAATTCTGAATTTCGAAATTCCAGAAGTCATGGTTGTGTATCTGCAAGTTGGGCACATCACCAAGAACTTACGAGATTCAAACACATTGGAAATGGTTAAAATATCCTATGAAGAATAATCTAGAAAAAAATAAATTCAAATACCTAGATTCCTAAAACTGGCAAGTATGTCACAAATTCGAAGTGAGTAATCCTGCATCATATATGCCCTAGATATATATTTGGTATGTAAGAATCTTAATGAACTTGAGACTTAATTATAGTTAGTATTTTTGAGGAATTCAGTAAAGTTATGTAACTAAATGTTCTTTAGAGACAAGTATAGGATGCAAAATCACCAAAATCAACCCAAAATTCTTAATCTACTGACTAGTAGCTGCCTTTTCTACTTAATTCCTTTCCAGGGAAGGTCTTGTCTGCAACAGGAGAGAGAGAGAGGTAAGTATCCTTCTTCTCCGGTAGAGGTCCCCATCTCCGATCATCTTCGAGCCTGAAAAAAAAAAAAAAAAAAAAAGAACGGGGGAGAGCAAAATGCCTCCGTTAAAGGGGAATTTTTCTCTTTTGCCTCAGGATATCATCATCGACAATTTTCATTGGGAGCAAGTTGGGAGGCCGTTCTCTCGACCTATGACCACTCACTTCTCCAATGGATAGAGCCTGGAATTGGCTAGGTAAAGGCAAAAGCAAAGAGGAAATCACTAGCGATGAGGACATGAACCCAAAACACAGAAGAAAGAGTTGGTCCGAAGTGGTGAGGGAATCGCCGGTCAAGGGGACTCAGCCCCCCTCA
Organism: Dracaena cambodiana; assembly: GCA_036321105.1. NCBI lineage: Eukaryota > Viridiplantae > Streptophyta > Magnoliopsida > Asparagales > Asparagaceae > Dracaena > Dracaena cambodiana. Next base: position 49,422,063 of record JAYEPQ010000007.1, read on the forward strand.
TCCTCGGTGTTCCTTCCCACTAAGACCACTTACTCTGGTGAAGAGGTTCTCGCCCTCCTTGCTGCGGTCAGAGGTGGTGATTATACTGCCCCGGTTAAGGGGAAGGAGGAGGCATGGACAATTGTCAAGTCAAAAACCTCAATGAAGAGAACGTGCTGATACATTGGCATCAACTGTCCGTGGAGGTCGAAAAAGAAAACTTTCTCCGGTGAGGAAAACGACCCCGGGGAACCCAAAGGCCTGCTGGATCTATGGAAATTATGGTCACTTCAAGGACGAATGTCCCTTTGTTAAATGTAGGTGCTGCAAGACTCTAGGATATCGTATTGGAGAGTGCCCGATTGCCCCAGCAAGGAAGGAGCACACAACAAAAAACATCAAACATGTCAAGAAAACACACCACCAAGCTGGGAGACTGAGTCCCCCTACAAAATCATCAGTGGGACAGACTAGGCAAATCCCAAAGAACAAACCAGTTGCCTTCATTTCGGCCTCCGAGTTGGCATTCATGGAGCAGCAACGACTTGCCAGAGTAGTAGCGGTTATCTACCCAACTCATGGCAAGCCGTCAGCAGAGGAGATTGAGAATTCCCTGAAAACACTTTCTGCCATAGCTGAAAATCATAACTGGAGGATAGACAAGGTCGGAGATAAATTTCTTTCCCAATTCTCCTTGATGGAAACTCTGGTTAGTGTAGTAAGCAGATCTCCATTTGTGTGCCGCGGGAGCAATTCCGGGTTCAGGGTCTATGCATGGAGAGGGGACGAGGACTCTCACACATACCCTTTCCCGGTATCGGCATGGATTGCCGTCCACGGTGTTCCGATCCATCATTGGAACCGGACTGACATCAGCAAATTGCTAATAAAATTTGCGCATGTAATTGATATCAGTGAACAAACAAGCAAAAAATTAAGCTTGGATTATGCTAGAGTTTTTGTGGAGTGCGAAAACTTATCGGTGATCCCCCGCCAGTTCCATGCCGTTATCGGCGATCAGCTGTGCTCTATCAGAATAGAGTTTACCTGTAAGATAGACGCCTCAGAAAAGACCGGTCTCTCGTCGGATCTCACAGTGCCCTCATCCAGAGTAGACACCTCGGCCTCGGTGGGAGAGGGGAAGACAACTGGGTCAGCCAGAGTCGGTGGTTCCGATCAGCCATCCCAAGGTGTCGTCCTCCTCCCCGCCGGTCCCCGGAGGAGCTACACGTGGCGAAGGGTCGAGGAACAGCAAAAGTCCAACGGTCAAGAGGGGGTTTCCAACCCTGTCAACACAGAAACACACCCATATCCGAGCGTTTTGCTACGGACCGGTCTCAGAACCGATTGTAGGAAGAAGACAAATTTATCTTCGGGGGAGACCACAAAAACAACCCAATTGGGGAAGGACAGAGGTGGATCAACCGAAGACTTACCATTTCCCCTTTCGCAAACATCACCAAAATCACTTTCATTCGAAGGAAGAGGCAAATCACCCGAACGGGTAAACCTAGGGGAAAGAGCAACACATACCTACAGCTTAGATCAACGAGGTTCCAACCTCGGTTCCATATACCGGGACGAGAAGGGTCATCTGACCCTCGACCTTTCGAAATGGGACAGAACAGAGGTCAATCTCGGAGACGAAAGAGGAAAAGGCCGACCTTGGGAAGAAGATGAGCGGCAGGGAGCCAAGAACCAAAAGGTAAATCTCAGAGGCACTTAATGAGCGCATCAGTCAAGGGGGCGCCCTCGTTTGGGACGCTCACACACCACACCCCTTTTGAGGGTCACCGGGAGGAGAGAGAACCCGAGAGAGAAGCTTCCCCTTTTTCAAGTGGCCCCTGCTCTGATTTGAAGAATAATTGCACAATTGGTTCTATTGGGCTGGCCCAGGTGCCCAGCTCAGAAGCCCGTCTCCTTAAGGAAAATTTGAAGGCCCAGATTATACCTGATCCACCTTGCTCTAAATCTGTTGATTTTGGAGAAGGCTGTTCTAAGTAACAGCCTGTTGATTATATGGGTCTGTTTACGACCTTAAAAAATTTTGATCAGGAGTTTGCTCGGGATACTATAGCAAAATTATTGGAGAATGTTATGAGAGAAGAGCAGACCCAAGTACCCAACAGAGCCTACAAGTGACAGGCTTCCCGTTTACCGAAGCGTATCCGGCAAAAAAAAGGCACTGATAAAATCACCAGACAACAAATCACAGGGTGACGAACAGGTTGCATGTGGAATCCCAGACACAGTGATACCGGAGGCACAACCTACTTCATTCATGGAGGATGGAAAGGCTCTAGAGCTTACCCCTAGGGATCACAGTGTTGATGCTGATTCACAATTGATCAGCTCAACTGCGGAAGTGGTGGAATCGAAAAATTTGCAAATCATCCCTGCTATTACTCCTAGTAGGCGCAGCAAAGGACTGGAAGAAAAGAGAGGTGGTCAACACTATCTTACTGGCCAAATCACTGTTTCAGCTATGAGACGCAAGGCCCTCCTTGTAGATCCGATTCCAGGTACCTCACAAACTGGTTTTAATATTCTTAATTCAGTTCCCGATGATGTGTTACTTTCCCCATCACAAATATGTGATATTGATATGGGTTTAAATGCGACTGAACTTAATAACAGCCTCTCACATCTAAAAGAAATAGATTCCCTAAAGGGGGAGAAGTCCTATAAGACGGTGAATTGAAGATCACCTCCTGTAGATCTGGAGAAGTATTTAGATTGAGTTTTTATGAATTATTTATTTTGGAATATTCGAGGACTGGGTAACCCAACCAAGCGACGCATGGTTGCTGAGGTCATTCGCACCAACAAGATTGATATAGTTTGTCTAGCAGAAACCAAACTCACAAATCCACATCACAGAGTACTTAGAAACATTGGCCCCAATAATTCTTTCTCCTTTAAAATTAAGAACGCCAGGGGGCTTCGGGGGGATCATAATTGGAGTTAGTAAAAAGTTTGATATTATGGACGTTTGGGAAGGGAAATTTTTCCTTTCAATCAAACTGAAGAGACTATCCGATGGGTGGATTCAATCTGTCACAGCTGTATATGGCCCTAATAACTCCCAGTTGCGTCCTGGATTTTGGAACGAACTTAGGAGTCTAAAAAACAAATGGGATACCCCATGGATCATAGGAGGGGATTTAAATATCACAAGGTTTGCCTACGAGAGAACAGGGACAGACCGTAACCCTCAAGATCGAAGGAGTTCAATGAAATTATCTCACAACTCCAACTTATAGACTTACCTCTGTGCAACCGACACTTTACCTGGTCATGAGAGAAGACCCCAGATTAGCAAAACTAGACAGAGTGCTAGTTTGTGATAAATGGGACAGGAAATTCCCATTAGCGGAACTCAAACCACTACAAAGACCAACATCAGATCATGTCCCGATTTGTTTGGAATCAAAGGAAAAATATAAATTCCATAGGCGATTCCGGTTCGAAAAATGGTGGTTGGAGCACGACGAAGTCCACAACTTGATTAAAGAAAGTTGGTCTCAACCGACAACAGCAGTAGACGCCACAGGTATCATGTGTACCAAACTACGCCGCCTAAGAAAAAGTCTATGGAGATGGGAATATAGACATCGCTTTCAATCGCGGGAGCAGAAGACTGAGATCTTAAGACAAATGGAGATGTTGGTGAAACAGGAAGAGATGAGGCCACTTGATTTGGAGGAGAATGCCAGACTTATGGGGATGAGGAAATCTATAGAAGAAATCTATATGAAGGAGGAATTATTTTGGAAACAAAGAGCCCGCTGTAAATAGTTAAAGGAAGGAGATGCTAATACGGCATTTTTCTACAGATCTGCTTGCATGAGATACAAGATCAACAAGATACATAACTTACAGACAGAGGATGGAGTTATACATGGCCCCTTGATTAAAGAACATATCTACTAACATTTTAAACAATTATTCGGAAAAAGGACTCCATTCAGACTCAAGATGAAGGAGGATGCTTGGACGGCCAACACAAATTTAGCTGAATTAGAAGAGGAATTCCGAGAAGAAGAGATTAGGAAAGCTATTTGGGGGCTAGGTCGGTCCCAATAAGGCACCGGGTCCGGATGGATTTTCCATTTTCTTCTATAGAACTTTCTGGACGGAAGTAAAGAATGATCTAAAACGGATGCTCGATGAGGTTTATTTGGGCGTGGCTAGATTGGATAGGATCAACTACTCGATGGTCACGCTTATCCCCAAGAAGGAGCATGCGGAACACATTGGAGACTATAGACCAATTGCTTTACTTAATTGCTCACTCAAAATCGTTGCCAAGATGTTAGCCAACCGTATAGCACCTAAACTGCAGGAGCTGATAGGTGACTACCAGACATGCTTTATTGCGGTAGGAACATTTTGGAAGGCGTGGCGACGGCCTATGAAGTGATCCATCAGGTCAAGAAGACCGGATCGGGAGGTTACCTATTGAAACTGGACTTTGAAAAAGCATACGACATGGTAGATTGTGACTGCTTATTGGAAATTTTACGCCTATGCGGTTTTGGTGAAAGGTGGATTATGTGGGTAGAAAAATGGGGCGAAGCCACCAAAGAAATACTAATAAGATGGGGCCTTCGACAGGGTGATCCTCTTCCCCACTACTCTTTGTTCTGGTTGCCGACGGTTTGAATACTATGTACAGAAAGTTAGAGAGAGCAAATCTTATTCATGGTCTACCAGGGTCCCCGTCCTTCAATGTCACTAACCTACAATATGCTGATGATACACTCATCTTTGGTAGGAGTAATATAAGAGAGACCATACATATCAAGTGGCTACTCTGTTGCTTTCAGGCTTGGTCTGGATTGATGATTAATTTCTCCAAAAGCTCTCTTATCTGTTTAGGACCAAAAAATTTCTCTCTTAGCCTTATTCTAGACATTTTCAAATGTAAAGAGGCTACGTTCCCGATCAAATACCTAGGCATCCCTATTAAACCAGGTAAACTCTCTAGACAAGATTGGAACCCCTTGACTCCTTCGAAAAGAAACTAGAAGGATGGAGAAGTAATTTACTTTCTCTAGGAGGAAGGGTTGTGTTGCTAAATTTGGTCTTATCTTCTCTACCCCTGTATTATATGTCGTTTTTTATATTACCCTGTTGTGTGAGAAACAGAATAGACCGTATCAGGAGAAATTTTCTATGGAATGACGTGTCTGATTCTAAAAAGTACCACTTGATCTCTTGGGGACATATATGTAGACCAAAAAAGGCTGGAGGACTTGGAGTTCTTGATCTTAAAACCTTCAATCTTTCTCTAATGGCAAAATGGTGGTGGCATGTATTCTCACGCCCCCATGGCTCTTTTCAGAAACTTGTGACCACGAAATATTATTCTCGAAACGGTATCTGGCTCACAGGACCCCCAAACGTCTCGTCTGGATTCTGGAAAGGTATGATTTTGGCCAGACGCATCGCCTGGCCGAGTCTGGAGTTTAAATTGGGCAATGGACACAATATTGAATTCTGTCATGATAGATGGTGCGCACAAGTACCTTTAAAAATTTTAATTCCCCAAGCATACCATTTATCCAGGAATAAGGAGGCTAAGGTATATAAAGTTTGGGGTCGCTCCAGATGGAACTTGAACCTCCGCCATGCTATTTCTACTCGGGCAAGAACACAACTTCGGGAGTTGAGACAACTACTTGATAACGTCAGGCATAATCACGTGTTAGACGACCAACCCCACTGGAGATGGTCCAGAGATGAGAATTTCTCTGTCAAGTCTACATATAATCAGTTTGTGGAAAGTGGAGTTGTTTTCCCCGACACATTTTGGATTTGGAAGATTGTTTGCCCACCCAAAGTGCGGGTATTTCTATTGTTAGCCGTGAAGGAAGCCCTACTCACATGGCCACTCTTACAAAAAAGGGGATGGATAGGTCCGAATGTCTGTGTACTCTGTAATAGAGATAGAGAATTCACCTCTCATCTACTATTAAACTGCTACTTTACTAGGGATCTATGGACTAGCTGTGCCAAAAAATTTAGGGTTATCATTAACACAGACATCTGCATCAACTTGAGAAGTAAAATTGATGTTAATGGCAAGCCGACACAGTTAGGTAGGACACTATTAGCGGCTCTGTGCTGGAATGTATGGAGAGAAAGAAAGAATAGAATATTTAATTCTACAGCACGTTCTCCACTTACTTGTATTCGTATGATTACTCATGATGTTATTCTTTGGGCAGAAATATCTTCGGATGAGGAGCACGTTCAAATTTCAGGAGGGACATCCTGAGAAGACTCAGGAGATCCTCTTCCATCTCCGGACCAGACCTGATAAGAAGCTACTACTTAGGGATATCATTATTGCTTTCGTTGTTTTTGTGAGGAGGACTTTGTCCCTTATGTACTCTTTGTTTTAGTTTTTATTTGTTGTTTCACTTATGTACTTCTTCTATATGAGAGTCTACCTAACCCAAACCTTATTAAAGTTCTATTATCTACTTGCTAATAGAACACGGAGGGTCTTTTTTCACCCACCGTTTTGGTCAAAAAAAAGAGAGACAAGTATAGGATGCTGACATCTTGGAGAGTCCTAACTAGGTACTCAATTAAGTCCGTGGGCGTCACAGCTCACACTGATTTTGATTTTGTAATTGTAATAACCACTTTTTTATTATGCATTTATTTTAAAAAAATAATATTTGGTTAAAAAAAGATTTGTATGTGATTCAAATTCTAATGGGATGAGGATTTAGAAAAAAAATGGTTGAATCTAAGCCAAATTCTTAGATTTACCCTTATCTAGGAGTTAGTTAATTAAATCTGCAACTAAAAAGATCCTTTCTTAAGTATCTAATCTCCTATACTAGAATAAAAACAAAATCCCCTCCTCTCTTCTAAAATGCAGAGAAACACAGAATGTACGTGAGGAAGGGAGAAAGGAAGGAAGAAGAAAAGAAAAGAGAGGAAAGAAGAAATTCAGGCAAAGTTGAATTTTTTTTGACTGAATATAACATACTATAATTATGTTTATTTCTATAGTTATAGTGTTTATTTCTCTTCTTTGTATTATTCTCTATTTAATTTGCGACTGTTAAAATAAGATTTTATCTTGTCCTTTTCTAATTAATTTTGTATTTTTTTTTGTGATAATATGTGCTTACTACGTGATGAATTCAAGGAATGAGATTATTTATTTCCTAAGCAGTACAACTGCTCAAATCAGGCACTTACTATAAAGTAAGCCCAATGAGGTGTACTATTTACATCAATGTTCTAAAATGCGTTTTCAGTATGCGTGCGGTCGAGGACCGCATAACGCATAATCGGATTACGCGCCGATTATACAGATTACGTGGAATTATGCAGAATATTAATATTTTAATATATATTAATATAATAATTATAAAACTAGATATATTAAGTGCTATAAAACTCTAAAAAATTATAAATAATAACTGTAAGCATGTAAAATGAAGATAATTGGCTATAATCCAATTACAAATTACAAAATTACAAGATGCATGTGCAAAATTACAAATTACAATGAACATATGACAATAATCCACATATTGCTAATACAAGATATGTGTATGATAAGTTTCAGTTCGGGGACTTGTGAAATTCTAAAAATTCAAGATGCATGTACGGTTTGGATATAGAAATAATCAAGTATTAAAGAAATTAAAATTGATCATAAAAACTTGCGTTTACATAAGTTTGAAATTTTTTTCTAAATTGTTCAGCAATTACTATACATACATACTAATAATCAAGTACAAATAAAAATTAAATTGCTAATCAAGTCACTAAACTGTACATTACTCATTAATAACTAAATCCAACAAATTTTAAGCAAGATTCAATTTCTTTATCAAAAGAAACTCCCCTAAAAGTTTGTGTTGCAGAATTATTTCAAAAGAATTCAGCTATTATTTCAAATTATTGATGTTTGTACTGCAGAAGTGGTCATCGATGAAGGTGAAGAACAAAAAACAAAAAAGTGGCTAATGGAGGTGAAGAATCAAAATAATGCAGTGGCTGAATCTCCCCTTTTTTCAAAATAACTCAAACTCTAAATTCTACTCAGTTAACAGTTAACACAAAAAAAAACCCTAATTCTAATTTTCCACAAATAAAACCCTAGCCCTAATTTTTCCGAATATTTTCTTTCACCAAAAAATTTAAACCCTAAAATCAGCTCAGTTTACTCAAAATAATCATAAAAAATATTCAAGAAGAATAATACAAAAAAAAAACCCATCGAAATCCTAAAGAAATCCATAATCTTAACTGAAAAAAAAATTATCTGCGTTGTCACCGCCGCCGCCGCCGGAGAGCTCGCCTTGAGGATCGCAGCCGCCGGAGGAGATATCGCCGATGAGATCGGAGGGGGGAAGGGGCGATCAGAGAATTAGGATTTTTTTTCCTGCTGGGCTCAGGAGCTCGATTCGGGAGAGGAATCATCGAATCGAAGCGGAAGGGAAATAAGTAATGGGTTGCGGGTACGAGTCGGGTTTTGGGTGCGGGTCGGGCGAATTTTTAACGTTCGAAATCTAATAACCCGTTTGTCCGACCGCCGCCGCCGCCGGAGAGCTCGCCTTGAGGATCGCAGCCGCCGGAGGAGATATCGCCGATGAGATCGGAGGGGGGAAGGGGCGATCAGAGAATTAGGATTTTTTTTCCTGCTGGGCTCAGGAGCTCGATTCGAGAGAGGAATCATCGAATCGAAGCGGAAGGGAAATAAGTAATGGGTTGCGGGTACGAGTCGGGTTTTGGGTGCGGGTCGGGCGAATTTTTAACGTTCGAAATCTAATAACCCGTTTGTCCGCATAATTGGGCACACTCTGCTTTTCTATGCGTTTCGGTGGCGAAAATGCCTATGCGGGCGCATATGCGCCCGCATAGGGCGTTTTTTAGAATAGTGGTTTACATTTTCTTCTGTTCTGTTATAGAATAGTTTGCCAGATTATTTTTTTTTTTTGTAAATACTTTCCTCATAGATAGACACTACAATGAAAGATAAGAACGTGTATAAATTTAAATTAAATATATGTAGTTAATCACGCATTGATTTAGAATGACGCTTTGATCTTTCTTAATTCTTCATATTTCATTATAATTTTAAATTGTCATCTCAAATCAGTTTGCAATTTTTGTATGCTAATTGTATTATAATTTCGTTCACGTTCTCTACATTTGACAAATATATTACTTTTTTATGTACATCTAATTTTGGTCCTTCATAAAAGTTCTAGAGATCAACGTTGAGAATTGAAACTATGAACCTTGTAGAATCCATAATTATAATTTAAATGCTAAAGCCAACAAATTTATGGATTGTTCCTTTCATAAAAAAAAGGAAAAAGATATAAATATGTTCTGAACAGAACACTATTCTGTTGTTCTGTTCTAAACAGAACAATAAGAACAGACTGTTCTGTTCTTAACAGAACAGTCAAAACAGACTATTCTGTTCTTAACAGAACACTATTCTGTTTTGAACAGAACAGATAGAACTGTTCTATTTGTTCTGAACAGAATTAGCTGTTCTGTTGAACAGCCACAAAAAAAAAAAAAAAAAAATCTAAAGAGCGAGCAAATAGAATCGAGAGGAATAAAAAAAAATCTAAAGAGGGAGCAAACAGAACCGAGAGGAATAAAAAAAAAAAAAAGAAAATGAAAAAAAAACTGTTCAGTGTTTTTATTTGAGTATGATCTTCTAACTCATCGTATTCTCTTAAGTTTCAGCTCTTTATAATTAGTAGTTAACATGCTATTTACAATTATTATGAGGAGCATATTATGGTCTTGATTATATCCTTTCAGAAAGGCATATATATTATTATTTATCACTCATATTTTCAACAATATAATTCTTTTTCTTTTCTTCTGTATTTTTGTGCATAAATAGTTTTTAACATGCCTTCTTATTGATATATATATATATATATATATATATATATATATATATATATATATATATATATATATATATATATATATACCTCCCATCTTAGTAATATTGTCTACGAAATTTATCATCTTTTTTTCACTATCCTTTCTTGTGGTCGCTCTAAACCAGTATACGAAAACTTTTACCATTAAAGAGAGAAATGAAAATGAGCAAGGAAACGAGACATGATAAGATACTGATTGAATATAATTGTTATCATATGTGATTGGTAGTGAATTATTAATTACTATGTTGTACATTGTTCTTTTAATATTATCGTTACTGATACTGAGTATTGAAATTTAATAGTGACTATCAATTCATTGAACTAAACTTGAACAACCAATACTGAATTGATACACACTGGGATTTTGGGAAAAATTAGGAATCATATGAATTTTGATGGCTAGACGTAACTGTGTCACTGTTTCCTTTTATGAGAGGATTTAGATAGGCTCCGATCATTACTGCTCCACTATTTCCCCCGATCAATACTACTGTTCTATTTTTCCGGAAGTAGACAAGAATGCGTTCAGATCAGCTAAGTTAATATTTTCTTAAATTTTTAAATACCATAATTAAAAGATGTCAACTGAAAAAGAGAAAATGATAACCACGTAAAACATTCCACCTTTTGTTTGCTTATGACTGTTCATGATATTAAGACATTATTGTTATTTTTTTAAGTTGTACTATTTATTACTGTTACTATTTATTACTGGATCGCTTTACTGACGATCCTGATTATGCATTACCTAATGCAAATATTTATAAAGAGGTAGATCCATCAGAAACAGAGCAGAATATGACATATTTTAAGGAATTTGAAGATTTATAGGAGTGATGAACTCTTTTTAGTTGTCTACTTTCATATTAGGAAAATGTAATAAGTGCATATGATACGTAAGCTAGTTTTATTTGAGATATTTTCTTTGTTGAGATATAATTTTATCGTAGTGATATTTTGTTGGATTTATTTAAAGAAAACTCATTATTACTTGGTTGGAAAAAAAAATTTCGGTTATTGATATTTCTATTCATATTTCCATTGGAATTGGGATATGACTGTAATGTTATTGAGTTTTATCGAATTATCATTCGACGCCGAACGTCTCAGCTACCCACACTACGGAAAGTGGGGTACAGTAATTCTGAATTTTGCTTTCCAAAAAGTTTTCTCTAATTTAGAATTTAAAATATCTAAAAATATCATGATATTTCATGACAATCTTGGTTGTCCGAATGGGGTCTTAGTTTTGTTGAGCATTTCTTTTCTAAAAAATCAAAACCTTTTGGTCTTGTTCTACACTTGTTTACTTGGATACTAAGTAAACTTAAAAACGTTTAAGTGTAATCAGTTATTGCTTGATGAGTGAAAATTTTTAAAAAACTTTTAATTGAGTGTAAAACCATTTCTGGTGTGAAGCTGCATTATCTTTATTAAATTTTTTTCTTATTTATTTGCTTTTGCTCGCATCAAGTTTTATCCCTATCATCAGTACTAAGGCTTGAGGACAAGGTCCACCATCAACTCACTTGAACTATATCGAGCACAAGGATCTTCTTGTCCACAAACCTGCTAGTTTGTTCTATGGCCTTACCATGCATATCGTGAAGTGAGCTACAATTTACATGCAGTTCTATTTTTCTCATGTAGTTTGTAGACTACAGGGTTCAAGAAAATTTCTAGTCATATCCTGAAAATGGTTATACACACACACATATATACATATATATTAGAATAATGGAAATGAGCTGATAGCTCAAGCAACTTACTTGAGCTGCACTTCATTTCCACTATCTCTAATATTTTTTTTAAAAAAAATTTCTTGTGTATTATGATCTCGCCCTCCTAGAGTTCACTCATACTCAATTTCTTGGGTTTTAGTTTTAATTTTGCCCTCTATCAAGTTGATAACAAATTTTAAATACAACATATTATAACCACTTGATGAAAGGGTAAATGAACTCCAAAATTTATGAAATTTGATCTGAAAGAAGTTAAGGAGGTAGTGGTATTAATTCTTGAAAAAATTTAAAGAAATATTATTAGATCACTATATTTTTGTCACTAGCTTATATAACTTTTCCTGAGCTGACAACTACACTCACATACGTATATGCACACAAGTAAAGTTTCGACTATTCTTATCTCAATTTACTTATTGTAATTTCCATGAGACCTTTTGTTTAAATTTCTTTATCACCAAAATTTCTTTAGGATCAAGCATTTTATTGTGGAATTCACAGGAGATTGATTCTGTAGGTGGAATGAACAAGAAATTTTGAGTACAAAAAAGAATTGGATGGGAAAGATTTTCATTTCCCTCCCCTTCCCTCCCCACCCCCAACTCCTCAATTTTTAGCATCAAGATGGTATATACAATTCTGCCTTATTAATTGTATCTTTCCATGATCAGTTCTCTCCCATAGATCAAAATGTTTGGTGATTTTTATATTTCTATTATCAAATTCTTAGTGTGTATAGAGGTCAACACTGGAATCATTAACATCAAAAAAAGGACAAAAAGGTGCTTTTACACCATGACTTCGTTGAGTTATTTGGAGCTTGAGGTACTGTACACCAATTCCTAATCTTGCGGATGCAACTTTGCAGTAAGTTGGCAGGGGGTCATGCCCCTTTGTTTGGGGGTTTGGGAGCATAGTCCCTATAAATTTTTTTGGAAGGGTATTTATATAATTTTACATGTTACTGTGTTGCGACCAACTATATATGTGTGTGTGTATTTCTCATTCTGTACTTGTAATCCTATTATCAAATAATACTTTTCTCAAATGGTGCAGAAACCCTCTGATGGCTGTGGACGTAGTCCAATTTAAGTTGAATCACGCAAATCTCTATGTTCGTGTGATTTCTTGTTCTTTGTTTTTCTGCTATTTCTATTCAGATCTGTGATATTCCCAATAGACCTGTAAGATACCTTCAAATAAGACTTGACATATCCGTCATGCGTGTATCTGACACTTACAATGGGTAAATCTCGTTTCACCTGAAAAACATTTAAATGAAGGATGTTTCGCCCTCTTTTGACAAGACAACCCATTGTGGCATAGATCATTTTTCTAATTTAGGCTAATTTCAGTTATGAATAATATCTAGTACATATAATGTCGAATATACAATTAAAATGATACCGCACGTGTCATTGTGTGCTCATGACTGGATCTTAGAAGTTCCAAGTACTCTATCTGATACTCTCCACCCATGTAAATGTGCAAAATTCTGTCCATGGATACAAGTCATAGCTTTTATACACACATATAGGATTATAACAATTTATAATTTTTTAACTCTATTATAACAAAAGAGAAGTTTAGGGATCACACTAAAGAAATTAAGAAAAGTTGCTGTAGGATTTGTTTACGATATAAATCTATTTAGGTATAGTGAGTTACAAATTTTATTATGAGTCCAGTATGACTTAGTAGACGAGCATAACTTTTCTCCAAAAATAAGTGGACAATTCAATTTATGTATGTCATTAAGTAAATTTCATATATCTGACTTATATTATCTATTTCAATGTTTAAACTAAGTTTGACATCTCATAATAGAATAACTTATGTTGTCTATTTCAATGTTTAAGCTACATGGACACTACCTAGCATTGGGCTTATCAGGCATCGTCTGTCTCAGTCCTATCTAATTTGATAAAAGATGCATTTTGTATTATGTCCTATCTAATTTGATAAAAGATGCATTTTGTATTATCAAAATTATCGACTTATATGACAAGAATGGTTCCTTTCAATCGTCTGCTATTTTTAAAAGTTTCTTGGAAAATTTACGAATTATCACTATATTGTATCGGTGTATTTTCATAGACAGTTTCTTGTGTGCTTAATGATCATCGATTTGTTCTTTTTACCGGGTTATATTCCTTATAGTGTGATCCATGCAACACACTCGTATATTTATTCATTTTGATAAAGAGGTGCAATGTGGATTATATTCTTCTTAAAAACATGGACATACTCACCAGCATAGTATAGTTACTACAGGTTTTTTGACAAAAATCGAAAAGTTGGTAGGGTTTGGATTGGGCATTTAAGTCCTAAGCAGCAACAAGTTATCATTGGCTCCTAATAATGAACTCACATTGCCATATGTCCTCACTACTTCTAGAAGTTAACTCTTTATATTTATATATTTTTTTTCCACGAGAGTATGCTGTTATGTTGTTGCAATACATTATCATTCATCTAAAGGGATGTTACTAACAGCCATAAAATTTATCACCATATGCAAGATGTATTTGCCAATTTCAAGAAATATTACAGAAATATTACAGGTCCACTGGTTCTTATGCGAGAAAACAACTGCATATAATCATACATACCTTATAATCATACATACCTCGGTTTATGCTCCATCGACTCACCTAACGTCGCAGCAGCGAAACTGTGATTCTATCTATCAAGCTGAAGTATGAGATTCTCCATGACTTCTTCAGCAGTAAGGTCCCCCAGATGCTCCAAAAACCCACCACAAATCCAACTATTCCTCCAAGATATATCCATATCGTCTCTGATTCGTCGCTCTCCTCTGTGGCAGGTACTAGAGCTTGAGGTGGAGCTTGAGATACATCTTCACCTGGGCATCTATTTGGTAATGGGGCGCCGCAGAGATACCTATTTCCAACATAAACCGATGCTTTGAAGGTTGCAAACTGGTTGCCAGTTGGGATCCTCCCGGATAAATTGTTATACGACAAGTTCAAGTCACTTAAAAAGGTCAGAGAGGGGAGGCTCGAAGGAATTGCACCTGAAAGCTGGTTCCTCGAGAGATCAAGGGTTTGTAGCTGATGCAAATAAACAATTTTGTCTGGGATTCTTCCTGTCAAACGATTCCCAGCTAAATTCAAGCTCTGTAGCCCAACGAGCTTCATGAGTTCCTCGGGGACGTCTCCTGTAAAGCCATTTCCTGAAAGATCCAAATTCATCACCAAAGAGAGAGTGTTGGTATACTTCAGATCTTCCCCTTTGGCTGTGACCAGGAGACCCTCAGTATATATAGCGGTATTGTCAAAGATCTCATTGTCTGTCCATTGGGGGATATTGATAGCATCAAAAATGGGTTGGATTGTTTGGTTAGTTAAGGTCATGGCACTCAAATTGCCAAGCCATCGAGGTATGTCACCATTCAGGTTGTTCTCTGCTAGATCCAAGACTTGGAGATCTGTAAGAAGTGAGAGCTGATGCGGGATTCTTCCATTCAACACATTTGATCGGAGACGAAGCATCTTCAGTGACCTTAAGCTCTCTCCTATCCACGCTGGTATGTTTCCTTCGAGCCTGTTCTCACCAAGATCAAGAATGTACAATGATGTACAATTCTCTAATGAAGGTATTTTTCCCTGCAGGCTGTTGTTGCTCAAGTGCAATGATTGAAGACCATCCAGAGAGCCAAACCATTCAGGAATGTCTCCAGATAAGTTGTTGTTTGCTATGTTAATAGCCCAAAAAGAGCTGGAAGCCTCAGGGGAGCAGTGGGGGATTTCTCCCGTCAAGAGATTGCTCGATAGATCAAGAACAAACAGTGTGAAGAACATCCCACAGATAGATTGGGGAATGGTGCCATCGATGAGATTGTTCGAAAGTAAAATGCTATGCAATATGAGGTTTGTGTTGTTGAGAATCGGAAGCAAATCCCCTGAAAAAGAATTATCGGAGAGATACAGAAAACTTACTCCGTTGCCAATATGAGGTAACTGGCCATGGAACTGGTTAGATCTCAAGTCAATGAACTCTGTATTGCTGAATGATACTGGAACTGTGCCACTTATCTGATTGTGCGAGAGATTCAAGTAGTAGACTTTCGAAGACAAGCTCCAAAACCAGTCAGGCATCGAATCTGAAATGCTCCCATTGGAGATGTCGATAGTTGAGAACATCCTCTGCGTTTTAAGCCACGTAGGGAATCGAGGTCCTAGCATGCAGGAGGCTAGATGAATGTTCCTGAGTTGGAATGCAGGAACCCAGTCGGAGCTTACATTCATAATGAAGGTATTCGAAGAAAGAATCAGTGTCTCCAATCTGGTCAGATTCGAAAAGTGTGCATCTGAGATGAAACTTCCCAAGGAGTTGTGGCTGAGATCAAGAACAATCAAGTTAGAGAGGTGTCCGAGTACTTCAGGAACCGATCCTTCCAATCTATTGCTACCAAGAAACAGATATCTCAAAGATGACAACTCTCCGAGTGACTCAGGAATGGTGCCGGAGAGAATGTTGTTATTGAGACGGAGGTATGTCAGATTTCTGAACATCCCCAACCAACCAGGTATGGTGCCAGAGAGAATGTTGTTATTGAGACGGAGCTCTGTCAGATTTCTGAACATCCCCAACCAACCAGGTAACTTCCCACGTAGCAGATTGCCATGAAAATCTAGTGTTTGCAGACTGTTTCTTGCACAGCCCGATAAGCCTCCTTCGAAGAGGGAGATATCTACATCGAAACTATTGTATGAAAAGTCAAGAACCTGCAAGTGACATAGGTTTCCGATGGTTCTTGGTATGGTGCCATTGTAGTTGTTGCCTCCTAGCCTCAGCACCCTGAGAGAAGGCAGCTTGCCAAAACCCGAGATCGGACCAGACAAGCCGTTGTAACTAAGATCAATAGATTCAAGGCTTTTGATGCCAAAGAGCCATGGAGGTATAGAACTGAGACTATTCATGCTCAGGTCCAGGGTGGACAGAAGTGAGAAGTTGAAATGGGGAAGAGAACTAGGAATACTGTCAAGATCACAGCCAGACAGGACTGCTACCGATAGAGAAGGCAGCTCGCTTATCACATTGAAAGCATTAGCTCCAGTGAGGTTAATCGAAGACATATCGAGATAATGCAATGAAGAAAGCCTAGAAAGCCAGCGAAGATCCCCAGGAAGGATATCAAGCCAATTGAGATCAAGATACTGAAGCTTAGAGAGATTCCCGAGCTGATGCGGGATTAACCCACCGAACCCAGCATCGGAGAGATTGAGGTACCTCAACCTTGAGAGCGAGCCGAAGAATTCCGGTATGCTCGCCCCGTCGAAGTCGTTGCTGCTCAAGTCTAGGTAAGTTAGATACTTCAGTTCAAGCAGGGAAGGATTGATCTTACCAAGTAGCGCCTTGGTGTTCTCATCGTCAGCGGTAGATGGATTGCGCAGCTGGAGCTTCTTGACATGGCCAGTTCGATTGCTGCAGCGGACGCCTTCCCATTTGCAGCAGTCGTGGCCGACCCAAGAAGAGAGTCTGCCGGTGGGATCAGATATGGCCTGCTTGAATTCGAGAAGGGCA
The DNA here is from genome assembly GCA_036321105.1 of Dracaena cambodiana. Classification (NCBI taxonomy): domain Eukaryota; kingdom Viridiplantae; phylum Streptophyta; class Magnoliopsida; order Asparagales; family Asparagaceae; genus Dracaena; species Dracaena cambodiana. The sequence continues at coordinate 49,439,287 of JAYEPQ010000007.1, forward strand.
GTCCTCTCTCTGTCTCTGCATCCGCTGTTTGAATGTCCGACGGAGAAGATCACGGGTAAGAATGCTAGCACCATGATTCTTGGCCCCATCGTTGATATCTTGGTTTTTGAACAGAGAGAGAGGCTTAGAAATTTTGTGAGTTGCTCAGTTCAGGCTTTAAAAGGTTAAGATGTCTTGACTTTGTTGTTTATGGTTCTGTGTTTCTGTTAAAACATTTTGGGTCCATGTCTGTTTTAGGCTGAAATGGTCAAGATGCTGACTTAGATTATTTGAATAAATACAGCATGTTTGGACTCCCACTATCTCTCCTGACGGACACACAGTTCCCCAGGAAAAAATTGGTAACGATTGACCGACCTGTGACCACTCGCAAGTCTTTGTCAACAACCCACTCGCAAGTCTTTGTCAGCAACTCGCAAGTCTTTGTCAAGAGGGACGCGGAATCAAGCGAGCACATTATAAGAAATTGTTCGTTTTCTAAAAGTACATGGAAGAGATGCGTCAGGGCATTAGAATTGAATATCGGAACTGTCCTAGATGAATCGATTTGAAGGAATCTAGATTGTCCTAGATGAATCGATTTGGAGGAATCTAGATAGGGGGAAACTTGGTAATCACATATTTAGAAGTGTTATTGCGGCATTTTGCTGGAACATGTGGAGAGACCGAAATGATAGATTATTTAATGACAAATCCCATACCATTGAATTTTGTGTGCGACTCATTGTTCATGATATCATTATTTGGACAGGTGCACATTCGGATGAGGAGAGACTTCACCTATCCAGTGGCTCCTCGGGAGAAGATATGGAGGTCATGCCGTCAGATGAGACGTAGGGACCTATAGCAGAGTTGTGAGGACGGATGGACTTATCACGAAATGACTGTCTCGCTAGATCACTGTACTTTTATTTTATTTTGTTTATTTGCTTTCTTTGTCTTGTAAACTTATTATTGGGTCACTTTCTTAGTGGATCCTGAGTACCTTTGTTCAGTTATTTTCTCTTTAATGGAACGCGGAAGGAAACTTCCCGTTTTATCGTCAAAAAAAAAAAAAAACTCGCAAGTCTTTGTCAACAGAGTCTTTATCACGACTCGCAGTCTTTGTCAACAACCCACTCGCAAGTGTTTGTCAACAGAGTCTTTATCAACAACCGATGATGGAAAGATGACAAGGAAGAGTTCTAACAACCCAAGTTCTTCCTTGGCATGACGGATGGGGAATCTTTAGACCACATCATGTACAACTTTTTTTTTTTCAAAAATATATGGAATCCGTGCTAGGTCCCTAGGGCTAAACATCAATATTAAATTAGATGTTAATATTTGGAGAAGACTTATCAAAGGGATAACGATAGTCATATACTTAGAACAGTTATTATTGTTTTTTGCTAGAATATTTGAAAGAAGAGAAATGGTAGATTGTTTAATGATAAATGTCATTCCGCTCAGTATTGTATGAGTCTTATAATTTATGATTTCATTATATGGACATGTATCCTCTTTCATCTATCGGGACATCTTTAGGGGATGATATACATGCTACCTCACCAGAGCAGGAGTAGAGGAGCACTTCGGAGGCACGGGGTGTAATGGACCGAGAGCAAAACTGGCTGTTATATGTAGGGTTGATATAATTTATTTCATTTTCTAGCTTTTATGTAACTTTATTTAGAACCTTTATTATGGAATCTTATGAATGTGACTCCGACTAGAGGTCCACAACTCTTATTGTTCTGTTATATTCTCTTTAATAGAGTGCGAAGGGTATAACCTGGCGTTTATCGTAAAAAAAAAACAATCCAAGTTATTCGATGATTGAAAGATGACAAGGAAGAGTTTCGTGTGGTGTGAACACTATCTTGTAAGTCTAGGGATGAGATGATAATGGACAGGTGTGGTGTGAACACTATCTTGTAAGTCAAGGGATGAGATGATAATGGGCGGATTTAAAGGCCAATTTTTTATCTGCTCTAGTCAAAATATTGAATTAGTAAAATAAAATTTTTATTTTTTATTCAAATTATTTTGAATAGGACAGATCAATTCGTAGACATGTCCATTCTCATCTGTGACGTATATTCTTGGTGTGGGCTCTTTTACTCGTTGCCACATCTGTGTAGAATTATTGAAGCCTTTTCCCATAAACGTTAGGTTAAAACTTATGAAAGTTTTTTATCCCTTGAAAAAACAGCTTAATTTTTTGCGTAATAAATTAACTCACAAAATTATAGAACTTAGTGTTCTTTAACTACTATTTTTTTAAAAAATTATTTTTCGAAACGTGATGAGAAACAGTTGTGAGTGAGAGGAAAACATAGAGGAGTCATGTTTGTGGTGCATTGATGCCTGCCTGAGAAAAATTGTATAAACTTATAAGATAGTAAATTATAGTTTAATGGTTGTAAATGTTTGCAATCTTACTTCTCCCTATATATATATATATGTATGGGATTACTGTAGGTGAGCCGCCAGCTCAGAAAAAGTTATGTGAGCTAGCAGTAAAATATAATGATCTAATAATTTTTCTTCAATTTTTTTTATAATTATTATCTCTACCTCCTTAATTACTTTCGGATTAAATTTCAAAAATTTTGGAATTCATTTACCATTTCATTAAGTACATACAAAAAGTTGTGTTAATTGAAAACCATTAATTTTGTATTAACTTGATGTATGATCAAATTAAAACTAAAACCCAAGAAACTGGGTATGAGTGAACCCTGGAGGGTCGAGATTATAATCCAAAAGAAGTTTTTTAAAAAAGTTTATTAGAGATAGTGAAAATGAACTATAACTCAGATAACTTGCGTGAGCTGTCAACTCATTTCAATTTCTTCTCTATATATATATCTATATATTTGCGTGAGGTCCATGGTCAATTGTATACAGTATATTGGGTTAATGGTTGTGATTGTTTGTAATTTTTCCTTTTCTTTTTGATGAGGATGAAGGTCAATTATACCCAATGTATTACGGTAATGGCTGTACTTTATCAAGGTGAGTTTATCTTCGATCTTTTTTATGAGACTTTATGCTGTGCGATTGGCCCAATTTCAGCCTTGGCAGTCGATGGGCTTTTGAGCCATTGTCAGCCACGCCCACAGGTAAACCCATAGTCACTGCTACAGGATAGCGCCATCGACCGCACCATGCGTAGCGTGCCGGTTTTTGGCGTAAAAGGATTCCAAAGTGGCAAGAAACTTCCAACTTGGGAGAAAAATAACTCTTTTACATTGTGCCAAACATTATGCATACGGGCGATGTGCAATGAGAGCAAAAGTGCTACAAATGAGTGCTATAGTTGCGTGCAGAGAAAAAGAACAGTGGCCTGCGTGGGTGCGCAAGTGCCCATGGGCTCAATAGGATTAAGAAAATGCTGAAACTGACAATCCCAAAATTAATAAAATTATCCGACACATACGCTTACACTCTTAAACTTCAATTGCAACAAGTTAGAAAGAAGAAAAAGGATTCAAGAAGACATGCCCGCCCACAAACATCACATACAATTGATAAATGAACCTTCTCAAAAGAGAACCACCCTATCACGAAACAACTTATCGACATCAAAACATAGCAATTATAAGCAGATTTGAGGGGAGAAAAAAAAAAAAGAAGAAGAAGAAGAAGAGAGAGTACCATCCCTATTAATCCACTTCATAGAAAATGAATACAATTATCGTTGCACAAGCAACTCAAATTGTTTACAAGCTTTTTGGACAGCAAGGAAAGAAACAATGACAAATTAACATCCCAATACAATTGATCTCTTATTTTTTTTTTTCTAAAGATGAAAGTACTGTTTTACAATGGAGATCAAACAAAATGATAAGAATACAAAAATTTCACCCGCCTCTCGACTAATCCTGTTCCTGAACTTTGTATTTTCTTATCTTCACAACATATAGTAACTGATGTCATGTTTCCTTTTACATTCTAATTCTTTCCTAAGCTGCAACTGATCTGGGGGTGGCTTGCTCTAGAACTCTTAATATACAATCTAACTAGTCAGCACTTTATTTATAGTAAGCCCGCTACCCTCCCAACCAAGTCGTAGCATATGATCAACTACCTTCAAGCTCAACTGCATGAAAAGAATAACAAAGATGAAAAGTTAATATGTATTTCAAAATGTAGATGATGATGTACACGTACGATTGCTGACATGTAATGATATTCATTCAAACTGTCAAAGTATAAATTTATTCATCTTATAATGCATGTACATCTAGTGGCACAAACACTCAAATTCTGGGCACAAGAAGAGAGAGAGAGAGAGAGAAGATGCATGATGAGATTTATCAATGAAAGACTTACAGTTGGATCGTTGAACTATCAACTGTTTATCTGATGTTGAAACCAAAAGATTTGTGTTATCCCCGTTTAAAGCTACAGCAGTGATGTTCTGGCCTTCTCTGAGTACCAATGTATGAAATACCTGCAAGATTGTGCAGAAGTAGTCAATCGGATCATCAAGATATATAAGAAAATAAACAGTGATTGCTTTTCGATCGGCTTTCCTTATACCTGCAGTGTATGCAAACTAAGTGTTCGCATCAGAAATTTGCTTTTCTTCCATTCAAATAATTTGATTACAATGAAAGTGAACAAGAAAAAAACAAACGAGAGGATTTATATTTATCGCTCTCTTTTACAATAAAAACGTGGGATCTCATAACGATGAGATCTAACTAGTAGTTCCTTTTGACGATCTGACAACGATGATTTTCTCTCTTGAAGATGACGGCGGCCGACTTGATTTTGATCTTCTCTGGTCTTTACGAATTCATGGCTCTCACGCGTAACTCGAATTCTCCAAGATGCGAAAAAGATCCCTAGGGCTTCCTCAAAGGGGTATTTATAGCCTTAGGTCAATATGAGAGTTTCTATCTAAATAGAAATTATATTCATCAAGGATTCCAATCAAATATTTTAGTTTTGATTTAAATCTCTAGATTTAGAATTCTGATTGGACTTAATTTGGGTATTTGGATAAGCCCAAATCTTAATCTCAATCAATTTAAGATTCTGGTTATCTGCTCACGCGGAGTTAACGTGGAGCTAGAAAATCAGAACAAGGAGATATTAATTAGCTCCGTATTTTACTCATACGCGGATCTAAAATAGCCAGGCGCGGAGCTACAAAGTTAGCTCCGCGTTCTGTTGTGGAAAACCTCATTTATCTGGAAATTTTCACTGCCAACAGAACCCCTCCAAAGTTTTCAAAACGGCTTAGAACTTTATCAAATTTTGAAATACTTTGAATTTTTTAACTGGAACGCGGAGTTAAAATACCAAGCTATCTTCGCGTTTTGTATACTTGCACGGAGCTAATAGCTTAGCGTTTCAATGGGTAACTGTTTAGTAATTGCTTTGATTCTCACACCGAATACCAAGAGGCAGGTTTTCTCATTTCAATAGAGTTCTAACTCTTCTTCTTCCTCACTTCAATTGAAGATTTTTCAAGAGATCAGAGTTCAGGCGATCAGAGTTCGGACGACCCGACCGATTTTCGACCAAATTTCCTTCAATTTTCTCCAAAATCTCGAGCTCAATGGCAGCCAAGAAGATTGTTACTTTCTCTCGCGCCACTTCTCCATCGGCGGCCGGCGCTAGCAGTAGTGGCAACAGCCAAGGCAGCGGGCACAACGGCGAACCAGTTCATGCTGCACCCATTAAAGGTAAAAATCTCATCTTTTGAACCTTTTAAAACGATTTTAGAGTGATTTGGCTCAGTTTTTAACCGACCAATCCCTTCTTTACCGGCGAGATTGTCGTTTTCCGGCCGTACGGCTTGGAGAAGAAGAAATGCCTCTGGTCTTTTTCTACATGAAGCTATCGCGTTATCCTCGCGTTTGGAATCGCAGGGCTATTTTGACTAGCTGTTGTGTTTCAACGCGAGGCTATAAATTTTAGCTTCGCGTTTATAAATGCGAGGCTATCTCCTTAGCTTCGCGCGGAGTTATTTTTAACTTCGCGCGGACTAATTTTTAGCTTCGCGAGGACTTATTTTTAGCTTCGCGCGGAGCTATTTTTTGTTTCGCGTTTCTATACTTAGAAGATTTTTTCAGATTTCTTAAATCTTTTTCTAACTCTTGATTCTTCTTTTGCAGTGGGGTATTCGGTGGACGCTCTCCCCCATAGGCACTACTTCGGATTCGCTGGGAGTGCGGATCTGACGGCCCAATTCCGTTTCACCACTATTTTAACTGCATACAAGCCGGGCCTGAGGGAGCGCAGGGAGAAATTAATCAGGTACCACCCTGTTACTGCACGGGAGATCATCACCGATGCGACTTTCGAGGCCACCAACCGAAAAGTGTTGGAGAAGCCCGCTTTTCTCTTTGGAGATGCAATGGGGCATTCAGACCAGATCCTCTTTGAAGAGGAGTGCTTGTGGCTCTACCAATCTGGTGACCTGCTGATATTTCTGCCCAGCATGGAGTGCAGCTATCCTCTGGTCTATCTTCAAAGGCTAGCCATGCATCGTGAATTAGAGTGGGGGCTGAGCCAGGAGTACGGCTGAGTTCCTATGGGCAAGTTGGGTGCTCGTGGGTCTTATCAAGATGACCCCACAAGATGCATCACTGGGTTGCTTGAAGAATCACCAAGGAGCACCCAGTAGAAGAGGTCCCAATTCGCGCACGAACTTTTCTAAGTGAGTTCATGGCGCAAGGAGGCCAATACCCAGCCACCGACTTTAGCATGCCTGGCTGGGTTTATTCTTCTGGCAATATATGGTGGGCCCGCCTCGTTCAGTACATGATAGACTCCCATGAACCAGTTCTGAAGGAGATTGGCTTATACAAAACCATCAGAAATGTTCAATTTGTAATTCCCCAGAGCTCCTACCATTTCTTCAGTCTCCTGGAGATGTACAACTCCGAGACCGACACCTTCTTTACACTAGTGGGTGAGCTAGGATTTGCTCTCCACGAGATATTTGAGGTGTTTGGGTTGTCAATGGGCAAAGTCCCTTACGAAGAGTATATCCCTACTACCGAAGAGCTAAATATGCTGAAAGTGAGGGACGAGCGCATCTATGCCACTTACTGGGAAATGATGTGCCATTACCGCATCCGCGCCGATATGACAGGTGTGCATAACCAGGGTATCGGTCACAAGAAGTGGGCCGATTACCTTTTTGCAAATCTGAACTCCAAAGAGAGTTCAGCAACAGTTCATGGCTACGCTCCTGTTGACACCAAGGAGATCGATCGCCGCATCGCCAAAACGTGTGCCATATTCTATACTGCTGAATCCAACGAAGGTGGATTCAATCCTGGCACCATTTTCAAGAGTTTCCATTACCAAGCATAGTTTCCAGTATCCAATAGAGATCTTATCACTGAGTTTCTGATGCTCTGGTTAAAAAGGTGAGTCGTGCTGTCATTGCCAAAAGAGGCAATTACAATGAACGTGCTGTATCCAACAATTCTTCTTGCATACGGCCGACCATTCAGACTCCTTCCCGCCATGGTATGCAACCTACAGAGTGGACTATGAGCACTCTATAATGACTTTATTCCCGCCGACAAGGGGAAAGGGAAAGGAAAAGGCAAGTCGAAGGAGACTGCCAAGGCGAAGACTCCAAACCCCAGGGTGGAGATGCCTTATACCTATTTAATGGCGTGGCTTGTTATGCACTATCCCTCTTTGATGAGTGCGGCTGATCATCTCTCAGGTGACAAACCCTTCCTTGTGGAGTTATACTAGCGCTCCTCATGGAAGAGTCATTATATGTCCTAAATCCGGAATACACTTCGCCAACATTAGAATTACGAGATCTTCCGGTGCTTCCCCAACTTCCCTGGTGGAGAATACGGGTCGAAATTCAAGGATATCTCGGGAACAGACAATTTCACTATTTTATTCTCAGGAGCATTCTAGTGGCTCCTCAATATCCGACCCGGGCACTTGGTGTATCGTCAAGACACCATGTGTTATATTGAACCGTACACACCGAGCCGCTTTGCTCGTCAGTTTGGGTACTCTCAGCTATATGTGGGTAACCCGAATAAGAAGCTGGCCTACGAGGGGAATTTGTACGAAGGTGCCCGCGGTTGGTTCCACTTTGTAGCAGGTGGGACTTGGGCTGAATTCGTCTTGCCTCAAAAGTCGCTCAAACTGAGCATGACGCTTAGCTTCTGTACGTGGTACAGTGTCGCCAATACTGACGTGCCCAACTTCTCCATCAACCGGAGTTGTTGTAAAGAAATAGAGGCCTTTTATTCTAGCCGCAAGGGGTCCAAAAGAGTGAGGGTGAAAGGAATGGACGAATTCCTTGGTGCGGCGGCCGATCCATCAGATACTGGCAACTCTGATGATGATGACGATGATGGTGATGATAATGACGCTGATGTTCGAGGTACTCCCCAACCTGTAGTCACTCGTTCCCAGAGTCCGACCATCAAACGCCGCGGAGCCCCGAGAGAAGTGCCTGCCAAAAAGAAGAAAAAGTTGGCCCCGGGAATTCTAGTAGTCCCCCAAGCGGCAGCTGTCCAGTTTGCCAGGGACCTGCTGGTCTCAACTCTGCCATCTGGGTCGGCAAAGGAGAATATGCCCGGTGAAGCCCCTAACGCTCCTGATGCTCCGGCTCGCCCATCAACTGAAGATTTTGGTGAGAAAGCTGCGACGCAACCATCGGGTGGCGAGACGGGTGTACTCTTGGAGACGACGACGGCTCCTTCTTCAAGTCCAATCACAGGACTTGTATCCCCTGGTATGGTTCTCTCAGATTTTTTTATTCTATCTTCTGTTCAGTTTTCTATATTATATGTAACACTTCGTATTTGCTTTTCTAAGATGCAGGTAGTCAATTCCACTCTCCTACGCATTCAACTACCAGGGTAGAGTCCGAGGAGCTGGTCGACTATTCTGGCACCACCAGCTCAGTGGGTGGTCTGGGTAGTTCGGCGGAGGAGTTTGGCGTGGATTATTTTATGTCGGCTCCTCTCTCTGTTCCTGCTTCAGCTCCTACAATCGACAAACTTGACAGCGATGATAGGACAGAGGTCGTCGTCACTGCTACAGCAAGAGAGGCCTCATTATCTCCAAGTCTGCCATCTCCAACACCAGTGGTCTGCTCCGAGGAAGCTTTTCCAGTAGTTGTTGGTGTGCCCTTTGCTCCTCAACCAGCAATATTGACGCCGTCAATGATAATGGCTGTCGAGACATTGGTGACTCCCCCTGCTCCAAGTTATCTGCAAATAGGAGATGAGAAAAATTTGAAGTTCTCGTTCGAAACCACTTCTGCCACAGTAGGAGCTTCGGGTGAAGATACTCCATCATCTACTCCTGCCGGTGGTGCTGCTCGAATGACTTGTACCAGCGATATTTTGCCTCGGGTTCCCAGTTCTGCCAAGTCTTTATTGGCTCTACTGGTCCCTCATGTTATGAATCTGGTACAGGGATGGGTTTCTTCTTCCTTGACTTCAACAGAAGCTACTCCTCCCCTGGCGACGTCTTCCCTAGTACTGCCTGCTTTGAATTTAGACACTGCTGATCCTCTTGAGGAGTTCTTCAATCATAGTGCCAACAATTTTATGCAGCTTCTAAGGAGATGTATTGGGATGATCCTGAACGGAAGAGATTTTCTTAATCTTGGACATCCAATATTGTCCAGTTATCTGGATAATATTGAAAGGATTGGGGGACGTGACCGAGCAGCTCCTTATTGGGCCCGCCTAGAAGCTTTAGAGGAGCAGGTAAATACGCTAAACACAATTCACCAAGCGAACGTAGAAGCGATCACCAAGATCGAGTTGGCGCGGCTTCGAGCAGAGCTAACAGCTCATCAAGATGAGTTGAGGCGATAGGAAGAAGGATGGTCGCAGGAGTTGGCGGAGCTACAGGCCAGCCAGGAGTCAATTCTTAGGGGGCTGGAGATGGTAGACTTTGAGATTGAGGGGAGCCAGGCCACCATCCTAAGAGCCCCAGAGACTATTGCTAAGGCCCAAGCTATTTTAGAAGCCAGCGAGTCTCAGTTAGGGGAATCCGTCAGGAGACGGGAAGAGTTGACCCTTCAACAAGGACAACTCGAACAGGAGGACATAATAAGAGGCCGTGCTATTGAAGAATCTCGTCAGCGGTTGACCCAACAACTAGCAATAAATGACGATGATTTGCGCCAGCAAGCTCAACACTCCGTGGAGGAGACTCGTCATCGAGTTATTGATGAGACAACAAATAAGTTAAAGCTTTTGGGGGAGCCTTAACTTCCCTGTTCCTTTACCTGCATTTATTTATTCTTTGTAATAAAGAACTCAATCATTCTTTAAATTCTTTATTTTTTTGTAACTTCATTCTTTTGGTTCATGAATAAAGATAATTCTTTTGATTCTTTTATCTGTTGGCTACAAATTTTCCTTGCGCAACAAATAATAGCTCATAGTCTTGGTAAAATAATCTAAGGCTCATTTGCGTAACTTAGATTAATACCAGAATAACCGGATCAAAATTATTGAACACGGTAAAGCTCTCCATTAGAGCAAAGTGATAGTTTTGGTGAATGCGTTTAATTGCATACACCAGAATGACTAATCAGGATCATTGATTCGGACAGAGGCGCCTAATTGCACATGCCTTAGTTTAATAATGAAGTTCAATTTCTTATATGCGTAACTTGAATAAGTGGATGGTTATACTTTTAGGGATATGAACCAGATGTGACAGTAAATGATCTTTTTTTTATGCATAGTATTTTTTCAAAAATTTGCCGTTAATTGACATCATCATCCTATCGTCATTCTGGTTCATTAAGCGATAAGCTCCACTAGAGTACACCATCTCCACAATGAACGGTCCTTCCCACTTGGGTTCAAATTTACCCTTAGTTTTGTGTGTTAGAATCATTGGCCTTTTAATAGCCAGAACCAAGTCTCCTTATTTAAAGGTCCTTGGTTTAACGTTCTTATTGAACGCTTGCAAGATTCGGCCTTGATACAACTCAATTTGTTGTTGAGCCTGGAGACGTTTTTCATTCAACGCTTCTAACTCTCGCAATCTTTGTTGATGACGTTCTTCTGTCGTCATCTTTATGGCTAGGGCTACTCTTAATGATGGTATCTGGACTTCAAGGGGAAAGACGGCCTCACTTCTATAGACCAAGGAGAAAGGGGTAGCTTTTGTTGGAGTGCGAACGGTAGTGCGATAAGCCCACAAACACTCTGCTAGTTTTTCATCCCAGTCCCGTTTGTTGGAAGAGATGAACTTCCGAAAGAGTTTAATAATAGTCTTATTAAAAGTCTCGGCCAATCCATTTGCCACGGGATTGTATGGTGTTGAAGCAATGTCCTTGATTATGAACTTGTCACAGAATCTTGAGAACCCCTGACAGATGAACTGCGGTCCGTTATCATGAATGATTCTTCGGGGGACGCCAAAACGGTAAATGACGTGATGTTTAATGAATTTAATCACATCTGTTGTCTTTACCTCTCTCATGGGCACGGCCTCGGCCCATTTTGAAAAATAATCGGTTACTGTAAGTATAAACCGATGTCCTCTGGATGACGGGGGAGTTATTGGCCCTACGATATCCATTCCCCATGCTTCAAATGGCTAACTAGCAACAGTATTGTGCAAGTATTCTGGGGGTTGATGAATAAAATTGGCATGTACCTGACATTCATGATACCGTTTAGTGTACACCATTGCTTCTGTAATCATCTTTGGCCAGTAGTATCCTAGCCTTCTTATACGATCTCCGAGTTTTAGACCAGGCTGATGAGCTCCACATACTCTATCATGCGTTTCTCTTAGCACTTCATCGGCTTCTGCTTTCGATATGCAGCGTAGCAGGTGACTATCACTTGACTTTCTATATAAAATTCGAAGTGTATGATCATAGTAAAATCTCGGGGCCTTCCTCTTTATCGAGGCGGCTACTTAGGATCCTCTGGCAGCATCCCATATAAGGCATAATCTACAAATGGAAATCGCCAATCACGGGGTTTCAGAGTTAAGCCTGTCTGGCACACCTCTTTGGTTTGGAATACCATATCCGGATGGAGGAGTTCTCTGCTACCAATAATGATGCTTTTAGCCGCACCTGGTGGGATTGCTAATGTTGCAGCTAGTGCGGCAAGAGTATCTGCATAGACGTTCTCGTTTTGAGATATGTGATAGATATAAAACTGTTCAAAATATCATGCTAGCTCAATGGCTAGCTAATGATAGGGGATGAGGGCTTCATGTCTGACTTCATATTCACCCGTCATTTGATTGATGATGAGCTTAGAGTCTCCATATACCTCTAGATAGTTCACCTCCAGTTGCAGAGCCATTTTTAAACCAATAAAGAGTGCATTGTATTCCGCCACATTGTTCGTACACGGCTCTATTAATGAGTAACCGTTAGGCAGTATATGTTTATGTGGGAATATCAGCACAACCTCCGCTCCAGCAGCAGATCGTCTGGCCGCACCATCAAAGAATATCTGCCATGGTTGTTTTTTATTAGTTGCATTGACTTCTGATGTCTGTTTAGAGTTGGACCAAATTGGATGGTCTGCTAGAAAATCAGCGATCGCTTGTCCCTTCATGGCTTTTTGAGGAACGAAGTGTATATCATACGGCGATAGCAATAATGCCCATTTCGCCAATCGGCTGTTCAAGGATCCTGGTTTTGTCATCAGAATTTTCAAGGGATTAGCCCGTGATATGACATGAATTGTTTGCCCTGAAAGATAGTGTCACATTTTCTGAACAACGAACACTAGGGCTAAACATTCTTTTTTAATCGGGGTATACCGATGCTTGGCCCCAATCATTGTCCGGCTTAAGTAATAAATGGCGTGTTCATGGTCGTGCTCATTATACTGAGCAAGTAATGCTCCTAACGCATTGTCCATGGCCCTTACATATATGAGGAATGGTTGCCCAGGGACCGGTGCCACAAGAACAGGAGGTTTGGTAAGATATTCTTTAAGATCGTCAAATGCCTGTTGACATGCCTCATCCCATACGAAAGAAACCCCCTTTTCCATGAGTCTGGAAAACGGCTAGCATCGTCTTGATAGGTTAGAAATAAAGCGCCGGATATAGACCAGTTTTTCTTGTAACCCCCTTAATTCTTTAAGATTGCGGGGAGGCGGCATCTCGACGATCGCTTTTACTTTTTTAGGATCAAGGAAAATTCCTTCTGAGGTAACTATGAACCCAAGGAATTTCCTGCTGCACACCCCCATGAAAGACTTGGCAGGGTTCATCTTCAAGTGATGTCTTCGTATAAGATCGAAGACTGTTCTTAAGTCATGAAGATGATCTTTTTTATTCTTACTTTTGACCGCTAAGTCATCCACGCAACATTCTACCGTTTTGCACAGATGTTCTTTAAATATAATTCTCATTGCACGTTGGTAGGTGGCACCAGCATTCTTTAGTCCGAAAGGCATTACTGTATAACAGTATACCCCAGCGGCGTTCTGAAAGCCGTATGCTTTTCATCGTCTGCGTGCATTTTGATCTGATGTAGCTTGAGAAGCCATCCATAAAGGACATCCTCTCGTAACCGCAGGTGCTATCAATCATTACATCGGTAATTGGGAGTGGGAACTCATCCTTAGAGCATGCAGCATTTACATCCGGAAAATCGATGCATATCCGGATCTTTCCGTTCTTCTTACGAACTGGCACTATATTAGCCACCCAATCAGAATGTTGCTCTTCACTGATAAATCCCGATTTTATGAGCTTATTAACCTCTGCGACTACTGCCTCCATTAATTCTGGCCGAAAACGCCTCTGTTGTTGCTTAACTGGCTTGGCATCTTCTTTGATATTTAGCCGGTGTGTGGCAATCTGAGGATCAAGACCGGGCATGACTTCATAACTCCATGCGAACACATCTATATACTCCTGGATAAGGGATATAAGTTCCTCCTTTTCTAGGGGAAACAGTATGTCGCTTATAAAAATGGGCTTCGAATTCTCTTCCGTCCCCATATTAACTTGTACTAGTTTATCCTCTGTAGGTGGGTCATGCTATTCAAAGCAGACATCCCAAAGAGTGTCCATGTATTTTGCCCAGGAATCAGCTTGCACATCGATCGGTTCCTCGTCGCTTTCAGGTGCGGCTGAAACCATATTTGCGGTTAAAGATCGAAACCAAGCGCCAGTACTTAGATCCGAATCATGGTCGAGCGGATGTAAATCTTCGTCTATCGAAGAGTTCTCTTCGTATTTATACGGTGATGAGGGAGGAGTAGATACATAGCCCAACCCCCTTCTAGTTTTCTGATAATAGTCTGGACTCTTCCCTCTTGGTCTAAACAAGGGTATGAGATTTCATCGCCCTTTTCCAAAGTTCAATCCAGGTTATTGGGTAAAATTATAACCCATCTTTTTCATCATTTGTCGGGATTTTTGTTCATATAAGTGATTGAGGTGATATTTGTTCATCACTTTCACAACTTTATCTTTGGTTAGGCGACGAGATCACTTTGCCGAAGACAATCGGTTTATGCGATACATGTCGCGGCGGTACTTCAAAGAAGTGATCTCATCCTTTTGTTATTTTAGACCGAGAGAAGAGAGACGACCTTATTGGCAAGTGATATGCTACCAAAACTTCAAGTTCGGATAGGTCATCTGCCTAAGTGGATATACAAGAAGGCTCAGGCTGTGTGGCTATAGCAGGCTCGTAGACTAATTTTATATTTTCATTAATAATCTACTCATCATCTGTTACATTGGCTACATTATTATCAAAATTCATTTTAAGATTTATGCGAGGGTTAATTTCGTAATCACCCCCGTTATCCTCTTCCGGAGATTCATACTCAGTATCGGCCTCATTGCCGCTATCTTCGGGTTCTTGAGGCCTTTTGCTGTTATTGTTGGTGACTTCATGGGCTGGTTTGTAGAGCATAGCATCCGTGAAGTAGTTCTCTAATCCTTTGAATGGCTGCCTATCTGCAACTAATGTCCGGACTTCTCCTTGATCATCACAGTATTTCATGCACTGGTGGAGAGTCGACAGGACTATCATATAGGCATGTATCCATAGTCGCCCCAGTAAAATGTTATAAGACGTATCTGCGTCTATAACATAGCATGTAACTTTAGTCCTCAAATCTCCGATTTGACACCGAAGTCGGATTTTTCCAAGAGGACAGCTGTCATTAGCGTTAAATCCGTATATAGTAGTATTTGTCAGCGTCAAATGATGAGGAGAGATTCCCAATAGCTGCATTAGTCTTTTGGGAATAATGCTTAATGCAGACCCTAGATCGATTTGAATACGGTCCACCTTTGTGGATCCGACATATCCGGTGAAATATAAAGGTCTATTATACTTTATATTCCTTACTTGCATATCCACTGGAGAGAAAGTAATCTGCGGGACCTGCCTCATTACTTGATGATAGTGGGGGCAAGAGTCCTGTTCTTGGTAAGCTGGCTCGACAATCTGAGCTAGAAATGACTCAGAGTCTGCCAAGGCCTCTCTTAACGCCTCGCGAGTTGATTTTGATAATCGCAACAACTCATAAAGCATGACTCGAGTTGGAATATTTGTCAGCTGAGCTATTATATCAAACTTAAATGCAGCCTCCTTGGCTTCTTCGTCTCTTGCAGGATTTTTCTGGAAACAAAGTCCCTTTTGTGTCGTAGTCTTTGCGAGTTCCCCTTATATATTCTTCGGGTCTACTCTAGTGTAGTCCTTGAGATATGTTTTACCAGATCGAGTGCCGGAAGGGCCCGCCCCATCCTGATGAGTGGCCATAGCTTTGGGCTCCTCTTCAGAGTCTGTAAATGCTCCTGTGATTATGTATTCGTCTTTTATTTTTGCGAAAATAGTATTGCTGGTCCGCTTTTTCTTTTGACCCCTGCGGTAGTCCACTGTTCATCCTGTAGTAAATCAGGGTGGACCCACCTGACTTCCCCCTTTTAGTTGTTACGGGGACAAGTCCTTTCTGGGCCTTTTTATGTGGGTCATGATTTTTCATGACCAGCTTTCCCTCCGGTATTGGGGTCACCCCCATTAGAAACTCCTGAGTTCCGACCACTAGGGTTGCCATATTGGCGGTGACCTTCTTTTGCCCCTCTTTTAGCGTCAAGACTCCAGCTTCTATCAATACTTGGATCCTGTTCTTCACAGGATAACAATCCCTAGTAGGATGTTCGACATTCCTGTGGTAGAGATAATAGTTGGGGTCGTTGGTTTTGCCAGTGTCCTCCGATTTTCTATTTTCTGGAAGTTTCAGCATTCCCTTCCTAAGGAGGAAATGAAAGAGTGTAAGGGTTTGTTCTGCCTTAAAGGTAAAGGTCCTCTCTTGTTGGAGCCTATTATGTCTCGTGCCCTTTTGATTTTGAGGCTTTAGGCTTGGAGGATTTTTCTTCTGTAGAGCCGCCTCTGACGCCATTGCCGCTTTTCCTGTATTCTTATTATTATTTTGCGTATACGGCCTATTATTTCCAGTATTTCTCGATTCACGAGACTCTTCAACTCTGCGGATCAAATCTTCAGCTTGCTCTCCTTGTTTGAGCAAATCCTTTCCAGTCCTAGACTCTACAGCCCCATTTTTATGAGCATGTTGGTCTTGAGATTATGCTGACATGTCCCCACAAGAGTTTCCTGGAGCATTCCATGTTTGCAATGCACGGACTTCTCCCGGAACCTTTCTATAAAATCTTTGACCGTTTCTTATTCTCCTTGTTTAGTTGCAAGGAGGGAATGAATCGAAATTTCGGTATCATCCTCAAAGAAACGTGTGAGAAATTGCTTCTCAACATCAAACCAGGTATTAATAGTACCTAGGGGCAACTGCATAAACCAAGTGAAGGCAGACTCTCGAAAGGTACTTGCAAATACCTTGGTCATTACTGAGTCATTGCCCATTAAATGCCCTGCTTGAGACAAAAAGTAATAAATATGTTGACTGGGAGATCCATTCCCGTCATATGGCTCCAATTTGAACGTTTTGTTTTTCTCAGGGTATGGTGCCAAATCCCATTCAGGCGGGTATGGTCTTAAAATCCCTCATTCTTTCAACTCCTTATGCATTAGTGCTTCGAGGTTGCTTTGTAACTTCTCAATTTTCTCTTCATGAGGGTCATGAAAAGAAAATTTATCCTCATCCTCATGTGTCGAGTGGGCTTTTTCTTCTTTATTCGCCTCGTTCATTTTGTTGAGCGGAGTTTCTTTTCCCTTCTTGGCGTTATCCTCGACAATTTTTTGAGTATTTTTGACTACTTTTGAGAGCATCATTTTAAGATCCTCGATTGTCTTTTGTTGCTCCCGAATCATTTGTTCTTGGGCCTCAAATCTTTTGTCGATATCGTCAGATCTATCCATCATATATGATGCTGACTTCTGCAATTTAGACGATGCCGAAGAACGAGGAGAGGCTATGGCCGAGTTATCACTATCGTCGTCATAGGAACTTTTCACAAGTTTCCTATAGTTTCGGGCCGGGATAGCGCCGGACTTAAGTCGGGTAAAATGATAAGTTTCTTCATCGCTTGATTCTGAATCACCATTCTTTTCTATGATTTTTTTACCCTTTCCGACCATATTAGAAGTTACAATTCTCCACTCTTTTCTTTGGGGAGTAATCTGTCTTTTTGGCAGGATTTTTATCTGACTCAGTCAACCAGTCGAACACTGATATCCTGTTCTTACTGCAGCAATAACTGTCCACAACAGCGGATACTGCTGTCATAAGCTGCTAGCAATGACAAGTAGGTTCAGACTGAACTTGATTTATACTCCTTTTTTTGATTAAGTATTCTCTAAGATCAGTGGCCTTAGACATGGAGTCGTAGGGTCCACTCATCCATTGAGAGGGTCTAGCGGCCCACTGAAGCTTCTTGGGACCATTGGAGTCAAGTTCTGGTCCAACAGTGCAATGATCAATCCTAATTTTGTATTCATGTTGATTTACGCAGAGCTGAGAGATAGCTTCGTGTTTTGACACGCGGGGCTGAGAAATAGCCTCGCGTTTGGACACGCGGGGCTGAAAATAGTCTCGTGTTTGGACACGCTAGCCTCGCGTTTTACGCTTGCTTGCCTTTCTTGCAGAAGTTTATCTTCTAGAATATTAGCCCCGCGTGGAAGAAAATTCTTGCACGCTGGCTTATTCTTGCGATTAACGCAAGTCATAACTTCGCGTTTAGCGTGATTTTTGCGATTAACGCAAATTTGCCAATCATCTTCGTGATTTACGCGGAGCTGAGGAGTCTTGCAATTAATGCAAGTATTACTGGTTTCGCGTTTATTGCTTATCTCAGTATTAGCCTCGCCTGGAGAATTACACACTGGCTCTAAAGAAACTTTATCCTCGCAATTAACGCGAGTGTCAGAAATCTTGCGTTTATATCAAGTTTTACTGGCTTCGCGTTTATCGCTAAGCTCAGTAGTAGTCTCGCCTGGAGAATCACACGCTGGCTCTAAGGAAATTTCATTCTCACGATTAAAGCGAGTGACAAAAATCTTGCATTTATTGCAAGTTGTATTGGTTTCGCATTTATCGCTAAGCTCAGTAGTAGCCTTGCGTGGAGAATCATACGCTGACTCTAAGGAAATTTTATCCTCGCGATTAACGCGAGTGTCAGGAATCTTGCGATTATCGCAAGTCTTAACTTCGCATTTGTCGCGATCTTGGCTGATCTTGCGATTAACGCGAGCCAGTTTTCAAGGGACTATACCCTCATGTTTTGTGAAGTTAGCCTCGCGTTCAATGTGGACTTTGAGGGCCTTTCGCCTAGCTCTCCGATTTCTATTTCGAAGTTGGGTTCTGGTCAATTCAGTTCCCGAACTTTCTTCGGCAGCAAAGAGACCATCCTCTGCTAGGGTTTCCTACCCAAACGACGGCTCTATGGCCATGGTCTTCACGGGTCCCCGATTAACGGTGGATTCCTGATTACCCGATCCTCGGGTATTGGAGCGCACGCGACGATAGCGTCGCGTTTCTGTCAGGTTACCTGACTCAGAGGAGAGATACTCCTTGTACCTCTGCTGGTCGATTTCTACGACTAGCATGTTCATGTTGGATTCGATTCTCTCGACATCAGATTGCACCACGATCTCTTCTTTGATGAAAGAGACTTCTCCCACTGTGGTCGCCAGTTTGTTCGCAGCAGAAATTTGCTTTCCTTCCATTGAAATAATTTGATTACAATGAAAGTGAACAAGAAAAGAACAAATAAGAGGATTTACTCGTAGCGATGTGATCTAACTAGTAGTTCCTTTTGACGATCTGGTGACGATGATCTTCTCTCTTGAAGATGACGGCGGCCGACTTGATCTTGATTTTCTCTGGTCTTCACGAATTCAAGGCTCTCACGCGTAACTCGAATTCTCCAAGATGCGAAAAAGATCCCATAGGCTTCTTCAAAGGGGTATTTATAGCCTTAGGTCAATATGAGAGTTTCTATCTAAATAGAAATTGTATTCATCAAGGATTCCAATCAAATATTTTAGTTTTGATTTAAATCTCTTGATTTAGAATTCTGATTGGACTTAATTTGGATATTTGGATAAGCCCAATCTTAATCTAAATCAATTTAAGATTCTGGTTATCTGTTCACGCGGAGCTAGAAAATCAGAATGCGGAGCTATTGATTAGCTCTGCATTTTACTCATACGCGGGGCTAAAATAGCCAGTTGCGGAGCTACAAAATTAGCTCTGCCTTCTGTTGTGGAAACCCCATTTATCTGAAAATTTTCACTGCCAACACTAAGGAAGCATATTGAAGTCACGGGAATAGAACTACTTTCATTTGCAAAAGAATCGGTGCCTGACCGACTCTTGTCCTGTTCCAGGTTTGAACTACTGCTACAATCAGGTTTCTGCACATCGTCACCAAAAGAAGAGGTCCCAAGTAGCACATTTTCTCCATCAACGGATATTTCAATGCAACTTATCGTCCCAGGGGGAGGTGAAAGAATTGTGGTAGCAATTGGAAGCCCATTAACAGTAAAGGTGCTTATCAGTTTTTGGGACTTATTCCAAATCATTACAACTCCTTGAGATGAGAGGCAAACACAAATCATTACAACTCCTTGAGATGAGAGGCAAACAGCATTAGCCTCTCCAACATCTAGCCTCCTCTCCTCACCGAATGGAAAAGTACACCAGAATTGTAGGGCTTGATGCTGTGATGCCTAGGTCAGAACTGACAGAACAACAGAGAATTTCTCCAAGGTGACCTCTTAGGACATGTTCAGGGCCTTCAATGCGGCGTCTCCGACCAGTTTCAGAGGTGCTGTTTAAGTTATTATTACTTGCCGCGGGGCTGGTCGGTTCTGTCGAGGATGTAGGGGAAGTGTCTGCGACACTGTTCAACTGTGAAGACGATGCTGCTCGATGTATTTTCCAAAGTAGAACCAGAGTGTCCCTGAGACCCAGTCACTAAATAAGAATAGGAGGCCTTTAAATTTATCCAGTATTCTAATCAAATATTTAATTTTGATTTAAATCTATTGAATTCGGATTTTGATTGGACTCAATTCGGGTATTCGATAAGCCTAAATCTCAATCACAATCAATTAAGCATTCTAAAAATCTGCTTACGCGAAATTAAATACTCTGATGCGGAACTAATTTTCTACCGACGCGAAGCTATGAGTTTAGCTTCACGTTCTGCGAAGCTATTTGCCTCTTTTCTTTACTTAGAAATTTTTTTTTACCTCCAACACCCTGCACATACCAAAAGTGTCACAACCAACTTTCTAGAGCATCAGAAACCACTTTACCCAGAATATAAAATTGTCCATGATGACATTTGAACTCAATACCTCACGAACTAAGTTCACTAAATACTCAGTTGAAGTCCCGCTATACCAAAACTTCAAAATAATGGTAATGATAGGAATATATTTTTACATTCTGACAATATTCATCGGCCATTAGGCTACTGCATCCTATACCAGACGCACAAGTCACTGCAACAATAGCTGAACTCCCAACTCCAGATGCAGCAAATGCTAGCGCCCGTGGGAATTGCCATTCCTCAGAACTAGATCCAGCCGGCCCTTTGAACATTCACATGAGTGCACCAACAGCTGAACTTGCTGCAGCCTTTCCATGATGAAACAGAAAAGGCGTTCCTTGGCCATCAGGAGTCTTCGGCTGCCATTTGTGTGTTGCCACATGTGCTGCAGGAACATTTACACCTACAACAACGACAGAATCTTGCGATGCATAGATAGCTGCGGCAGGGACGTTGCAGCGCTCTGGACTTGGAACCACATAGCATAGGGTTTAATCTTGTTGGGACTACGAAAGATGGTCAGATGAAAAAAACAAAAAGTAATTAAAATCAACTACCCCTGTCGTTCTTAAATGAGAGAAGATGATAACATGTTTTTCAAATAGAAATTAGAACGAGTTAAAGCACACTAGTGAGAACATGTTGAGCAGATATAACGAATTGAGTCATAACTACAACTAGATATATTGAATTCACAAAATGAAAGACACTAATATGTTTACTTTGCTCTGTACAAAATTTAATTGAAAGTTGCATTCAAAATAGCAAGTTTCACCCACCATCGAGGACGCAACCAACAGGATTGGTAGCTCTCAAAACATTACTAGCATATATTATGGCTTGAAAGCTACAAAAGACACTTATTGTTGTCCAACCCCGTGAAACAAGCCGCAAAAATATAAAAAGCAAATCCATATGATGCAGGTATAAAAATATGCAGGTAATTGGTTGGTTCGAAACTGACATCTCCTGAGACAACACCTCAAAGGAACAAAACGTACCGCCGTCTTGAGGACTTCCTAGTCTTGGACAACCTTAAACTTTGAAGCAAACGTTGGGAGTTCTCCAACAAATGGTTGCTCAACTTTTAAAACCCAGTATAGCTATCTTTCAATTCGTGGTGTCTAATTAAGCTAATTATAAAGTAAAAATCATAGCTTGGTCATGCGGTTGGTAGGAAGAACTACCTATCACAGTTTAAGGCTTTAAGCTCACAAAAGTAACCTTTGGCTAGATGGGAAATATATAGATTGAAGAAGGAATAATGAAGGATTTTCTGAGGAATTGCGTTTATGCCTGCAGCAGTAAATAAGTTCGAAATCCAAACTAAACAAATCAAGTTTCCAATGCTACCAATCAGAGTGAATACAGAATAGGCAGCTCTAATTGTAGAGTGCAGTTACAAGAATGTACAAAGGTGACATGCACACTACCTTAAACTTATCTTGAACAGTTTATATAATGCCTGTTGCACATATATTAAGACGCCATATAGACTCTCCAAGTTTCATGCTGACACAACCATTTTTTAACTAGGCAAACAAGGGGCTCAGTCAAAGATAGGACATTGTGCATGAAACAAGCAGATATCTAACTCCCCTAGTGAAAAAAAAAAAAAAAAATAGAAGGAATAAAACAATGCCCATACAAATATTTTGCAGTAAATACAGTTGATTGGTTAATTAACACATCACAAAAGTCCAAACGTGGCTCTACAAAGAATCAGCTTGCAACTCAAACTGACTCTGAATTGAAGTATTTCAGAAAAGAATATAGACCTGAACTAACCAGCATAAAAATCATACTTAACGTTCACCTAGGTGAACTCTTGCTCAGGTGTCTGGTAAATGCCAAACAAACGTGTCATTCATTAATGTTGAGTAGGGAAAAAAAAAGTCCGCTTACAGGATCTAAGAGCTCTCATAGAAGAAATTTATAGGAGGGAGGACATTAAATGGAGATAGCGATCACACACCAAATGATTGAAAGAAGGGAATGCAAATACGGGTTTCTTTCACAAAGTAGTGAACATGAGAAGAAGGATAAATACCATTGAATCATGGACATCAAGGGAGGGAGTCTACATTGGCGAGTCTAACATACAACAACATATTCACCATCATTTTAAACAACTATTTCGAAGAGACACGATCAATAGAATTGGAATGCTTCAAGGCCAGTGGTATCCCGTTATTGACCTCCGGTAACTAGAGGAAGAAATAAAGAAGGCAGTTTGGAATCTCGGGCCCGATAAGGTACCAGGTCTAGATGGATTCCCTTTATTCTTTTATAGAACATTCTGGGAGGAGATGAAATGGGATATTGCATGCTTATTTCTTATTTCACAAATGAAAGAGCGAATATTGAAAGAATAAACTATTTCCTCATAGTGCTCATTCCAAAAAAGGAACCTGGATTAATTGGTAACTATCGACTTATAACCTTATTGAACAGTTGTTTCAAGATCATATCAAAACTTTTAGCCAAAAGACTCACAACCATCCTTCCAGAACTGGTTGATGAGACACAGTTGGGTTTTATACAGGGGAGAAGTATCCTAGATGGAATCGTCCTAGCAAAGAAAGTCATTCACCACTACAAAAGGACAAAAAAGAGGGATGTCTGCTCAAGCTTGATTTTGAAAAAACCTACGATATGGTAAGTTGGGACTATCTACTGGAGCTTATCAAGAAAAGAGGCTTTGGAGAGCGCTGGATTAAATGGGTACAAATGTGGCTGGATTCTGCAAAGATCCAGACGATTGTCAATGGAGAGATTGGTAGGGAGATTGTTTGTAAGAGGGGATTGCGACAGGGAGACGCCCTATCCCCCCTCATGTTTGTTCTCTTAGCTGATGACCTGAGCAGAATGATTTGAAAAGCGTTGACTGTAGAACTCGTGAGTGGTCTACCAAGAGGAAGGAATTTTACTAGCACTAACCTGCAATATGCGGATGACACGCTGATCTTCTGCGAGAGCAAGATTAAAGGGGCGATGTTCTGAAATGGGTTCTTTGCTGCTTTGAAACTTGGTCGGATCTGAGAATCAATTTCCAAAAAAGCTCTATGGTAGTCTTGGGATCCCCTGGTCCTCTGATCATGGCAATCCAGAGCATTTTGGGGTGCAAAGTGGACAAATTTCCCATTAAGTATCTAGGTGTACTGATCAGGAAAGGAAGGCTTCTCAAAAGAGATTGGGATCCGGTAATAAACAGGGTTCAGAGGAGGCTTGAAGGATGTAAAGCCAGATACATTTCTCTTGGTGGACGGATCATACTAATAAATTCGGTCCTATCGTCCATTCCCATATATCTCATGTCCATCCTTTTCTTCCCTACATGGGTTAGGAAAAGATTGGACAGAATTAGGAGAAGATTTTTGTGGAGCGGAATGTCACAAAACCTCCTAAAATACAGTTTGGTAGTCTGTGGTCAGGTTTGCAAACCAAAAAAGGAGGGGGCTTGGGGATTTTGGACTTGAAGACTTTCAATCTTACTCTCTTGACCAAATGATGGTGGAGTATGTTGGCAAAGTCAGGGGGACAACTGCAGAGGCTATTACGGCTAAAGTATGGCCCGAAAGGGGACGAATGGTGGGGAGAAACCCATAATACATATAATACATCGGAATTTTAGAAAGGGGTTTTAAAGACGAAAGATATTTTCCGCTCAAGTATAACTTTCAAATCGGGCAGGAAAGGAAGGGTATTATTCTGGAATGACTCGTGGTGTGCAGATATTCCACTAAGAGTACTCTTCCCGAAGGTCTTTGAACTCGCAATTGACAAAAATGTCTCCACCGGGCGACTGTGGCATCGAAATAGGTGGGACCTAAGAACTACTACACATGTGGATGCTACAGTCCTTCTGCAAGCCTCAGAGCTTAAGAATCTCATACAGAATCATCCCTCGAGCGCTCATGACTGTGATGAGATCATTTGGAGATGGGAAAAAAACCTCCTTTTCACAGTTAGTTCTACATATAGACAGTATATCGACGGCGGCCATAGGATGCGGCATTCGCACTATATATGGCAGGCTAGATGCCCCTTTAAAGTTAAAGATTTTCTGTGGCTGATTGCAAAGGGAGTAATTTTAACTTGGGATAATCTGCAAAAAAGGGGGTGAAAAGGACCCAGTATTTGTGTCTTGTGTCAGTCGGATGCGGAGTCTAACTCACATATTTTCCTTACAAGCACCTACACTGCAAGATTTTAGATTAAGTGCGCTGCATGCTAGCACATACCAATCCAAATGGCCGAAACATCAGATATATAGAGTAGAGCGGGCTTTAGTAGGTCCACAAGACACGGTGCAAATATACGTCGCATAATGACAACAGCCATATGCTGAAATGTGTGAAGGAAAAGAAACAATAGAATTTTTAGACAGTGCACTCGTCCACCTTATATCTGTTTCTATCTCACATATTTTGATATGATCTCATGGGCAAGTCTTTTATCGGAGAAGGAACGGTTGTGCCTCTTGGAAGAAACGAATACAGATGAGGAGATGCATCCCCAGATCGTCCTCTACAGGGCACGACTGACGAAGCTTGAGGGGTCAAACCCTTTGGTTCCCATCTTCCACAATGAGCGGAAGCCTTTTGTTTTTATGCTTGGTAGTTTGTACTTTGATGCATGTATGATGTAGATTAGTCAAACTTTTGACGCTAGTAGGTTTCTCGGCCCATTTTAGTTTTTTTGTTGTTTTTTATGTAAAACGGTTGTTCTGTTATTTCTCATTAATAGAACGCGGGGGACAGTACGCTCACCATCTTTAACCTCAAAAAAAATATTTCGATATTCCATGGTATCCCTTCATGAAAATAAACAAGAACCAAATACAAAACGACAGAGGCACGCTAGAAGCTGAGGTTAGCTGCTCATGCCCGTCATACGTACACAGTGCCAAACATTAAATTATTTAAACAACCTGTGACTGCAAACTTCGGTTGCAAGATTGCACACGATTTCAATCAAATAGCTTACCAAAAATAACTGCACTACAGAACATTCAGCTAAAGGCAGGGAATGAGGTGGAGAAGGCAGTATTGGAGAACTGGAATCTCTTGTCAGGACAATTCCAGGGGTTAGGAGGAGCCTAAAAGAAGGTAATGGGGTGGCCAAAGTAATTCTGAAGCACTGGGATCTCCAGTCAAGGTGAAAGAACTTCAGGTCAAAGAGGAGAAGCCTGGTGGCACCCTCCTCCCCCACAAGGTAAGGACGAAGTTATGCTATCTCTGAGCTGTATTTTCAATTCAAGATCATGAGGAATGCCTGAACTTGTAAGATTCATATCTGAACAATGCTCATCACTGCAGTAGAGTTCGGTTCAATCATGTTTGCTAGTTCGCTAATTGTTTTAGTTTGACTAGATAGTTTTTGAGAGGAACATCATAATTGCTTTTTTTGCCCTCATCAGAGAAATTATTCTTACTGTTAAAAAAAAAAAAATCATTTTAATATGGCGAGTTCTCATAAGAAGTTTTGGAAGGTAATTGGTTGATAGGATCAGATCATATCAGATAAGATTTGATAGGATTCTTATTTTTATTATTAGGATTTTAATAAGATCTGATATGATTTTGTTTAATTTAAAAATTCAGATCATATAAGATTTTATTTAATTTTGATAGGATTTTATTCTTATCATTATAAATAAGAATTGTAATCCCCAATTGAAAGGGGAGGAATGAAAAATGAAAAAAAAAAAAAAATCAGCAATTGAAAGGAAAGGAATGAAAAATGAAAAAAATTGTGAAAACTATGCGTGAATTCGCATGTCGAAATCTTTCTTCGTGAATTCGCTGAGCTCATAGATTCGCTGAGTCTGAGTAGATTCCCAAAACGATATGTTATTGTGAGAGATCACCTGGGTGGATTTCAAAATCAATTTTTATCCTTTTATTTTTTTCTAAATTTCAAAAACAAAAATTCTATTTTTTTTTTATTCTTTCCTGAATTTCTAACAAAATATCTTAATTTGGTTTCCATTCAGCATCAAATTGGTATCAGATCCTAAATTTCTTTTTCTTATTCTTCTCATTTTTTTTCAATTTTTTAAATTTTATTTTAGTTGTAACTCCAAAAAAAAAATCTCCATAGAAATTCTTCACCCAACTGGGCACTCCATCTTAGCCCCCTCCTTCTTCCTTCTTCTTTGTCTTTTTATTTTAGTTTTATTTTTTTAAAAAAAAAAATCTGAACTCTCTGTCAGATCTAAATGAAAACAAAAAAAAAAAAATCGAAAAAAATAAGAGAGGAAAAAAATGAGAGAAAAAAAAATTCAGGAAAAAAAAAGAGAGAGAAAGTTGCATATTGAAAGAAAGAGAAGGAAAAAAAAAAAAGGGAGAAAAAAAACTCTCTTTCTCCACTCTTCTTCTCCCCTGACCCACTTACTCCACTCAACCCAGCCCAAACCCATAGCAACTTCACAAAATCCCTCTTTGGCCATCCCCAAATCCCCAACAACTCCACCCAAATCTTCTTCGGCCATCCCCCAAATCCCCAACAACAGCAGCTACCCAAACTTCAACCCGTCATCACTCGTAACGTCTGCCCTTCGTTACCCTTCAACTAGCAGCACGACTCTCCGCCGCGCCGCCATCTTCCCCTTCTTCCTCTCTTCTACATCACACCCACTTCCTCCAATCTTCACTTCCGAAGTCCAGCCGCCCCTTCATCCCCGATCAATACCCTCGCCAGCAGCATCTCAGCCTTGGCAACGGCGCCGCCTTGCCAGCGACGCTGCCTTGCCGCTTTCAGCCAACGACAGTCTCCTTCTTGAATCCTCTCTATGTTCGCCGCAAGCAAGAAGCAGAAGAAGAAGCCTGAGAGGTGAAAAAAAACAATGGAACTACATGAACAATAATATTTTCAACTCTTTATTTTTTAAAGTTACTTCTAACTTCTAACTTTGTTCTTTACTTTCACTACTTTCAAACATCCAAACACATTCTTCGTTAGACCTACATCGAAAATAAAATGAGTTTGGATCAGATTTAGTTCAATTCAACCCGGCTGTAAGTATCATAATAACAGTCGGATCGAATCCCATTAAAGGGAAAGTAGTGATTCGAAAATGGAAAAGTAGGGATTCGAACCCCGTTCGAAGTACAATTCGAATAGTTTTCGAAACAGTTATTTTCCAATCATACCCAACATCTATTACTACTATTTGAGGGCTTCTAGATATAATTATCAGAGGTCAATTGTTGTTATAATCGCTTGAAGAACTTTATGGAATTATACGTTTGGATGTCTATTTCAGTGCTTCTAGATATAATTATCAGAGGTCAATTGTGGGTTATAATCTCTTGAAAAACTTTATGGAATTATACATTTGGACGTGTTTAGCATTTCTTATATATATGCATTCATCGGAATGAATACTTTGAAGATAAGGAGAATTGATGAAAATCAGATCATATAAGTTATGATTCTTATTTTTGTGCTAGTGAGAGTTGCAATCGCAGCGCACTCCGCTTTGATTGTTTTTTTTGGAGCGAAACTTAGTCCAAGATCCATCTGCCAGGGGTGAGTTCATAAGCTTCTTTGCCCTTTCAAGGTTGTCGATGATCTGTTGGCCGGAATACTCCCCATCACACTCCAGCAGCAGATCTTCATGACCCATGTTGCCGCGACTGCTAAAGTCTTCCCGGCAAGACTGCTAAAGTTATAATCGCTTTGATTGCTTTACTGGGTTATATTCCTTATAGTATGATCCATGCAACACACTCGTATATTTATTCATTTTGATTAAGAGGTGCAATGTGGATTGTATTCATTTTAAAAACTCGGACATACTCACCTGCATAGTATAGTTACTACTGATTTCTTGACAAAAATCTAAACGTTGGTAGGGTTTGGATTGGGTATTTGAGTCCTAAGCAGCAACAAGCTATCATTGGCTCCTAATAATGAACTCACATTGCCATATATCTCACTTCTTCTTGAAGTTAAAATATCGAATAAACTCCCTAGTCCGACTCATGCGTGCACGCACAAACGCAGCTGTTAACTCTTTATATATATATATATATATATTCCAGGAGAGTATACTGTTACAATACATTATCATTCACCTAAAGGGATGCTACTAACAGCCATAAAAATGATCACCATATGCAAAATGCGTTTGCCAATTTCAAAAAATATTACAGGTCCACTGGTTCATATTTAATGAAACAACTGCATATAGTCATACATATCTCAGTTTATGGTCCATCGACTCACCTAATGTCACCTAACATCGCAGCAGCAAAACTGAGATTCTATCTAGCAAGTTGAAGTACGAGATTCTCCATGACTTCTTGAGCAGTAAGGTCCCCCAGACGCTCCAAAACCCCACCACAAATCCAACAGTGCCTCCAATGTATATCCATATCGTCTCTGATTCGCTCTCCTCTGTGGCAGTTACTGGAGCTTGAGGTGGAGCTTGAGATACATCTTCACCTGGGCATCTATTTGGTAATGGGGAGCCGCAGAGATACCTATTGCCAACATAAACGGATGCTTTGAAGGTATCAAACTGGTTACCAATTGGGATCCTCCCGGATAAATTATTATACGACAAGTTCAAGTCACTTAAAAAGGTTAGAGAGGGGAGGCTCGAAGGAATTGCACCCGAAAGCTGGTTCCTCGAGACATCAAGGGTTTGTAGCTGATGCATATAAGCAATTTTGTCCGGGATTCTTCCTGTCAAATGATTTCCAGCTAAGTTCAAACTCTGTAGCCCAACGAGCTTCATGAGTTCCTCAGGGATGTCTCCTGTAAAGCCATTTCCTGAAAGATCCAAGTTCGTCACCAAAGAAAGAGTGTTGGTATACTTCAGCTCTTCCCCTTTGGCTTTGACCAGGAGAGCCTCAGTATACTTCGCATGGATGTCAAGGTAATCATAGCCTACCTCTTCGATGGCATAGTAATCGTCGAAAAGGGGTTGGATTGTTTGGTTAGTTAAGGCCATGGCGCTCAAATTGCCAAGCCATCGAGGTATGTCACCATTCAGGTTGTTATCTGCTAGATCCAAGACTTGGAGATCTGTAAGAAGTGAGAGCTGATGTGGCATTCTTCCATTCAACATATTTGATCGGAGACTAAGCATCTTCAGTGACCTTAAACTCTCTCCTATCCATGCTGGTATGTTTCCTTCGAGCCTGTTCTCGCCAAGATCAAGAACGCACAAGTTTGTACAGTTCTCTAATGACGGTATTCCCCCCTGCAGGCTATTGTTGCACAAGTGCAACGATTGAAGACCATTTAGAGAGCCAAACCATTCAGGAATGTCTCCAGACAAGTTATTGTTTGCTAAGTTAATAGCCCAAAAAGTGCTCCAAGTCTTAGTTGAGCAATGAGGGATTTCTCCAGTCAAGCGATTGCTCGATAGATCAAGAACTTTCAAATCTGTTAACATCCCACAGATGGATTGGGGAATGGTGCCATCGATGAGATTGTTCGAAAGTTCAATGCTATACAATCTGAGGTTTGTGTTGTTGAGAATCGGAAGCAAATCCCCTGAAAAAGAATTATCGGAGAGATACAAGAAACTTACTCCGTCGCCAATATGAGGTAATGGACCATGGAACTGGTTAGATCTCAAGTCAATGATCATTATGTTGCTGAATGATACTGGAACTGTGCCACTTATCTGGTTGTGCGAGAGATTCAAGTAGAAGATTTGCGAAGACAAGCTCCAAAACCAGTCAGGCATCGAATCTGAAATGCTCCCATTGGAGATGTCGATGGTCGAGAACATCCTCTGCGTTTTAAGCCACGTGGGGAATTGATTTCCTAGCACGCAGGAGGCCAGATGAATGTTCTTGAGTTGGAACGCAGGAACCCAGTCGGAGCTCACATTCATAATGAAGGCATTCGAAGAAAGATCCAGTGCCTCCAATCTGGTCAGATTCGAAAAGTGTGCATCTGAGATGAAACCTCCCAAGGAGTTGTAGCTGAGATCAAGAACAATCAAGTTAGAGAGGTGCCCGAGTACTTCAGGAACCGATCCTTCCAATCTATTGCTAGCAAGATATAGATATTTCAAAGATGACAACTCTCCGAGCGACTCAGGAATGGTGCCCGAGAGAATGTTGTTATTGAGACTGAGCTCTGTCAGATTTCTGAACATCCCCAACCAACCAGGTATGGTGCCAGAGAGAATGTTGTTATTGAGACGGAGCTCTGTCAGATTTCTGAACATCACCAACCAACTAGGTAACTTCCCACGTAGCAGATTGCCATCAAAATCTAGTGTTTGCAAACTGTTTCTTGCACAGCCCGATAAGCCTCCTTCAAAGAGGGAGATATCTACATCGAAACGATTGTATGAAAAGTCAAGAACCTGCAAGTGACATAAGTTTCCGATGGTTCTTGGTATGGTGCCATTGTAGTTGTTGCCTCTTAGCCTCAGCACCCTGAGAGAAGGCAGCTTGCCAAAACCCGAGATCGGACCAGACAAGCTGTTGTCACTAAGATCAATAGAGTCGAGGCTTTTGATGCCAAAGAGCCATTGAGGTATAGAACTGAGACCATTCATGCTCAGGTCCAGGGTGGACAGAAGTGAGAAGTTGATATGTGGAAGAGAACTAGGAATACTGCGAAGATCACAGTTAGACAGGAGTGCTACTGATAGAGAAGGCAGCTCGCTTATCACATCGAAAGCATTAGCTTCAGTGAGGTTAATCCAAGACATATCAAGATACTGCAATGAAGAAAGCCTAGAAAGCCAGCGAAGATTATCAAAACACCCAGGAAGCCAATGGAGATCAAGATACCGAAGCTTAGAGAGATTCCCGAGCTGATGCGGGATTAACCCACCGAACCCGGCACCAGAGAGATTGAGGTACCTCAACCTTGAGAGCGAGCCGAAGAATTCCGGTATGCTCGCCCCGTCGAAGTCGTTGCTGCTCAAGTCTAGGTAAGTTAGATGCTTCAGTTCAAGCAGGGAAGGCTTGATCTTACCACGTAGCCGATAGGTGTTATTGAAGTCACCAGGTGATGGATTGCGCAGCTGGAGCTTCGTGACGTGGCCAGTTCTGTTGCTGCAGCGGACGCCTTCCCATTTGCAGCAGTCTTGGCCGACCCAAGAAGAGAGTCTGCCGGAGGGATCAGATATGGCCTGCTTGAATTCAAGAAGGGCAGTCCTCTCCCTGTCTCTGCATCCGCTGTTTGAATGTCCGATGGAGAAGATCACGGGTAAGAATGCTAGCACCATGATGATTCTTGGCCCCATTGTTGATCTCTTGGTTTTTGAACAGATAGAGAGGCTTAGAAATTTTTTGAGTTCCCAGTTCAGGCTTTAAAAGGTTAAGATGTCTTGACTTCGATGTTTATGGTTCGGACAGTAAGCGTGTGTTTCTATTAAACATTTTGGGTCCATGTCTGTTTTAGGATGAAATGGTCAAGATTCTGACTTAGATCATTTGAATAAATACAAGATGCAGGTGCAAAGTTTTCTTCAGACTCCCACTCTGTCTCCTAACGAACACGGAGTTCCCCAGGAAAAAGTTGGTAACGATTGACCGACCCGTGACCACTCGGAAGTCTTTGTCAACAACCCACTCGCAAGTCTTTGTCAACAGTCTTTATCACGACTTGCAAGTCTTTGTCAACAACCCCCTCGCAGGTCTTTGTCAACGGAGTCTTTGTCACGACTCGCAAGTCTTTGTCAACAACCCACGCACAAGTGTTTGTCAACAGAGTCTTTATCAACAACCCATGTTCTTCGATGATGGAAAGATGACAAGGAAGAGTTCTAACTACCCAAGTTCTTCCTGGGCAAGAGAGGGAGGAGGGGTCAACGCGGCACATCATGTATAACTGTATTTTGTTCTAAAAATATATAGAATTCGTATGCTAGGGTTCTAGGACTGAACATCAATATTAAACTAGATGCTAATATTTAGAGAAGACTTATCAAGGAGATAACGATATTTATATACTTAGAACAGTTATTTTTGTTGGAATGTTTGGAAGGAGAGAAATAGTAGATTGTTTATTGATAAATGTCATTCCATTCAGTATTGTATGAGGCTTATAATTTATGTTTTATTATATGGACATGTATCCTCTTTCATCTATCGGGGGATTTTCGGGGGATGATATATACGCTAGCCCACCAGAACAGGAGTAGAGGAGCACTTCGGAGGCACGAGGTGTAATGGACTGATGGCAAAACTGGCTGTTATATGTAGGATTGATATACTTTTTTTTTTTTTTTTTTTTCATTTTCTAGCTTTTATGTAACTTTATTTAGAATATTTATTATGTAAACTTATGAATGGACCTCCTAGTAGAGGTCCACAACTCTTATTATTCTGTTATCTTCTCTTTAATGGCATGCAAAGGGTTATAACCTACCGTTTATCATAAAAAAAAAAAAAAAAACAACCCAAGTTCTTCGATGGTTGAAAGATGACAAGGAAGAGTTTCATGAGGTGTGAACACTATCTTGTAAGTCTACGGATGAGATGATAATGGACGGATTTAAAGACCAATTTTTTATCTACTCTAATCAAAATATTGAATTAGTAAAATAAATTTTTTATTTTTTATTCTAATTATTTTGAATAAGACAGATCAATTCGTAGACCTGTCCATTCTCATTCGTGAAGTATATTCTTGGTGTGGGCTTTTTTACTCGTTGCAACATCTGTGTAGAATTATTGAAGTATTTTCCCATCATATCTAAACTGACATTAGGTTAAAACTTATGGAAGTTTTTTCTTCCCTTGAAAAAACAGTTTAATTTTTTGCATAATAAATTAACTCACAAAATTATAGAACTTAGTGTTCTTTAACTACTATTTTTTTAAAAAAATTATTTTTCGAAACGTGATGAGAAACAGTTGTGAGTGAGAGGAAAACATAGAGGAGTCATGTTTATGTTTGTGGTGCATTGATGCCTGCCTGAGAAAAATTGTATAAACTTATAAGATAGTAAATTATAGTTTAATGGTTGTAAAAGTTTGTAATCTTACTTCTCCCTATATATATATATATATATATATATATATATATATATATATATATATTACTGTAGGTGAGCCAGTTCAGAAAAGTTACGTGAGCTAGTAGAAAAAGTATAATTTTTCTTTTGGATTAAATTTCATAAATTTTGGAATTCATTTACCATTTCATCAAGTGCATACAAAAAGTTGTGTTCATTGAAAATCGTTAATTTTGTGTTAACTGGATGGATGATCAAATCAAAACTAAAACCCAAGAAATTGGTATGAGTGAACCCTAGAGGGTCGAGATCATAATCCAAAAGAAATTTTTAAAGAAAAATATTAGAGATAGTGGAAATAAACTGCAGTTCAAATATTTTGCGTGAACTGTCAGCTCATTTCAATCTCTCTCTCGAATTTATGATGTGCAATTGGCCCAATTTCACCCTTGGCAGTCGACGGGCTTTTGAGCCATTGTCAGCGACGCCCACAGGTAAACCCATAGTCACTGCTACAGGATAGCGCCATCGACCGCACCAT
The DNA here is from genome assembly GCA_036321105.1 of Dracaena cambodiana. NCBI lineage: Eukaryota > Viridiplantae > Streptophyta > Magnoliopsida > Asparagales > Asparagaceae > Dracaena > Dracaena cambodiana. Next base: position 49,473,495 of record JAYEPQ010000007.1, read on the forward strand.
GCGTAGCGTGCCGGTTTTTGGCGTAAAGAGGATTCCAAAGTGGTCAAGAAACTTACAACTTGGGAGAAAAATAACTCTTTTACATTGTGCCAAACATTATGCATACGGGCGATGTGCAATGAGAGCGAAGGTGCTACAAATGAGTGCTATAGTGTCCTGCATGGGTGAGCAAGAGCCCATGGGCTCAATAGGATTAAGAAAATGCTGAAACTGACAATCCCAAAATTAATAAAATTATCCGACACATACGCTTACACTCTTAAACTTCAATTGCAACAAGTTAGAAAGACGAAAAAGGATTCAAGAAGACATGCCCACAAACATCACAAACAATTGATAAATGAACCTTCTCAAAAGAGAACCACCCTATCACGAAACAACTTATCGACATCAAAACATAGCAATTATAAGCAGATTTGAGAGGAAAAAAAAAAAAGAAGAGAGAGTACCATCCGTATTAATCCACTTCATAGAAAATGAATACGATTATCGTTGCACAAGCAACTCAAATTGTTTACAAGCTTTTTGGACAGCAAGGAAAGAAACAATGACAAATTAACATCCCAATACAATTGATTTTTTTCTTTCTTTCTTTTTTTTTTTGCTAAAGATGAAAGTACTGTTTTACAATGGAGATCAAACAAAACGATAAGAATACAAAAAATTTCACCTGCCTCTCGACTAATCCTCTTCCTGAACTTTGTATTTTCTTATCTTCACAACATTATATAGTAACTGATGTCGTGTTTCCTTTTACATTCTAATTCTTTCCTAAGCTGCAACTGATCTGGGGGTGGCTTGCTATGGAACTCTTACTATACAACCTAACTAGTCAGCACTTTATTTATAGTAAGCCCGCTACCCTCCCAACCAAGTCGTAGCATATGATCAACTACCTTCAAGCTCAACTGCATGAAAAGAATAACAAAGATGAAAAGTTAATATGTATTTCAAAATGTAGATGATGATGTACACGTACGATTGCTGACATGTAATGATATTCATTCAAACTGTCAAAGTATAAATTTATTCATCTTATAATGCATGTACATCTAGTGGCACAAACACTCAAATTCTGGGTACAAGAAGAGAGAGAGAGAGAGAAGATGCATGATGAGATTTATCAATGAAAGACTTACAGTTGGATCGTTGAACTATCAACTGTTTATCTGATGTTGAAACCAAAAGATTTGTGTTATCCTCGTTTAAAGCTACAGCAGTGATGTTCTGGCCTTCTCTGAGTGCCAATGTATGAAATACCTGCAAGATTGTGCAGAAGTAGTCAATCGGATCATCAAGATATATAAGAAAATAAACAGTGATTGCTTTTCGATCGGCTTTCCTTATACCTGCAGTGTATGCAAACTAAGGAAGCATATCGAAGGCACGGGAATAGCTACTTTGTTCTCACTATTTTCATTTGCAAAAGGATCGGTGCCTGACCGGCTCTTGTCCTGTTCCAGGTTTGAACTACTGCTACAATCATGTTTCTGCACATCGTCACCAAAAGAAGAGGTCCCAAGTAGCACATTTTCTCCATCAACGGATATTTCAATGCAACTTATCGTCCCTGGGAGAGGTGAAAGAATTGTGGTAGCAATTGGAAGCCCATTAACAGTAAAGGTGCTTATCCGTTTTTGTGACTTGTTCCAAATCATTACAACTCCTTGAGATGAGAGGCAAACAGCATTAGCCTCTCCAACATCTAGCCTCCGTAACAACCGACCTCTCCTCACCGAATGCAAAAGTACACCAGAATTGTAGGAGCTTGATGCTGTGATGCCTAGGTCAGAACTGACGGAACAACAGAGAATTTCTCCAAGGTGACCTCTTAGGACATGTTCAGGGCTTTCAATGCGGCGTCTCCGACCAGTTTCTGTTTGAGCTATTATTACTTGCCAGGGGGCTGGTCGGTTCTGTCGACTGTTCAACTGTGAAGACGAAGCTGCTCGATGTATTTTCCAAAGTAGAACCAGAGTGTCCCTGAGACCCAGTCACTAAATAAGAATAGAAGGCCTTTATATTTATCCAGGATTCTAATCAAATATTTGATTTTAATTTAAATCTCTTGAATTCGGATTTTGATTGGACTCAATTCGGGTATTAAATAATCATAAATCTCAATCACAATCAATTAAGGATTCTAAAAATCTACCCACGCGGAGTTAAATACTCTGAACACGGAGCTATGAATTTTAGCTTCGCGTTTTACTTTGATGCGGAACTAATTTTCTGCCGACGCGAAGCTATGAGTTTAGCTACGCGTTTTGAGAAGCTATTTGCCTCTTTTCTTTATTTTGGAATATTTTTACCTCCAACACTCTGCACATGCCAGAAGTGTCCGCACCAACTTTCTATATTATCAGAAACTACTTTACCCAGAATATAAAATTGTCCATGGTGACATTTGAACTCAATTCCACATGAATATAAGTTATCTAAATACTCAATTGAAGCCCTGGTGCTACACCAAAACTGTAATGATAGGGATATATTTTTACATTCTGACAACATTCATCGGCCATTAGGTTACTGCATCCTATACCAGACTCACAAGTCACTGCAACAATTTCTGAACTCAGAACTCCAGATGCAGCAAATGCTAGCACCCGTGGGAGTTGCCATTCCTCAAAACTAGATCCAGCCGGCCCTTTGAACATTCGCATGAATGCACCGCCAGCTGAACTTGCTGCAGCCTTTCCATGATGAAATAGAAAAGGCGTTCCTTGGCCATCAGGAGTATTCGGCTGCCATTTGTGTGTCGCCACATGTGCTGTGGGAACATTTACACCTACGACAACGACAGGATTTTGCGATGCATAGATAGCTGCGGCAGGGACGTTGCAGCGTTCTGGACTTGGAACCACATAGGGTTTAATCTTGTTGGGACTACGAAAGAAGGTCTGATGAAAAAACAAAAAGTAATTAAAATCAACTCCCCCCTGTCGTTCTTAAATGAGAGAAGATGATAACATGTTTTTCAAATAGAAATTAAAATGAGTTAAAGCACACTAATGAGAACATATTGAGCAGATTTAACAAATTGAGCCATAACTACAACTAGATAAATTGAATTCACAAAAATATGTTTACTTTGCTCTGTACAAAATTTAATTTGAAAGTTGCATTCAAAATAGCAAGTTTCACCATCAAGGACGCAACCAACAGGATTGGTAGCTCTCAAAACATTACTAGCATATTATGGCTTGAAAGCTACAAAAGACACTTATCGTTGTCCAATCCCCTGAAACAAGCCGCAAAAATATAAAAAGCAAATCCATATGATGCAGGTATAAAAATATGCAGGTAATTGGTTGGTTCGAAACTGACATCTCCTGAGACAACACCTCAAAGGAACAAAAAGTACCGCCGTCTTCAGGACTTCCTAGTCTTGGACAACCTTAAACTTTGAAGCAAACGTTGGGAGTTCTCCAACAAATGGTTGCTCAACTTTTAAAACCCAGTATAGCTATCTTTCAGTTCGTGGTGTCTAATTAAGCTAATTATAAAGTAAAATCATAGCTTGGTCATGCGGTTGGTAGGAAGAACTACCTATCAAAGTTTAAGGCTTTAAGCTCACAAAAGTAACCTTTGGCTAGATGGGAAATATATAGATTGGAGAAGGAATAATGAAGGATTTTCTAAGGAATTGCGTTTATGCCTGCAGCAGTAAATAAGTTCGAAATCCAAACTAAACAAATCAAGTTTCCAATGCTACCAATCAGAGTGAATACAGAATAGGCAGCTCTAAATGTAGAGTGCAGTTACAAGAATGTAATACAAAGGTGACATGAACACTATCTTAAACTTATCTTGAACAGTTTATATAATGCCTGTTGCACATATATTAAGACGCCATATAGACTCTCCAAGTTTCATGCTGACACAACCATTTTTTAACTAGGCAAACAAGGGGCTCAGTCAAAGATAGGACATTGTGCATGAAACAAGCAGATATCTAACTCCCCTAGTGAAATAAAAAATAAAAAAAAAATAGAAGGAATAAAACAATGCCCATACAAATATTTTGCAGTAAATACAGTTGATTGGTTAATTAACACATCACAAAAGTCCAAACGTGGCTCTACAAAGAATCAGCTTGCAACTCAAACTGACTCTGAATTGAAGTATTTCAGAAAAGAATAGACCTGAACTAACCAGCATAAAAATCATACTTAACGTTCACCTAGGTGAACTCTTGCTCAGCTGTCTGGTAAATGCCAAACAAACGTGTCATTCATTAATGTTGAGTAGGGAAAAAAAAAGTCCGCTTACAGGATCTAAGAGCTCTCATAGAAGAAATTTATAGGAGGGAGGACATTAAATGGAGATAGCGATCACACACCAAATGATTGAAAGAAGGGAATGCAAATACGGGTTTCTTTCACAAAGTAGTGAACATGAGAAGAAGGATAAATACCATTGAATCATGGACATCAAGGGAGGGAGTCTACATTGGCGAGTCTAACATACAACAACATATTCACCATCATTTTAAACAACTATTCGGAAGAGACACGATCAATAGAATTGGAATGCTTCAAGGCCAGTGGTATCCCGTTATTGACCTCCGGTAACTAGAGGAAGAAATAAAGAAGGCAGTTTGGAATCTCAGGCCCGATAAGGTACCAGGTCTAGATGGATTCCCTTTATTCTTTTATAGAATATTCTGGGAGGAGATGAAATGGGATATTGCGTGCTTATTTCTTATTTCACAAATGAAAGAGCGAATATTGAAAGAATAAACTATTTTCTCATAGTGCTCATTCCAAAAAAGGAACCTGGATTAATTGGTAACTATCGACTTATAACCTTATTGAACAGTTGTTTCAAGATCATATCAAAACTTTTAGCCAAAAGACTCGCAACCATCCTTCCAGAACTGGTTGATGAGACACAGTCGGGTTTTATACAGGGGAGAAGTATCCTAGATGGAATCGTCCTAGCAAAGAAAGTCATTCACCACTACAAAAGGACAAAAAAGAGGGATGTCTGCTCAAGCTTGATTTTGAAAAAACCTACGATATGGTAAGTTGGGACTGTCTACTGGAGCTTATCAAGAAAAGAGGCTTTGGAGAGCGCTGGATTAAATGGGTACAAATGTGGCTGGATTCTGCAAAGATCCAGACGATTGTCAATGGAGAGATTGGTAGGGAAATTGTTTGTAAGAGGGGATTGCGACAGGGAGACGCCGTATCCCCCCTCCTGTTTGTTCTCTTAGCTGATGGCCTGAGCAGAATGATCAGAAAAGCGTTGACTGTAGAACTCGTGAGTGGTCTACCAAGAGGAAGGAATTTTACTAGCACTAACCTGCAATATGCGGATGACACACTGATCTTCTGCGAGAGCAAGATTAAAGGGGCGATAGTTCTGAAATGGGTTCTTTGCTGCTTTGAAACTTGGTCGGATCTGAGAATCAATTTCCAAAAAAGCTCTATGGTAGTCTTGGGATCCCCTGGTCCTCTGATCATGGCAATCCAGAGCATTTTGGGGTGCAAAGTGGACAAATTTCCCATTAAGTATCTAGGTGTACTGATCAGGAAAGGAAAGCTTCTCAAAAGAGAATGGGATCCGGTAATAAACAGGGTTCAGAGGAGGCTTGAAGGATGTAAAGCCAGATACATTTCTCTTGGTGGACGGATCATACTAATAAATTTGGTCCTATCGTCCATTCCCATTTATCTCATGTCCATCCTTTTCATCCCTACATGGGTTAGGAAAAGATTGGACAGAATTAGGAGAAGATTTTTGTGGAGCGGAATATCACAAAACCTCCTAAAATACAGTTTGGTAGTCTGTGGTCAGGTTTGCAAACCAAAAAAGGAGGGGGCTTGGGGATTTTGGACTTGAAGACTTTCAATCTTATTCTCTTGACCAAATGATGGTGGAGTATGTTGGCAAAGTCAGGGGGACAACTGCAGAGGCTATTACGGCTAAAGTATGGTCCGAAAGGGGACGAATGGTGGGGAGAAACCCATAATACATATAATACATCGGAATTTTAGAAAGGGGTTTTAAAGACGAAAGATATTTTCCGCTCAAGTATAGCTTTTAAATCGGGCAGGAAAGGAAGGGTATTATTCTGGAATGACCGGTGGTGTGCAGATATTCCACTAAGAGTACTCTTCCCGAAGGTCTTTGAACTCGTAGTTGACAAAAATGTCTCCACTGGGCAACTGTGGCATCGAAATAGGTGGGACCTAAGAACTACTACACATGTGGATGCTACAGTCCTTCTGCAAGCCTCAGAGCTTAAGAATCTCATACAGAATCATCCCTCGAGCGCTCATGACTGTGATGAGATCATTTGGAGATGGGAAAAAAACCTCCTTTTCACAGTTAGTTCTACATATAGACAGTATATCGACGGCGGCCATAGGATGCGGCATTCGCACTATATATGGCAGGCTAGATGCCCCTTTAAAGTTAAAGATTTTCTGTGGCTGATTGCAAAGGGAGTAATTTTAACTTGGGATAATCTGCAAAAAAGGGGGTGAAAAGGACCCAGTATTTGTGTCTTGTGTCAGTCGGATGCGGAGTCTAACTCACATATTTTCCTTACATGCACCTACACTGCAAGAATTTAGATTAAGTGCGCTGCATGCTAGCACATACCAATCCAAATGGCCGAAACATCAGATATATAGAGTAGAGCGGTCTTTAGTAGGTCCACAAAACACGGTGTCAATATACGTCGCATAATGACAACAGCCATATGCTGAAATGTGTGAAGGAAAAGAAACAATAGAATTTTTAGACAGTGCACTCGTCCACCTTATATCTGTTTCTATCTCACATATTTTGATATGATCTCATGGGCAAGTCTTTTATCGGAGAAGGAACGGTTGTGCCTCTCGGAAGAAACGAATACAGATGAGGAGATGCATCCCCAGATCGTCCTCTACAGGGCACGACTGACGAAGCTTGAGGGGTCAAACCCTTTGGTTCCCATCTTCCACAATGAGTGGAAGCCTTTTGTTTTTATGCTTGATAGTTTGCACTTTGATGCATGTATGATGTAGATTGGTCAAACTTTTGACGCTAGTAGGCTTCTCGGCCCATTTTAGTTTTTTTGTTGTTTTTTATGTAAAACGGTTGTTCTGTTATTTGTCGTTAATAGAACGTGGGGGACAGTCGTCTTTAACCTCAAAAAAAATATTTCGATATTCCATGGTATCCCTTCATGAAAATAAACAAGAACCAAATACAAAACGACAGAGGCACGCTAGAAGCTGAGGTTAACTGCTCATGCCCGTCATACGTACACAGTGCCAAACATTAAATTATTTAAACAACCTGTGACTGCAAACTTCGGTTGCAAGATTGCACACGATTTCAATCAAATAGCTTACCAAAAATAACTGCACTACAGAACATTCAGCTAAAGGCAGGGAATGAGGTGGAGAAGGCAGTATTGGAGAACTGGAATCTTTTGTCAGGACGATTCCAGGGTGTAGGAAGAGCCTAAAAGAAGGTAAGCGGGTGGACAAAGTAATTCTGAAGCACTGGGATCTCCAGTCAAGGTGAAAGAACTTCAGGTCAAAGAGGAGAAGCCTGGTGGCACCCTCCTCCCCCACAAGGTAAGGACGAAGTTATGCTATCTCTGAGATGTATTTTCAATTCAAGATCATGAGGAATGCCTGAACTTGTAAGATTCATATCTGAACAATGCTCATCACTGCAGTAGAGTTCGGTTCTATCATGTTTGCTAGTTCGCTAATTGTTTTAGTTTGACTAGATAGTTTTTGATAGGAACATCATAATTGCTTTTTTTGCCCTCAACAGAGAAATTATTCTTACTGTTAAAAAAAAAAAAAATCATTTTAATATGGCGAGTTCTCATAAGAAGTTTTGGAAGGTAATTGGTTGATAGGATCAGATCATATCAGATAAGATTTGATAGGATTCTTATTTTTATTATTAGGATTTTAATAAGATCTGATATGATTTTGTTTAATTTAAAAATTCAGATCATATAAGATTTTATTTAATTTTGATAGGATTTTGTTCTTATCATTATAAATAAGAATTGTAATCCCCAATTGAAAGGGGGAGGAATGAAAAATGAAAAAAAAAATCAGCAATTGAAAGGAAATGAATGAAAAATGAAAAAAATTGTGAAAACTATGCGTGAATTCGCATGTCGAAATCTTTTTTCGTGAATTCGCTGAGCTCATAGATTCGCTGAGCCTGAGTGGATTCCCAAAACGATATGTTATTGTGAGAGATCACCTGGGTGGATTTCAAAATCAATTTTTATCCTTTTATTTTTTTCTAAATTTCAAAAACAAAAATTCTATTTTTTTTTATTCTTTCCTGAATTTCTAACAAAATATCTTAATTTGGTTTCCATTCAGCATCAAATTGGTATCAGATCCTAATTTCTTTTTCTTATTCTTCTCATTTTTTTCAATTTTTTAAATTTTATTTTAGTTGTAACTCCAAAAAAAAAATCTCCATAGAAATTCTTCACCCAACTGGGCACTCCATCTTAGCCCCCTCCTTCTTCCTTCTTCTTTGTCTTTTTATTTTAGTTTTATTTTTTTAAAAAAACAATCTGAACTCTCTGTCAGATCTAAATGAAAACAAAAAAAAAAAATCGAAAAAAAAATAAGAGAGGAAAAAAAGGAGAGAAAAAAAAAAATTCAGGAAAAAAGAGAGAGAAAGTTACATTTTGAAAGAGAGAGAAGAAAAAAAAAAGTGAGAAAAAAAACTCTCTTTCTCCACTCTTCTTCTCCCCGGACCCACTTACTCCACTCAACCCAGCCCAAACCCATCGCAACTTCACAAAAATCCCTCTTTGGCCATCCCCAAATCCCCAACAACTCCATCCAAATCCTCTTCGTCCATCTCCCAAATCCCCAACAACAGCAGCTACCCAAACTTCAACCCATCATCACTCGTAACGTCTGCCCTTCGTTACCCTTCAACCAGCAGCACGACTCTCCGCCGCGCCGCCATCTTCCCCTTCTTCCTCTCTTCTACATCACACCCACTTCCTCCAATCTCCACTTCCGATGTCCAGCCGCCCCTTCATCCCCGATCAATACCCTCGCCAGCAGCATCTCAGCCTTGGCAACAGCGCCGCCTCCCCGCCATCACCAGTGACGCTGCCTCGCCACTTTCAGCCAGCGACACCGTCTCCTTCTTGAATCCTCTCTATCTTCGCCGCAAGCAAGAAGCAGAAGAAGAAGCCTGAGAGGTGAAAAAAAGAGAGGGGAAAGTTACTGGATTCTTTGCGTTAGATTTGGGTTTGATTTGAATTGGGTTTGAATTGGACCATTTAGGTAATGTTTGTTTGCATGAATGTGGGAAGGAAGTAACGAAAGTAAACACCAGTAGTTCATATTTTTGTTTGATCAAAAAGCAGAGTAGAGTGACGAGAGTGGAAGTTACTTCTACAATTACAATTACGAGTTGGATCTTATACGTCACTTATACTTTTTAATTTTATTTCACAATGATTTTGGGTGAAAGAAGGAATACCGTAAAAAGGATTAATATTTTATAATTTTATATCAATTTTCTTTTTTTTCTTTCTTCAAATAAATAATTATTTTTTTCTCTTCCTTCTCTCTCATTTCTCAAAAAGTAAAAAAAAAAAAAACAATAGAACTATATGAACAATAATATTTCCAACTTTTTATTTTTAAAAGTTACTTCTAAATTTGTTCTTTACTTTGGCTACTTCCAAACATTCAAATACATTCTTAGTTAAACCTACAACGAAAATAAAACCTACATCGAAAATAAAATGAGTTTGGATCAGACTTAATTCAATTCAATTCGACTGTAAGTATCATAATAACAGTTAGATCGAATCCCATTAAAGGAAAAGTAGTGATTCGAATATGGGAGGGATTCGAACCCGTTCGAAATACAATTCGAACAGTTTTCGAAACGGTTATTTGCCAATCATACCCAACATCTATTACTACTATTTTAGGGCTTCTAGATATAATTATCAGAGATTAATTGTTGGTTATAATCGCTTGAAGAACTTTATGGAATTATACATTTGGATGTCTATTTCAGTGCTTCTAGATATAATTATCAAAGATCAATTGTGGATTATAATCTCTTGAAAAACTTTATAGAATTATACATTTGGACGTGTTTAGCATTTCTTATATACATGCATTCATCGGAATGAATATTTTGAGTCCAAGGAGAATTGATAGAAATCAGATCATATAAGATATGACTCTTATTTTTGTGATAGTGAAAGTTGCAAATCGCAGTGCGCTCCGCTTTGATTTTTTTTTTGGAGCGGAACTTAGTCCAAGATCCATCTGCCAGGGGTGAGTTCATTAGCTTCTTTGCCTTTTCAAGGCTGTTGGCCAGAATACATCCCATCACGCTCCAGCTGCAGATCTTCAAGACCCATGTTGCCGCGGCTGCTAAAGTCTTCCCGGCAAGAACGGTATTCTGTCGTTCGGATTCTTATTTTTATGCCAGTGAGAGTTGCAATCGCAGCGCGCTCTGCCTTGGTTGTTTTTTTGAGCGGAACTTAGTCCAAGAGCCATCCGTTAGGGGTGAGTTCGTAAACTTCTTTGTCCTTTCAAGGTAGTCGATGATCTGTTGGCCGGAATACACCCCATCACACTCCAGCTGCAGACCTTCAAGACCCATGTTGCTGCGGCTGCCGAAATCTTCCTGGCGAGAATGGATATTCCGTCGTTCTCCGCCAATGACCTGCACCTGCAGCACACGGTCTTCTTTCTGTCCTTCTTCGTTCCCCTTACTTCTCACCACTTCCGACCAGCTTCGGGGCGATGACGTGGGTCCGGGCTTGTGTCACTTTCGCTCTCCATTCCCATACGTTGAAGTAATTTATTGGTGGAAACTGGAAAAACCTGACATTTTTGTTCATAAAGCCTGTTTTATAGACAAAGGAAAGTACTATATCATGGAATCTTTGATCCATTTTGTTATAATCTTTTTTTCTTTCTCTTTTCAACAGTAATGTTGTTCATAAGATCTTCACAGGGAAGGCTTGATCCATTTCTGAGGACACGCTAATAGGTCTTTCAGTAAGTATTCTGCTTTTATTAATTCGGTTATACATGACGACGTGTAAATGCTTGTTACGACATGATTTTTTTTCCTAAGAACATCTATATATGCCAAATAAATTTGAAGCTAAATGTCTCATAGTTCCCTTTTTATGCACAGACATTAACTTCTATCTCTTTTCGATTGTGGATGCTAGCCGAACTATATCATTAGTGAAAAATTCATCACTTTTTTCCTTTTCAGAAAGAGATAAAAATATATATATCAAATAGTCATGCATGTGTTCTACATGCACACAGACATGCATAATGTTCTCGCTCACGACTGATATTGGCATCAATTACGTAGATATCCAGGTAACTCCTTATTCTGCCTTCTCAAATTATTTTTTCAGTATACATTCTTTCGTCTTCTTCAATGCCATTTCATTTATTGCGAAGATTATTAAGTTTCGACATATGGACATTCACTTAGTAGTTTTCTGTTTGACTTGCATATTAATATCTATTGTCACATGATTGTGCCCTTACCCTGCTTCCCTTTTTTTTTTTTTTTTTTTTTTTACCTGTAGCTTTCTACAACTTCTTTTTACAGTTCATTAAGATTCTTTTATAAAATGATATCTTCTGTTAAGATGACTCATCAGGTGTTCAACCATTCTTGCTATTCGAGCTGAAGGTCTTTGCTATACGGTGATCTACAAAGTCATTAACGTGTGCAAAATGGTTCAGGTACTTTACAACTTGTGCTTGCTTATTTTAGAAATGTGCATTCATATGCTCCTCTTTCTTGATATAAATCTTGCAATTTCTCTGAATTATATACTCATTATGTTCCGTTCATGAATCACAAGTAGAAACCCTGCAACTTCTCTAATTTTGTGCCTTCTAAATAAAAGAGTAACACAGGGCTTTTCTTTGTGTTTGTGATATATGGTAATACTTTTTACATTTATTGTTTTGATGGATTGAAATTTTGAATTTCGAAATTCCAGAAGTCATGGTTGTGTATCTGCAAGTTGGGCACGTCACCAAGAACTTGTGAGATTCGAACACATCGGAAATGGTTAAAAATATCCTACGAAGTATAATCTGGGAAAATTAAATTCGAAGAACTAGATTCCCGAAACTGGTAAGTATGTCACAAATTCGAAGTGAGTAATCCTGCATCATATATGCCCTAGATATATATGTTTGGTATGTAAGAATCTCAATTAACTTGAGACTTAATTATAGTTAGTATTTTTGAGGAACTTCAGTAAAGCTATGTAACTAAGTGTTCTTTAGAGAGACAAGTATGGATGCTGACATCTTGGGAAGTCCTAGCTTGGAGTTTTACATTTCTAATGGATACTCAATTAAGTCCGGGGCGTCACCGTTCACATTTATTTTGATTTTGTAATTCTGAATTTTGCTAGATTTCTCTAATTTAGAATTTAAAATATCTAAAAATATCATGATATTTCATATCTTGGTTGTCCAAATGGGGTCTTAGTTATGTTGAGCATTTCTTTTCTAAAAAAATCAAAGCCTTTTGGTCTTGTTCTACACTTATTTACTTAGATACCAAGTAAACTTAAAAACGTTTAAGTGTAATTGGTTATTGCTTGATGAGTGAATTTTTTTAAAAAACTTTCAATTGTGTGTAACACCATTTCTGTTGTGAAGCTGCATTATCTTTATTATTATTTTTTTTTTTTTCTTGTTTATTTGCTTTTGCTCTGATCAACTTTTATCCCTATCATTAGTACTAAGGCTTGAGGACAAGGTCCACCGTCAACTCACTTGTATATGGAAAAAGAATAAAGAACATTATCGAGCACAGTGATCTTCTTGCCCACAGACCTGCAAGTTTGTTCTCTGGCCTTATCATGCATATCCTGAAGTGAGCTACAACTTACATGAAATTCTATTTTTCTCATGTAGCTTGTAGACTAAGGGTTCAAGAAAATATCTAGTCATATCCTTAAAATGGTTACACATGCAAAAGGAAAATGAGCTGATAGTTCATGCAAGTTATTTAAACTGCACTTCATTTCCACTATATCTAATAAATTTTTTTAAAAAACATTCTTGTGTATTATGATCTCGCCCCAATAGGGTTCACTTATACTCAATTTCTGGGGTTTTAGTTTTAATTTTGTCTTCTATCAAGTTGACACAAAATTATGAATACAACATATTGTATTCACTTGATATAAGGATAAATGAACTCCAAAATTTATGAAATTTGATCTGAAAGAAGTTAAGCAGGTAGAGAAACTAATTTTTGAAAAAAATTGAAGAAAAATCATTGGATCACTATATTTTTACCACTAGTTTACATAACTTTTCCTGAGTTGACAACTACACTCACATATACACAAGTAATGTTTCCACTATTCTTGTCTCAATTTACTTATTGTAATTTCCATGAGACCCTTTGTTTAAATTTCTTGAACAATTTAATAATTAACAATTTTATATAAATGGTATAAACAATTCTGCCTTCTTAATTGTATATAAATGGTATAAACAATTCTCCTGGATAATTCTGCCTACTTATTGTAAATTCCACATTAATAATTAACAATTTTATATACCATTTAGTATATAAATGGTATAAACAATTCTGCCTTCTTAATTGTGTCAATTTTAATAATTAACTTTCTTCCCATGATCCATTCTCTCCTATAGATCATAGATCAAACAGTTTGGTAATTTTTATACTTTTGCTGAGTGTGTATAGAGGTCCAACACTTAACACAAGAAAAATTAACACTACAAAAAGAACGATAAAGTGCTTTTACACCATGACCCGTAGGATACCTTCACCCAAAACTTATCCACCATGCGTGCCCATCCGTATCTGACACTTACATTGGGTAACCTTGTTTCACATGAAAAACATTTAAATGAAGGACGTTTGGCCCTCCTTTGACAAGACAACCAATTGTTTCGTAGATCATTTTTCTAATTTAGGCTAATTTCAGTTATGAATAACATCTAATACATATAATGTTGAATATACAATTAAAATGATACCGCACGTGTCATTATGTCCTCATGACTGGATCTTGGAAGCTCCAGATACTCTATTTGATGCTCTCTGCTTATATAAATATGCAACCTTCTATCCATAGATATAAATCATAGCTTTTATACACACATATAGGTCATTCTACCTAGCATTGGGCTTACCCAGGCATCGTCTGTTTCAGTCCTATCTAATTTGAAAAAAGATACATTTTGTACTATCATCTGCAATTTTTAAAAGTTTCTTGAAAAATTTATGAATTATCACTATATTGTATCGGTTTATTTTCATAGATAGTTTCTTGTGTGCTTAATGATCATCAATTTGTTCTCTTTACTGGGTTATATTCCTTATAGTATGATCCATGCAACACACTCGTATATTTTGATTAAGAGATGCAATGTGGATTATATTCATTTTAAAAACTCGGACAAACTCACCTGCATAGTATAGTTACTACTGGTTTCTTGACAAAAATCGAAAAGTTGGTAGGGTTTGAATTGGGTATTTGAGTCCTAAGCAGCAACAAGCTATTGTTGGCTCCTATTTATGAACTCACACTGCAATATATCTCACTTCTTCTTGAAGTTAAAATATCGAATAAACTCCCTAGTCTGACTCATGCGTGCACGCACAAACGCAGCTGTTAACTCTTTATGCGTGTGTGTGTATATATATATATAGCACGCACAAACGCAGCTGTTAACTCTTTATGCGTGTGTGTGTGTGTGTATATATATATATATATATATATATATATATATATATATATATATATATATATATATATATATATATATATATATATATATATCCAGGAGAGTATACTGTTATTTTGTTACAATACATTATCATTCACCTAAAGGGATGCTACTAACAGTCATAAAAATGATCACCATATGCAAAATGTATTTGCCAATTTCAAGAAATATTACAAGTCCACTGGTTCATATTTGATGAAACAACTGCATATAATCATATATACCTCGGTTTATGGTCCATCGACTCACCTAACGTCACCTAACGTCGCAGCAGCAAAACTGAAATTCTGTCTAGCAATTTGAAGTACGAGATTCTCCATGACTTCTTGAGTAGTAAAAACCCCCAGATGCTCCAAAATCCCACCACAAATCCAACAGTGCCTCCAATGTATATCCATATCGTCTCTGATTCGTCGCTCTCCTCTGTGGCAGGTACTGGAGCTTGAGGTACATCTTCACCTGGGCATCTATTTGGTAATGGGGCGCCACAGAGATACCTATTGCCAACATAAACAGATGCTTTGAAGGTATCAAACTGGTTTCCAGTTGGGATCCTCCCGGATAAATTGTTATACGACAAGTTCAAGTCACTTAAAAAGGTCAGAGAGGGGAGGCTCGAAGGAATTGCACTCGAAAGCTGGTTCCTCGAGAGATCAAGGGTTTCAAGCTGATGCATGTAAGCAATTTTGTCTGGGATTCTTCCTGTCAAACGGTTCCCAGATAAGTTCAAACCCTGTAGCCCAACGAGCTTCATGAGTTCCTCGGGGATGTCTCCTGTGAAGCCATTTCCTGAAAGATCCAAGTTCGTCACCAAAGAGAGAGTGTTGGTATACTTCAGCTCTTCCCCTTTGGCTGTGATCAGGAGACCCTCATTATATATCATGATGAGGTCAGAGTACTCAAAGTACTCAAAGTATGCACTTGGGAGGGGATACAAATCAGCGTAAAAAAGGGGTTGGATTGTTTGGTTAGTTAAGGCCATGGCGCTCAAATTGCCAAGCCATCGAGGTATGTGACCATTCAGGTTATTGTCTGCTAGATCCAGGACTTGGAGATCTGTAAGAAGTGAGAGCTGATGCGGGATTCTTCCATTCAACACATTTGATCGGAGACGAAGTATCTTCAGTGACCTTAAGCTCTCTCCTATCCACGCTGGTATGTTTCCTTCGAGCCTGTTCTCGCCAAGATCAAGAATGTACAAGCCTGTACAGTTCTCTAATGAAGGTATTTTCCCCTGCAGACTGTTGTTGCTCAAGTGCAACGATTGAAGATCATTTAGAGAGCCAAACCATTCAGGAATGTCGCCAGACAAGTTGTTGTTTGCTAAGTTAATAGCCGAAAAACTGCTCCAAGTGTCAGTTGAGCAATGGGGGATTTCTCCAGTCAAGCGATTGCTCGATAGATCAAGAACAAACAGTGTGAAGAACATCCCACATATGGATTGGGGAATGGTGCCATTGATGTGATTGTTCGAAAGTAAAATGTCATGCAAATTGAGATTTGTGTTGTTGAGAACCGGAAGCAGATCCCCTGAAAAAAAATTATCGGAGAGATAAAGAAAACTTACTCCGTCACCAATATGAGGTAACGGGCCATGGAACTGGTTAGATCTCAAGTCAATAAACTCTATGTTGCTGAGTGATACTGGAACTGTGCCACTTATCTGATTGTGCGAGAGATTCAAGTAGTAGACTTGCGAAGACAAGCTCCAAAACCAGTCGGGCATCGAATCTGAAATGCTCCCATTGGAGATGTCGATGGCCGAGAACATCCTCTGCGTTTTAAGCCACGTGGGGAATCGGCGACCTAGCATGCAGGAGGCCAGCTGAATGTTCCTGAGTTGGAATGCAGGAACCCAGTCGGAGCTCACATTCACAATGAAGGAGTTCGAAGACAGAACCAGTGCCTCCAACCTGGTCAGATTCGAAAAGTGTGCATCTGATATGAAACCTCCCAAGGAGTTGTAGCTGAGATCAAGAACAATCAAATCAGAGAGGTGCCCGAGTACTTCCGGAACCGATCCTTCCAATCTATTTCTACCAAGATACAGATATCTCAAAGATGACAACTCTCCGAGCGACTCAGGAATGGTGCCAGAGAGAATGTTGTTATCGAGACGGAGCTCTGTTAGATTTCTGAACATCCCCAACCAACCAGGTAACTTCCCACGTAGCAGATTGGTTTTAAAATCTAGTGTTTGCAAACTGTTTCTTGCACAGCCCGATAAGCCTCCTTCGAAGAGGGAGATATCTACATCGAAAAGATTGTATGAAAAGTCAAGAACCTGCAAGTGACATAGGTTTCCGATGGTTCTTGGTATGGTGCCATTGTAGTTGTTGCCTCCTAGCCTCAGCACCCTGAGAGAGGGCAGCTTGCCAAAACCCGAGATCGGACCAGACAAGCTGTTGTCACCAAGATTAATAGATTCAAGGCTTTTGATGCCAAAGAGCCATTGAGGTATAGAACTGAGACCATTCTTGCTCAGGTCCAGGGTGGACAGAAGTGAGAACTTGATATGTGGAAGAGAACTAGGAATACTGCGAAGATCACAGCCAGACAGGACTGCTACCGATAGAGAAGGCAGCTCACTTATCACATCGAAAGCATTAGCTCTAGTGAGTTTATTCCCAGACATATCGAGATACTGCAATGAAGAAAGCCTAGAAAGCCAGCGAAGATTATCAGAACGCCCAAGAAGCCAATGGAGATCCAGATACCGAAGCTTAGAGAGATTCCCGAGTTGATGTGGGATTAACCCACCGAACCAGGCATGGGAGAGATTGAGGTACCTCAACCTTGAGAGTGAGCCGAAGAATTCCGGTATGCTCGCCCCGTAGAAGTAGTTGCTGCTCAAGTCTAGGTAAGTTAGATGCTTCAGTTCAAGCAGGGAAGGATTGATCTTACCACGCAGCCATGGACTGGGGTAGTCATCGGGAGATGGATTGCGCAGCTGAAGCTTCGTGACGTGGCCAGTTCGATTGTTGCAGTGGACGCCTTCCCATTTGCAGCAGTCTTGGCCGACCCAAGAAGAGAGTCTGCCGGTGGGATCAGATATGCCCTGCTTGAATTCGAGAAGGGCAGTCCTCTCCCTGTCTCTGCATCCGCTGTTTGAATGTCCGACGGACAAGATCACGGGTAAGAATGCTAGCACCACGATGATTCTTGCCCCCATCGTTGGTCTCTTGGTTCTTGAACAGAGAAAGAGAGGCTTAGAAATTTTGTTTGTTTAGGTTCAGACAATAAGCGTGTGTTTCTGTTGTAAACTAACAATCCCAAAATGCTCGAAAATTCTTCTCCGGAGACTATATAGACCCTGGACTAAGTTTCAATGTCTGCCGTCGATATTGACTCTGGACTATCACCTCTCACAGCCATCTCCAACAAGGACCGACCAACGACTCCACTGTGAAGGTCATGACATCTACACTCCATTGGAACGCTTCGAGAAGGTTCATGATGGTGATGGAGGTGCTGCCAGTTCCACGCAGAGAAAAGTCTACAAGTTTCGTGGTTATAATGGGCTGGCTCTCTGTCAGTAGACTAGTCCTGTAGAATTTGACATTTGTGTCACTGTCACAGTTAAGCAGGCAGTTGGATGTCATGTTTGCCATAGATGTATGTATGTGTAGGTAATGAAATGTGCATCAGTTGCACCCCCCACTTATCGATAACTGATGGAGTTTAATCCCGTTGTCTGTGCTGCATTGTATTTCATGCTCCTGTTGTTGCCCTCACATAAACTTATAAACTTATCGACATCAAAACATAGCAATTATAAGCAGATTTGAGAGGGAAAAAAAAAAGAGCCATCCGTATTAATCCACTTCATAGAAAATGAGTACAATTATCCTAGGACAAGCAAATCAAATTGTTTACAAGCTTTTTAGACAGCAAGGAAAGAAACAATGACAAATTAACATCCCAATACAATTGATTTTTTTTTTTTTTTTTTTTTGCTAAAGATGAAAGTACTGTTTTACAATGGAGATCAAACAAAATGATAAGAATACAAAAATTTCACCCGCCTCTCGACTAATCCTCTTCCTGAACTTTGTATTTTCTTATCTTCACAACATATATAGTAACTGATGTCGTGTTTCCTTTTACATTCTAATTCTTTCCTAAGCTGCAACTGATCTGGGGGTGGCTTGCTATAGAACTCTTAATATACAACCTAACAAGTCAGCACTTTATTTATAGTAAGCCCGCTACCCTCCCAACCAAGTCGTAGCATATGATCAACTACCTTCAAGCTCAACTGCATGAAAAGAATAACAAAGATGAAAAGTTAATATGTATTTCAAAATGTAGATGATGATGTACACGTACGATTGCTGACATGTAATGATATTCCTTCAAACTGTCAAAAGTATAAATGTATGGATTAATTACACTCAGACCCCCTGTAGTATGAGGGATATATAACTTATCACCCCTAAAGTTTAAAACTCTCACTTAGACCCCCTGAACTATCTAAATCACTGTGTTTTAATTACACTCAACCCCCTGAACTATCTAAATCACTGTGTTTTAATTACACTCAGATCCCCTGATCCAGCGGGTCTAAGTGAGAGTTTTAAACTTTAGGGGTAATAAATTATACACTCCCCATATTACAGGGGTCTGAATGTAATTAACCCTAAATGTATTTATCTTATAATGCATGTACACCTAGTGGCACAAACACTCAAACTCTGGATACATGGAGAGAGAGAAAGAGAGAAAGAGAGAGAGAGAGAGAGGATGCATTATGAGATTTATCAATGAAAGACTTACAGTTGGATCGGTGAAAACTATCAACTGTTTATCTGATGTTGAAACCAAAAGATTTGTGTTATCCTCGTTTAAAGCTACAGCAGTGATGTTCTGGCCTTCTCTGAGTACCAATGTATGAAATACCTACAAGATTATGCAGAAGCAGTCAATAGGATCATCAAGATATATAAGAAAATAAACAGTGATTGCTTTTTGGTTTTCCTTATACCTGCAGTGTATGCAAACTAAGGAAGCATATTGAAGGCACGGGAATAGCTACTTTGTTCTCACTATTTTCATTTGCAAAAGGGTCGGTGCCTGACCGACTCTTGTCCTGTTCCAGGTTTGAACTACTGCTACAATCATGTTTCTGCACATCGTCACCAAAAGAAGAGGTCCCAAGTAGCACATTTTCTCCATCAACGGATATTTCAATGCAACTTATCGTCCCTGGGAGAGGTGAAAGAATTGTCGTAGCAATTGGAAGCCCATTAACAGTAAAGGTGCTTATCAGTTTTTGTGACTTGTTCCAAATCATTACAACTCCTTGAGACGAGAGGCAAACAGCATTAGCCTCTCCAACATCTAGCCTCCGTAACAACCGACCTCTCCTCACCGAATGCAAAAGTACACCAGAATTGTAGGAGCTTGATGCTGTGATGCCTAGGTCAGAACTGACGGAACAACAGAGAATTTCTCCGTGGTGACCTCTTAGGACATGTATAGGGCCTTCAATGCGGTGTCTTCGACCAGTTTCAGAGGTGTTGTTTGAGCTATTATTACTTGCCAGGGGGCTGGTCGGTTTTGTCGAGGATATAGGGGAAGTGTCTGCAACACTGTTCAATTGTGAAGGCGATGCTCGATGTATCTTCCAAAGTAGAACCAGAGTGTCCCGAGACCCAGTCACTAAATAATTACTATCTCCTGATAATCCCAGACAAGTAACAGGAGCGCAATGTCCTAATGCAGTTTCAATGGTTTTTACACCATCGGATGATACCAACCTGACAGAATTATCAGCATGCCCCCCTGCACATACCAGAAGTGTCAGCACCAACTTTCTATAGCATCAGAAACCACTTTACCCAGATTATAAAATTGTCCATGATGACATTTGATCTCAATACCTCACGAACTAAGTTATCTAAATACTCAATTGAAGCCCTTGCTACTACACCAAAACTTCACTTCAAAATAATGGTAATGATAGGGATATATTTTTACATTCTAACAATATTCATCAGCCATTAGGTTACTGCATCCTATACCAGACTAGCATGGTGGTAACATCCAATTATTGTTTTATCTCCAAAAGAGAAAACAACCCAATTGTCATTTAGCAGGTAGCATATGTCAAAGAAATTCTTTCCATGAATTTTAATTATAAAAAGCCAGCTTATAACAATAACCACTACAAACTTGACACACAATATATATGTGTATAGTTGTGTCCCCCTTTCTTGTCTTTTGGTGCCATGACGGTCACTTCGTGTACGTGTCCTTATCTACATGTCACAGGATACCAGTGAGTTTCTGACAGAAAGACACCTATGGAAAAATATGCAAACACATGCCAACTCTCTTCTAAAACAACTACAGCCCAAGATTCTAAATATCGGATATCGGGTTTGTATGGGATGAGAGCTTTTCATATCGGATAGCCGGATATCAGACGATATATCGGGCTAATATTGGGCTTTCATATTGTATCGGTAAATACTCCAAAATAATATATTGGACGATATATTGTTCATATCTCCTGATATTTAGAACAATGTTGCAGCCAGTTTGGCTACAAGTAATTTTATAGAAATGAGCCCCTCGTAATCTGGGTGGCAAATGCAGAAAGGATGCCCTAGAGGGTTAAGTGAAAACTGTAAAATATACATTGAAATTGTGTAAAGTGCAGAAACCAGAGATGCATGGTGACACTGTTTTTTGGGCAATAGAAACAGTAGTCCTCATAGTTTATTAATTTCTTTCTTGTTATCTCTTGCAATAATAGTGGCTAACCTATTAAAAAAGTTGAAACCACATCCTACTCTATAGAATGGGCTAGCACTAAATTCACACACTAACCTCGCTTTAACTAAAGCCGGGTCTGGGACAAAAAAGCTGACTAGACAAGATAGCCTCAGGCCTCATTTGTAAGGCTCAAAGAAAATCAAGTTTGATGAGGCCCTACACAGTAATGCCGAAACAAAGTCCAACTAATAGCCTAGCAGGTTAAAACATTTAGGTGAAAAAAATTTACAATGTTCAAAGACTCTAAGCTTGTGAATTTATTCCATAAAAAATCATTACCTCTAAGAGATTGCTAATATTTAATAGGAAATAAATTCTAATAACTTCAATTTACGACTTCCTCAATGTTGGGTTTATATCCCGTATTTGGTTAAAAGCATCCACAGGGTGGATGGAGGCAAGATAATTGAAAGAAAAGTTCTTAACATGCAAGTATGATATAAGATTAAATGGGTTAACTTCAGTGTTTAAAATAGTCTTAATCTCATTAACACCTAGTGATACAGCTCTTATCGTCATAACAAATTGGTATCAGAGCTGATGTTGAAGTTTCGCAAAGGACAAGCATAGTAGCATAATGATGCCTTACAGTTAGCAGCTATGAATTGGCACAGAGATGCATTAGTGCTAGTTAGTTTGAGACAGTTTAGACATTTGACTAGCACAAAAATAGAAGTTAAACGCCAAAGTAGTATTGGGATTTGGGTATGATGAAGTGATTACAAGACAGCCATCAAAGGGTTGGTGTGGACCTGTCCCTTTAGGGTACAGTTAGGAGAATAAGGTTAGGCTCATACGTCTTCGAGGGAAGGCGATGGATCAAACTAAGTTATAGTTCAAGGCATCAAGCTCGCTGTACATGAATTAAGGTGGAGTTTATTGGCATTGTGTCTTGAATCTAGTCAAAAGCATCCAGCTAAGGAGTGGACAGAGCTTAGGCTTAATCCCACATAGGAAATAAAGTGAGAACATAACTGAGGAATATGTGATATGGATAGACCTAAACCTTCTGGTCTAAAGTTGTCTTAGTCTATTATTAATGCCAAATGGTTAAAGCTCCTATCAGCATGAACTGATTACGTGGGTCTCCATATCCTTTAGTTGAACTCAGAACTATAGCTTCAAATACAGACCCAATCCAATACCTAGGCCCCACTTTGAATGGAGACCTAAGAGTAGGCCAAGAATTTTTGGAACAAGAATTTTCAAAATGCGTGAATGACCAATTAGTGGATATAGATAGATACATGATCCAAAGTATATCCATAACAATGTTTAAAATAGTGACAACGATAATGTAACGTTTTGCCTCTGTTAGATTATATCGCATATAGCGTAACGCATAACGTATGTTATATAATTTCCTATTTATTTAATAAAAAATAAATATAAAACCATATAAAATATTTTTTATAAATTGAAAAAAAATAAAATGTCTAAACAAAGATATAAAACCACTTTATAATACATAATCTATTCTAATTTTATATTAAGTTTTATAATAATTTTCACATTTATCTTCATAAATTATATTAAGTCTGCAACCGTAATTCCAGTCATCATCTAAACAAGAAAACAAAATTTAAATTTTTTATTTCAATTCCAGTTATTATCGTTATTGTAATTTATAATTTGTAATGTTCAATTATTTTATTGAAATTGTTGATTTTAGTTCAGTTAAAAATTCAATAAAATCAACAAGTAAGATATTTTTCAGCAATCGGAGAGGATTACAATAAGCAAATAAGGAAACAATCGCAAATTAGCAAGTTAGTAATTCCACAAGTAATCAAACAAGCCAACAACGAATCAAGTAAGAAAATTATAGTATTTCGTTAATAATTAAAATAATAATCAGCAATATAGAAATTATTAAAAAAATAATTGTAAATAACGTAACATAACGTAATTTAACGTAACGTTACACAATATAACATAAAAAACGTACTGTTACGATGCACTGAGTTTTTTTCAATTGTTACGTAACGTTGGGGTTCCGTTAGGTTTCATAATGCAATATAATGGATTTCATAATGCGTTATTTTCAAAATTGATCCATAATAAGTAAGAAGTTAAAATTACTGAAGATAAAATAAGGAAGAATTGATTGAGAGGTTGTCTTGGCATGTATAACAGAGGCAGATTAGTGCACCAGTTAGGAGAAGGGAAAAGAATCATAGTTGATAGACTTGGGAGAATTAGAGTAGGCCTAAACAAATATGGATGGAAGTAATTAAAAAGGGCATGAAAAAGATTAACTTAATCATGAAGGCGGCCCTTAACGTAGCTAAATGGAAGAAAATAATTCATGAATCCAACACCAAAGTTTTGGGACAAAGTTTCTTGGTGTTAATGTTGATATGGATAGAGGGTCCTGAAAAGTGAGAAATAATCTTACAATAAACTGGTTTAGATGGTGGTGGTAGTGCTGGTGGTGATGCTGCTGATGATGATAAAGGTGAAAATGATCAAATCTGCTATCCAAATCAGATGATCAACCCAAAAGGCAAATCTAATCTGTTCATCTTACTCCTTCTATTTAAATCTAAACTTTGGTCAGTGAAAGAGCAACCCCAAGTTATAACCAAGATTGACAAGCAAGGGCTTCAAAGCAGTGTTGAAAAAAATGCGCTCCGTAACGCGTTTTACGGAGCGTAACGACAGCAGTTGCGCTCCGTAACAGGGGAAAATAACGCATTGCCTCGTAACGCACGTTTTTCGTAAAAATAGCATACATTACATTACGTTATTTCATAACGTAACGTAACGTACGTTATTTACATACTTAAAAACCTATAAAGGGACTCAGCCCAGGAAACTCGCAAAGGGAAAAAAAACCCTAACTCGCGATTCTCCTCCCGATTCTGATTCCGCGATTCTCCTCCGACGACGTTCCCGACCAAATCCTCCCCAACACCGATCATCCTCCCGATCATCCGCATCATCTCCGAGACTCCGATCATCCGCATCATCTCCCGGCGACTCTCTTCGAAGCAACCCACCGCCCTAACGACCTCCGGCGACCTTTCCGGCAAAGCCCGACAACTTTTATCTTCTCCGAGATCCCCTGCGGCTCTCCGTGAGTCCCGAGCTCCGGTGAGGTTAGATTTCTTAAACCCTAGTTCATTCTCCCTTTTTTATTTAACTGTTTAATTGATTCCATGGATGTTAGAAGAAATTCATGATTTAATTATTGTTTTACAAAATTCATGAGTAAATTAGTGCTGCCAATTTTTTTTCTCCTGATTTTTTCCCTACTTTTTCTGAACTGTCCCATGAATTAATTTCGGGGAATTGGGTAAAAAATATTGGAGTGTGTTAAATTTGAACTATTGACATTAGTAAGAATTCTGAGTTTGATATTGCACTGTGTTATCCTTGAACATGGGTGAAAAAAAAATTTCCCCCAATTTCTCTTCACTGTTGAACTGGGGAGTGAATTTTGATTCAGCTAAGAAAAGATGGGAAAGGATGTGATCATGTGAATTTTGATTTTTAATTCAGTTAAGAAAAACTGAATTAAGTATGAATCTGTGTAGAAGAAAATAAAAAAAATGAATTAAAAAAAAGGTGTGAAATTTGATTTTTAGTTCATTTAAGAATAAAAACTGAATTAAAACAGAAATACTTAATGAAAAAAAATGATTAACTTGTGTTGGGATTTGAATACATTTTATTACTTGTGTAGAAGTAATGTGTGAAAGTAATTAGATGCAATTGTTGAATCTTTTGACAATCCGCACTGAATTAAAAAACTGAATTAAAAAAAATTGCATTATTTTTGTAGATTAAAATTTGACAATCCGCACGAAGAATCATGGCAAAGAATATGGATCCGGCCAGAGAATGGGGGATTCACAAGGAAGGGGAGCCCCCAATTATTTTTATTGTAAATTATGTAATCACCACATAACTGCAGAAATCACTCGGCTTAAGCATCATTTGGCTGGGACGAGACATGGAGTAAAAATGTGTGAACGAGTCCCGCCAGATGTAAAGAAAATATGTAAAGATACTTTGAAGTCTGCTGAGGTAGAAAAGAAGAAAAAAGCATCACTAAGCTGGGAAATTGGGAGAATGGGGGAACCGGACACTGAAATGGTGAGTGAAGAGCTTGAAAGCGTTGCCGGTAGCAACACTCAATCTCGAACTCTTTGAGCGATGAATAAATTTATTAATCTTGAAGCTCGCAAATCCACGTTTGAGACAACCTTAAAGAAGGAAGCAAGAGAGGACTGTGTCAGAAAAATAGGCAGATGTATCTATGCAAATGGGCTATCATTCAACATCTTGAATAGTCCATATTGGAAGGAGATGATCGAAGCAGTTGGAAATTTCGGATTTGTCTTGAAACAACCATCTCCATACGAGATAAGGACGCGGGTTCTTAAGGCCGAAATTGAGGATATTGACAAGATTAAAGAGAAACACATGGCGGCTTGGGAGAAATACGGTTGTACATTGATGTCAGATGGGTGGACTGACAGGAAGAGCAGAAACTTAATAAATTTCCTTGTGAATTCACCAGAGGGGACTTTCTTTTATAAGTCCATTGATGCATCGGCTCAGTTCAAGACAGGAGATTACTTATGGGAGTGTCTTGATAAGGTAGTTGAGGTGATTGGAGAGAATAATGTTGTACAAGTGATTACGGACAATCATGTTTCTTATGTCAATGCCGGTACAAAACTTATGGATTCACGAAAACGGCTTTACTAGACTTCTTGTGCGGCTCATTGTATTGATTTGATGTTGGAGGATATAGGCAAGATGAAGATCCATAAGGAAACTCCTAAAATAGCAAAGGGGATCATACAATTCATATATAATCATGGCTAGGTTTTGAGTTTGATACGGACCTACACAAAGGGTAAGGAACTGCTAAGGCCGGCTATCACTTGATTTGCTACGCCATTTTTGACTCTACAAAAACTCTATAAATTAAAGCAACCATTGAGAAAGATATTTGCTTCTAATAATTTCACAAAGAGTGCTTGGGCTAAAAAACCGAATGCAGTAAAGGCAAAAAGGCCAGTGCTATCTAGTAGAAGCTTCTGGGGCCGAATTCTCTTTTGCTTTAGCACCACACTTCCACTGGTCTATGTGCTGCAAGAGTTTGATTCAGATGTGAGGCCTTCCATGCCTTTTTATATGAGCATCTCAACAGTTGCAAAGAGAGAATTGCCGATGTCTGTGGGGGCAGTAAGAGGAAGTACATGCCATACTGGAATTTGATTGATAAGAGGTGGACAAGCATGTTGCGTAGGCCCCTCCATGCAGTGGCTTACTTTCTAAATCCTAAATGCTTCTACAGTGATACATTCTCCAATGTTCCTGACGTTAGAAGATGCGTTAGTGAATGCATGCAACGAATGATCCCCGACCTCAATGAGTATGCACAAGCTGATGTGGAGCTGGATCAATATAAACAGAAACTTGGAGAATTTAAATCCCCGCTAGCTCAAATGACTATGAATGCCCGAAGTCCTGGTATATCTTAATTCATTGTTTCCATTCTTAGGGTTCTATTGGTAGAAATATCATTAAGTTATTTTTTTTTTTGCATTTTTAACACCAAAATTAATTATCTATTTTAGCTGCCTAGTGGGAAAGATTTGGAGAGGATGTTCCAGCACTCCAAAAATTTGCAATTCGAATCCTCTCTTACGACTAGTGCTTCTGGATGTAAACGCAATTGGAGCACTTTTGAACAAGTATAAATTTTAAAAACTTAATATATTATTTTTAAGTACTTTATATATCATTATGCTCATATAACAATTCACAACTTTGTTAAAAGTGCATTCAAAAAAAAGATGTCGCTTGGAGCAAGAACGCCTACATTCTCTTGTGTACGTCATGTACAATATTAAGCTTAGAAAGAGAAATATTCGGAGAAAGAGAATGAATTTGGATCCAATTTTGATTGATGAGGCGACACCAGAGGATGAATGGCTAGTTGAGAGTGAACAACCTTGTCTCCCAGAAGATCTTGGATTGCTAGATAAGCCTACTAATGACGATTCAGCTCCAAGAAGAATGATTTCTTAGAAATCACTGCAATTAATAGCAATCAAAATGTTCTTTCATTCTTTGTAGATAAGGGAGACAAGCAAGATGAAACTGAAACCCCAGCAAAGAAACGAAGGGTCGATACTTGTAAGTTATCCAATTTTAACAATTTAATATTTTTAAATGAATACTCTACTATCGTGATTTGAGTATCTAATAATATCTTAATTTGTATATTCCTTGTGTAGCATCTTCTTCGGATAAAGGAAAAACAATTGGTAATACTTTTGATGAGACGGGGGATGATATCGATCCGGAAGATGCAAACTATATTCTGGAGGAGGATGATCTTGTTATTATATATTAGATGGAGGAAAAACAATATTTTGTTGTGTATAATTTAAAAAATTATTGTGATATTTGCTATGAAATTTTATAATTTTTCTATGCCTTTATATTGATTTTATAGTATTTTATATGATTTTTTAGATTTATTTACTTATTTGTGAAAATTATTAAATGCAGTTTAATATTTATTTTAATTAAATAAATAGAAAATTGCGTAACCTACGTTAAGCGTTACGTTATTTGCTACATAACCTAACAAAAAAAAACGTTACGTTAACGTTATCGTTATTTTAAACATTGCTTCAAAGTGTCAAAGTCATGTTCAATGATTTGTATTGTTATGATTTATATCCTGTGACCTGTACTTCTATGTTCTTATTTAGTTTAAGCTTTGCCTTCTGTGCAAAAATGACGGATAGAGAAAAAAGAACAAGCATTCACTACACTCTTCGTTTTTAGGCCCTTCAAAAAGGACCAGTCAAGATGAACAGTGTGGAATTACAATTAGGATGCCTCATTGAATTGAAGATTTGGGTGCAAATACTTATAGAAGGACCGAAGTCTGCTTCTGCATATTATGTATGTGAATTTCCGAATTATCCTTATTTTGATGCTTTTAAATTAAAATTTTCAAAAGAAAAAAGATCAAAGAAACTACTGGAAACAATCCCAAATGAAACGGATACTGGACATTTAAAACATGCTTATTTCTCTAAAGTAATAAGCAGAGTCTTCACATTAAGA
The DNA here is from genome assembly GCA_036321105.1 of Dracaena cambodiana. Taxonomy (NCBI): domain Eukaryota; kingdom Viridiplantae; phylum Streptophyta; class Magnoliopsida; order Asparagales; family Asparagaceae; genus Dracaena; species Dracaena cambodiana. The sequence goes on from JAYEPQ010000007.1 coordinate 49,502,171, forward strand.
TGTTTATTCTAAAATGAAAGCCAAATATGAATCAGAAAACAGTAGATACCCGTGATAATCTCTTTCTCACAAGTCACTGCAACAATAGCTGAACTCCGAATTCCAGATGCAGCAAATGCTAGTGCCCGTGGGAATTGCCAGTCCTCAGAACTAGATCCAGCCGGCCCTTTGAACATTCGCATGAATGCACCGCCAGCTGAACTTGCTGCAGCCTTTCCATGATGAAACAGAAAAGGTGTTCCTTGGCCATCAGGAGTATTCGGCTGCCATTTGTGTGTTGCCACATGTGCTGCAGGAACATTTACATCTACAACAACGACAGAATCTTGCGATGCATAGATAGCTGCAGCAGGGACGTTGCAGCGTTCTGGACTTGGAACCACATAGGGTTTAATCTTGTTGGGACTACGAAAGATGGTCTGATGAAAAAACAAAAAGTAATTAAAATCAACTCTCCCCGTTGTTCTTAAATGAGAGAAGATGATAACATATTTTTCAAATAGAAATTAAAATGAGTATAAGCAAACTAATGAGAACATATTGAGTAGATTTAATGAATTGAGTCATAACTACAACTAGCTAAATCGAATTCACAAAATGAAACACACTAATATGTTTACTTTGCTCTGTACAAAATTTGAAAGTTGCATTCAAAATAGCCAGTTTCACCATCAAGGACGCAACCAACAGGATTGGTAGCTCTCAAAACATTACTAGCATATATTATGGCTTGAAAGCTACAAAAGACACTTATTGTTGTCCAACCCCCTGAAACAAGCTGCAAAAATATAAAAAGCAAATCTATATGACGCAGGTATAAAAAAAGTGCAGGTAACTGGTGCCCAAGGTGCCACATTTGCTGACGATGTTCAAAACTGACATCTCCTGAGACAACACCTCCAAGGAACAAAAAGTACTGCGGTCTTCAGGACTTCCTTGTCTTGGAGAACCTTACACTATGAAGCAAAAGTTGGGAGTTCACCAACAAATGGTCGCTCAGCTTTTAAAAGCCAGTATAGCTATCTTTCAGTTCATGGTCTCTAATTAAGCATATAAAGTAAAAATTATATCTTCGTCATGCGGTAGGTAGGAGGAACTACCTATCACAGTTCAAGGCTTCAAGCTCACAAAAGTAAAATTTGGCTAGATGGGAAATATATAGATAAAGAGGGAATAATAAAATAATAAATGATTTTCTAAGAATTGCGTTTATGCCTGCAGCAGTAAATAAGTTCGAAATCCAAACTAAACAAATCAAGTTTCCAATGCTACCAATCAGAGTGAATATAGAATGGGCAGCTCTAATTGTAGAGCGCATTTACAAGAATGTAATACAAAGGTGACACACTACCTTAAACATATCTTGAAAATTTTATATAATGCCTGTTGCATATTAAGACGCCATATAGACTCTCCAAGTTTCATGCTGACACAACCATTTTTTAACCAGATAAACAAGCGGCTCAGTCAAAGATAGGACATTGTGCATGAAACAAGCAGATATCTAACTACCCTAGTGAAAAAAAAAAATGCAAGAATAAAACATTGCGCATACAAATATTTTGCAGTGAATACAGTTGATTGGTTAATTAACACATCACAAAAGTTAAAAATTATCTAAAATGCATATGATGTGAGTAGTCTCTTATTCCAAAGAACTAATTCAACCTAATCATGTTTATGGAAGTCAAACAGCTGAGTTTGGACCAAGGCAAACATTGCCAAGTTGGGAAAGAAATAAAGGGCCCCACTCACCCTATCACCCAGAGCCTAATTAATGCCTAATTAATGAATGATTCATTAAAACCAAGCCCAGCTCCTATACTAGCATTTTATTAGGCCAATAGAATAAGGCAGGAGCTATGTATTTTTAAAAAATTCTGAGCTAATCACCTGAACACACCCTAATTCTTTTCAGGTTCAACTACGCAAAGCTAATCACCTGAACACACCCTAATTCTTTTCAGGTTCAACTTCGCAAAGCAAGTCCTAGATTCATGTCAAATCCAAACGAAGCATTTCCTCAAACACAGTGACAGATTATTATATCAGATAATAAAATTATATAATAATTGACTTGGTGTCTTTTACCAGTCCAAACCTGGCTCTACAAAGAATCAGGTTGTAACTCAAAACTGAGTCTGAATTGAAATATTTGACTACAGACCTGAACTAACCAGCATAAAAATCATACTTAACATTCACCTAGGTGAACTCTTGCTCAGATGTCTGGTAAATGCCCGAAAAATGTGTCATTCATTATTAACATATTTCAATATTCCATGGTATCTCTTCATGAAAATAAGCAAGAACCAAATACAAAACAACAGAGACACACTAGAAGCTGAGGTTAACTGCTCATGCCCATCATACGTACACAGTGCTAAACATTAAATTATTTAAACAACCTGTGATTGCAAACTTCGGTTACAAGATTGCACACGATTTCAATCGAATAGCAAAAAAGCTATGCTAAACCGAAGTTCTGAATAGCTTACCAAAATAACTGCACTACAAAACATTCAGCTAAAGGCAGGGAATGAGGTGGAGAAGGCAATATTGGAGAACTCGAATCTCTTGTCAGGATGATTCTAGGGTCTAGGAGGAGCATAAAAGAAGGTAATGAGGTGGACAAAGTAAGTCTGAAGCACTGGGATCTCCAGTCAGGGTGAAAGAACTTCAGGTCAAAGAGGAGAAGCCCGGTGGCACCCTCCTCCCCCACAAGGTAAGGACAAAGTTATGCTATATCTGAGATGTATTTTCAATTCAAGATCATGAGGAATGCCTGAACTTGAAAGATTCATATTTGAACAATGCTGATCATTGCAGTACTGTTCAGTTCAATTATGTTTGCTAGTTCACTAATTGTTTTAGTTTTTGTCTAGATAGTTTTTGAGAGGAACATGATAATTGCATTTTTCCCCTCATCAGAGAAATTATTCTTACTGTTAAAAAAAATCATTTTAATATGGAAAGTTCCTATGAGAAGCTTTGGAAGGTAATCAATCAATAAAAAACCTCCAAACCATTCCAGAGAGAGAACAAACCAAAAAGGAAAGAGCACAAAGGAATAAAAGTAGCAATTTCTAATGTTTGAGAGTACTTTTAGGCATTAAATGACATGCAGTTTTTTTAAAGAGAGAGAATTATGCAGTTATCAGGAGAAAAATATACCTGCTGGTGCAGTATATCTGCAAGTGATTTCTTTTTCAAGTGTGGGACAGTTAACAACTGGGATGGAGTCTGCCCAAAGTAGGCAATTTGATCCTGGGTAGCACGTTGTTGTACCTGAAAATGTTTTCAAACCAAAAAATTAGTAACATCCATAATACCACACACACACACACACACAGAAAGAGAGAGGTTTACTGGGTCTGTGATTTTATCAATATCCACTGTTCCTTCATATGTAATGTAAAAGAAAACATTATTGGCTGACACAGCTTCTTTTCCCCGCTGCTTGTATCTGAAAACATGAGTTTTGTTCTAGATTGTAAGGTGCATGCAGAAGGTCAAAACAACTTTATAAAAATAAACTGTTATTCAAACATAAATACAAGAAGCTGAAGAAAAAGCAACCCCTGTATCAGAATGTACTGAAATTACATACCCAAAAATTAGGTCTATCCACTCATGCAAATGAGCAGACACATGTTCACTCTCAAGGGCCTTCCGATGCTTATGGATGAAATCTACAGGGTTGTCAGCCCAAGGAGGAAGCTTGACAGAATCTGTAAAATGGGAAAGGATGGTCGTTGAGTTTTCCACCTCATTTGAAATACTATAACTAAATTTGTTAATTCGACATACATACCCAATTTTTCACCAAGTTGTGTGGTACCAAAATTAATTGAGTTTACATTGGTTAGGACCTCTGGGAGGTAAAACATCTCTGGAACCTAGAACATGTTAGAGAGAAACTTAGATGCAAAGTACACAATGGTGTATAAAGCATGAAAATATAAGACAAAGATCAAATTTATGATATCAATGGAAGTTCTACAAAAAAAAATATGTCAGGAGAGTTCTTTCATTTTATTTCATTTTTTTTGTTTTGAGTGAGTGTTCTAAATGTTCCATGCCGCAGATAGTGTGGGGCTTGCACTGTATTGTACTTGTAATAATACCATACATCAACCAATGCATGAGAGATGGCATGCACAAGAAAGAATGACGACAGCAAGAAGCCTCTGTCCAAATTGCTTGACTCAGCTACAAGAATCATTTTTCTCCTATCAGCTGCATCAAGTGCCATTTCTCAAACAGATGATAAATATTCCATCCTTTTACACCGTCAATCATATCCTTTTATGTCGTCAACCATGTACCCCCCCACCCCCCCCCCCCCCCCCCCTGGGGGGGCATGAGGGAAAAATCTAAATAAAAATAACAATAATAATAACAAATATGGAAAAAAAAGAAGAAAAATCGGCTGTCTTCAATCTCTGTGTTACATGTCCAAACCATCTCAAAAAAGGATCTCCATGCAACCTCAACAAACTTAATCCCCATCGAAGGACCCAAACCTCAACAAGCCGGACCAGATAGTACACCTTTGGAACTTAACAAGTTCCGCCAAAGAACTTAGTCCATATCAAGCTTTTACAACGTGGACTGTACAACTTAGTTTTGAAACCTTTTCTATTCATTAATGAGCTACAACATTCTATTAGTTTGCGAACCGCCCATTCATTATTCATCTATCAAACACAGACAAAGACGTGAGACACGGGATATTGACACAACATGACATAGCAAATCCTTAAAACATAGGATACAAAGACACAACAAGATAACTATGTGAATATCTAATCATGTGTACAGATAATTACATCAAAACCTATAGTGATAAGAACGAATTTTATTAAAAGCAAAAAAGAAAAACAAAAGAAAATCTTAATGACTTGCATCAATAAAATCTAATTAACTAAATTAAACGTAAAAATATAAGAGTATCCAATCGCTTGCCTAATATTATTCCATGAAGCCCTACACATTTCTGTGGAGTTTAGGCTCACTTAACATGTGATCCCTCTTATTTCCCTGCTATGTTAAAGGGCATGGTTCTATTGTGTCTGACACATAAATGTAACATTTTTCTTGAAAACCAACATGGAACGAGTTCACAATCAAGCTCACAGTTTCAAAAAATACTGCATGAATACACACTGCAACTTCGTAGATATTAATAATGCATAGTCCTCTGACTCATTTAGCAACATTGGACTCGTGGCTTTGCCTTACATGAATTTTGTGATTTGAAAACTCAGTGTGGTGGTGGCGGTGACAATGAAAATGATCATTTTATTAATTTGGAGGGAAGTTTCTGCAAATTACCCCAAAAATAATCTTTCAAAAACTACATAAACAAAGACCCTAAGAGAAACAAAGGGTGCCTAAGATGTAAAAGTAAGAAAATTTGAAGCACTAAGACAAGGGTGATTTTGGATTGCATACGAAGTACCATAAGTTATGTCTACTGTTACTTGGCGGTTAATAATATATGACAGTAGTAAAAAGAAGTAAATTAGATAAGGCTAAATATAAAATGACTACCATTGAATTTTGCTATGTTATTTATTTTTTTATTAAAAACTACCATAGACATTCTGTTGTACGGAAAACTACCATGAACCATCATGGTTTCGTTCAAAAAAGAAAAAGCTATTGTATATTTCAATAAACTACTACAAGACCTGAAAGTTAATTGTCATTACATGTATAAAAGAAAGGTCATGCTAGCTGAGAAGGGGCTAAGCTCATGGTAGTTATTTTGGAATTTCACCTTCAGAGGATAACTTCCCACAAAAAAAAAAAAAATTGCATGGAAGACCATCCATTTTTGAGTTATATTTATTCAAAGTTGTATCGTGTATCATTATACTTAGGTTTACATGGAAGGCCATCCATTTTTTTGACTTATACTTATTCAAAGTTGCCAAATTGAGATATGCATCGTTATACTTGTGTGTAATTTGCACAGACAAGTAATCAAAGAACATAAAAGTACATAACAAACACGTGAGAAAATTTATAGCATAAGTTAACAAACAAGGGACAAATGATAAAACCTCAAAATATAGATCAATAGATAAAATAAATAGGTAACTAACATCCAAAGTGTTATAATCATGAGGTTAAGTAATCAAAATGACACTACATTAGCAAACTCGCTAGGTTCACTTGAAGTTGAACAATGCTATAATCATGTTCCCGTCTTCATCTCCTTAGCTCCGGCAAAAATCCTCTTTTATTATACTCTTATTTCCCTTCCATTTTCATTAGTTTTTATTTACAACTGCATTGAAGTTAAAAGATCCTACCAATTATTATTAAAAAATCTAATTGATACTAAATATTAGGAATAAAGAACTACTTGAATAAAATTCCACTATCACCACTTTCTTTTGTTTCCTTCTGGTAGAACTGCTTGTTTCTTTTCAACTTTAAAACACAAGGAAATCTGTTAAGATGGCACGTTCCACAGTGTAGAATATTCCTCATTCTGCAACACATTCATAATCAGATTCAACATTTTATTGACAAATTAGATCATATATTTTTTCAATCTTTTCCTCTTTTGTTGCCTCAGCTACACTTCTATATTATTCTAATAAAAACCAACATACTGAGTATTAGTTCCTTACATCTCAGAAAAACATTAAAACAAGATCAACGTCATATCAATGAATCATCGCTACAGATATATCATTATCATCATCTTTAAGAACTCTTTAGGTTTTTAATATTCACCTTTTCCAATCTATACAAACTCTTTCTATTGAGCAAATGTTAATAATATGTCAAGGTTTTAGGGCACATATAAACAGGGGCGGACCCACCCTTATGCCAGGATGGGCAGACCCCCCCCCCTCAAAAAAAAACCTCAATTTTTTAAACTTAGTATCTACAATTTTTATGAGTTTTCCCCCCATCTCCCCCCCCCCCCCCACCACAAAAAAAAAAAGAACCAAATATACTATTAAATTAGAAAACTATTTTATATTGGGTTTAGTCTAGATTTAGTCTCACATCGCCTGTTAGATTGCTTGTATGGTGTTGAGACTTATAAATATATGTATTTCTTGATTCATAATAAATAGATTAGTTTGTTCAGATTATTTCATAATATTATATCAGAGCGCGTTATGAAATAAATCTCAGTCGTCAATCTCAACCATCCTAATCGATGGTCGAATCCGGTTTTGACTCCGATTCCGACGCCGACTCTGATTCCGACTACGCAATCGTGTTACCAATTCAATGTCGACTCCGATTCTGACTCCAACTCTGTAATTGCGTCGCCAATTTGATTCTGCATCTGCTTCAGTTTCTACTTCTCTGCTTCGTGACTGCAAAGACTCTGCATGATCCTTCCTCGACTGTAAGGGAGTAATCCAAGTTTGATGCAACCTACTGCTCTTACCTATCAACTTTCAATGGCAGGATAAAAGGCCTACCATGGTGATGACGAGTCTGCTCTGATAATTCAAGTGATTCATCTACTGCTGTTACTGTATTTGTTTCTCATCCACTTCAAGTTAATCTGTACTGTACTCCTGAAGGAAGAGATAGTATTTTCTTATCTGTGTAACAAGTCGAGTATAATTAATATTTATACTCTACCTTGAGTGGGAGTGTTAGATTAGAAAACTATCTTGTATTTGGATTTAATTTAGATTTACTCTCACATCGCCTGTTGGATTGTTTGTATAGTGTTGAGACACACACACACACACACACACATATATATATATATATATATATATATATATATATATATATATATATATATATATATACATGTATTTCTTAATTCATAATAAATAGATTGGCTGATTCTTATTATTTCACAACATATACAAGTCACTAAAGCCTATTTTTAGCCATTTAATATTTTCTTTTTCTAACTCCCTCAACTAAAATTCTGGAAACTCTTTATCCAATCTGCCAGCAGAAATTAGATCTTCATCTTTTATCAACCGGTTAGCAATTGGCTATTTCCATAATTTACGGGTGTTTTCTCTCATTGTGTCAAAAAAAAAATTAAGAACATATTAGTCAATATCAATAATCTAGAACAATTCATCAAATTACATCTTGATCATGTATTAGGTTGCAAATTATAATTTACTATCAAATTCATATTTGCTATAGTATAAAAAAATTTGGATCAGCGGTTGCACCCGTGCAAGAGCGCTTCGCCCCCTAGTTCGGGTGCCTAGGTCCTCCCAGGCATATAAATAAGCTCATTGATACTTGCAATGAAAATAGCAATTAAATAATTAATATTGAAAAAAATAGATATACCTCTTTTAATGATGGGTTTCCATGTTTTAATCAACTAAAATAGGTATCTTGTTTGTATCCTCTTTTGTTAAAAACTTAAAACACTATATCTATTCTTAATTTCCAATATGTAATTAAATCAAAAAAGTTTATATAAGTTTAAAATTCATTTATATATCGAATCAGCATACCATAACATATTGCATAACGTAGGATACGTATTGCAGATCATACGATATGCTTACCATATCATAAGATACATTACTCAAGAGATGCATACATAAGATATGTATCAATTTCCTAGTGCATCACATTGTATTGTAGGATATCGACACCTACGATATTAATCTACACAACATGATGCTATGCAATAAGTGCATAAACTTTAGTATGCAAAGATTAACTCCGCTGATAACCACTATGCACTTATTGTTAGCATTCCCTCATACTGTCTGTATGCATTGGAAAGTGGACAATAATTATTTCGAAAGAGATAAATAAGAAGACAATGTAATATGCTCAAGTCCAAACTTAATTCCAAAAAAAGAGAGATGCAAATTTTTAATTTAAATGATAAGGACGAGATGGTGGCAAAGTAACATGGTTATCATAGAACCTTAGTTGAAAGCTTTGATAACTTTATATCTTGATAAATAGATTTCAGAATGATATGCTTAAGAAGATTCTTACCAACTCCTTCACATCACTCATGTCCTCAATCACACCATTCCAAGTGCCACCAATATCAGAAAACATGCGATCAGCATGGTCAAATTTTCCACCTTGCAGTTGTATAGAGAGAGTTGTAAAAGGTTCCATTCTAACAAGATAATATAATACCTGCAATGAAGAAAAATGTCAGTAGGATATGATGCATACAACCACTGTTTTATTCTATTATGAAAGGTGGATCATGCATCAAAATTTTCAATAGTAACATTAAGAGAAGTCCAAAAATGGTACTAAAACTATCATAAAGTAAATGAAAATGTTTAAGCAAATATAGAGAAGGAAGAAAGAAACATCTATCAACAAACTCTTTTCCCTTCTGATGGCTCAAATACCAAATAAGAACTGGATATATTACTACTACTAGAACAGAACTGTTTGAAGTGCTTGTCACAGGCTCAATCAAGGGACAGCATAGATCCCAAACCAATGCCTACTTCAAATGATAAAATATGAATAAAACACATTCGTCTAGGAATAAACATGTCATGTAATAAATTAGAAAAAGGAGGACTTTTGTGCAAAAGTCCATATAAAATTATTATAATAAAAGGAGATGGGATGGGAAATCCACCAATCCAATTTTCTACCCTAATCCACCCTAACCCTATTCTTTGTTTACATGGTATCAAAGCCACCCCCAACCTGATAATCTTCACCCTCATCAATATCATTATCCAGCTCTAAACCCATCTTCTTCAGCAGCAAGCCATGACAATACGGCTTCAAAGGCTCGATGCCTTAATTACACAACATCGTTGTTCGCCACCCCGACCTTGCAGCCTCGCCATTCACTGCTCAAACGCCTCCTTATGCAAGATGGTAGTGACTTTGAGTTTTGTTGTATGGTTTCAGAGATATTAGGGATGAACTAGGGTTTAATAGAAAAAAAAAATAGGATTATGGGCTCACATCAAGACGAATCACATACCCACTCTCAAATGAATAGCTCAAGCAAAAATTTATAGCAAACTAGCAAATCGCATGCCAATAAATCGTCAAAGGTCAATATCCCATCTATTAATAAAACATAACTTAAAAGCTATATATATATATATATATATATATATATATATATATATATATATATATATATATATATATATAGTTGTTAATATCCTACGAAAGGTGATACGTATCTTATCTGCAATACTATAAGATTAAGTATCTTATGATACGGTAAGCGTATCTTGTGATATGCGATACGTATCTTATATTACGATACACTACTTGGTTTATAAATGGATTTAAAACTCATTAGGATGAACATTTTGAGTTAAATATAGAATATACATTCTGGACAAATACAGAAATTTAACAACAGAAAATATCAAAATTCAAGAAACTTATTTTAGTTGATAAAAACATTTAAAAAAATCAACAAAAGTGATATATTATTAATTTATAGCCAATATAAATTATTTATTTACTAATTCTCAATTCAAGTATCTAATAAGCTTATTTATTAGACACTAAAATCTCAATAAAATGAAAATTTTGCATAGATCTAAGAAGATGAAAATGAAGAAATAAAATAAAAGTTTTTAAGAATGATATTAGTGATATATCTACAAGAGATAACTAATTGATATTATACTTACATGTTTTAAATCTTTTTGGAGGGATAACGAACTTATGCTTAATATTTTGGTCTTTGTGAATATAACATACAATCGAAATTAAGGTAAAAAAAGGGACATGATCTAATTTGACTTCGGATATAAAATTTAATTATAAATGGATTGATAAGAAATAAGAACTTCACATTGTGAAAGTTGTCAATTGAATGGATTTCAATGCGTGTTTTAAGTTGAAGAAGAACAATGGATCTATTAAAAAGAAAAGAAAGAGAAGATGTAACGGTAAAAATTTATCAATTACATATTTATTCCTGATATTTAGTCTCTAATAGATTATTTTATAATTACCAACAGAAATTTTTTACTTACATTCAATTGTAAACAATACAAAAGGGACATGATCTAATATTTTGGTTTTTCTGAATATAACATCCAATCGAGACTGAGGTAACCCAAAAAAAATGTGATCTAATTTGACTATTGGATATAAAGTTCAATTATGAATAAATTGACGAGAAATAAGAACTTTTCATAGTGAAATGTGTTAATTGAATGAATTTTCAATGTGTGTTTTAGTTTGAACGAGGAACAATAGATCTATTAAAAAGAATAGAATGCGATGTAATAGTAAAAATTTATCAATTACTTATTTATTCCCGATATTTAGTCTCTAATAGGTTATTTTATAATTATAGAACTTTTTAATTGAAATGCAATTGTAAACAATAAAAGAGGAAAAACCAAGGAAAACTAAAATATACTAAAGCAGTTCGTATGGAGCAAAAGAGACAAAGATGAAGAAAATGAATGTTATTTTCAACTTCTAATGTGTTTAATAACATATTCATTAAGGTAGTATAATTTTAATTAATGACTCCATAGTCATTGAAATGTGAGTTACCTATTTATATATACCTATTGGCTTATATTTTACACATGACCTGTTTTAGTAGTTATCTTTAATTATCCATTTACTTATACTTTAAATTTGTTCCTATGTTTGTAATATTATATATTGTTATTTGCTTATTACTTATTTATTAGACATTGATCAATGTATCTTACATACAATATACAATATGATACATAGAGAGAATGATACATATATTGCATCCCGAATTGACAACTTATATAATACATATATATGTATGTATGTATGTATGTATGTATATATATATATATATATATATATATATATATATATATATATATATATATATATATATATATGTATATATATGTATATATATGTATGTATATGTATGTATGTATATGTATGTATATGTATGTATGTATATGTATGTATGTATATATGTATATATATGTATGTACGTATTATGTACGTATATATATGTGTGTGTGTGTGTGTGTGTGTATGTATGTACGTATGTATGTATATGTGTATGTATGTATGTGTATATGTATATGTGTATGTATGTATATACATATACACACAAAAACTACCTATATACACAACGTATGCAAATAAACCAAAATCAAATTAAAATAAAAATGCAAATCTTAATCAAACACTAAGTAGAAACCTCAAATAAACTAAAATACTAAAAAAGATGATCTAATCAAATTTGGTCCCTATCAAGTCTCCGCGATTTCAAAGCATTCATTTCCAGTGAATGCAGCGATAACAAATGTCAAATATGTCCAGATTAAATTGAACAATCTCCCCATGCAAAACATCTCAATCATACCATGATGGTGCCCATGGAGTCCGCACTCCTGCATCAAGTCTAACTAAAATGGCGGAAGCAGAACTGGTTTTAAAGATGGATCAACTACATCAGATAATAGATCTAAAAAGGCACATGCACAAAAAAAAATCGAATGCTCCAAACTGAAAATTGGAGCAATACCATAACTCCATGGTATATCTAACTCAACAATAGTGAAGATGTTGTGACTCAACAAAAGTGAAAATTGGAGCGATATCAGTCGTCAATCTCAATCATTCTAATCGATGTATGACTCCGATTCCGAATTAGATTCCGATGCTGACTCCGCAATCGCATCACCAATTCAATGCAAACTGCATTCTAATTCTGACTCCGACTGCGCAATCGTGTTGCCAATTCGATTTAGCACCTGCTTCAGCTCCTGTTTCTCCTATGCTTCATGACTGCAGATATTCTGGCTGATCGCTCCTTAACGGCAAGGGTATAATCTAAACTTGATGCAACTCTTTACTCCTTCATTTACCTACTACTGCTTCTAAGAAAAAAGTTTATCTACTGCATGCTATTACTTCTAAGAAAGAAGTTTATCTACTGCTACTATTGTTTCTAAACAAGAAGTTTATCTCCTACTACTACTGTTTCCAAACAAGAAGTTTATTTATTACTTCTAAGCAAGAAGTTTATATATTGCTACTACCGCTCCAATACGGGTGTGCTCTGATGATTCAAGTAATTTATCTATTACTGTTGCTACTGCTGTTGCTCGTCAGAATAATTAGTTGATATCCTAAAGTTGCATCACCAATAGTATTTTCTAATCTATACAACAAGTTGGGTACAATATACTCCAACTTAAGGTGAAGTGTAAATTAGAAAATTATCTTGTGTTTGGGTTCAGTTTAGCTTTAGTGTCACATTGCTTATTGGCATGTTTGTATGGTGGTTAGACACCTATAAATATATGTATCTTTTGACTCATAATAAATAAATTGGTTGGTTCTGATTGTTTCATAACAATTATAAATTGATATCTGTCTATCGATCTTATATAACAAGCAAATGCAATACAATAGAAGTACTAGATATAACTCCTGAAAAGAGATGTGTTTCCTAGGAGAATGTTCACATTTTTAACTTCGCCCCACCCTAAAAAAATGTCTCTTTAAATTGGAATCAAGAGTCCGAATAAAACAAGCCTCCAAGTTAATTATGTAGTCCCAAATCTACATTCACATTTTGATTATGGCCCAACCTTAAAAACGAAAAAACAAAAAACAAAAAACAAAACAAGAAAGAATTGGATAAATAAAACAATAAAAAACAAAATACAACACTACTTCCAACTAGAAGCCATTGAAATAAGAAAAAGTAAAGTATTTGCTAAAGGTTTGAATTTTTGTTTTCTTTTTTTTCATGTGTGGTCGTGAAAAAAAAATTGTCCCTAAAATAAGATTAACATTACTAATCCACTTATGTATAGAAGTTCCTAACCTATATTACCAACTCGACTGGTGTTGTTCTTGAAGTTTATATCATTTTGACTACTTGTCCCAAGCAAGGATAAAAAAGGAGGGCTGCAGTCGACCTGTGAGAGCCAACATAAAACTATGTCACATATTATGACATGAGCCCAAAACTGAATTTCGTTGGCATTTTTCCTATGGAGTAATGTGCTACATTGAACCTCAGGAGTCGTAAAAAATGGATAAGGATTGTTATGTCATCACCCAGAAGTGACACACCACATTGGCACCGAGATATAGTGTCAATGGCAAGGATTCCCACACCTTAATAAGTGGGTGCAGATAAAAAAGTTAGTTAATGAGCATAGAATTCAGTTAACCTCATGGAACATACGTTCTCTTATGAATAAATTATCAGAGATAGTCGATATTATGATTAGAAAGGTTATTATTTTGTGTATATAGAAGCAATGTTCTAAAATACGTTTTTATTATGCATGCAGTTCGGAAGCGCATAACACATAAAAGGATTTTATGGAGATTAAACGGATTATGCAAAATTATGCTTAATATTAATATTTTAAAATATTTTAATATATATTAATATAATAATACTTAAAAATGCAAATATTTAGCACTATAAAATTCAAGAACATTAGGAAAAAGCATAAAAAATAGATAATAACCTAATTAGCTAACCTAAACTTGTTCACGGTGTTAATTTGATAATTTCTTTTTTGTGTTCATCGGTTTCTTCCCCATAATGTACCTTGAATGTCATGATTTCTCTTTTGATAATAAAAAATAAACACCTAATCACATAATCACTACTTCACTTAATCACAAAAATTGAACATCACACTATCACAAATTCGTGGTGAACTGATCTCAAAAAAATAAGCAAAAAGAATTAACAGATTCACATATTCACAGTAAACTATTAAAGATTCATAGTGAACTGAATCAACTAATCTCAAAAAAACATTAAAAAATTAATCAAAACTTACACATCACACTAATCTTAAAATGATTAATCAAATTAATCTTCATTGAGATTGAAGAGAAGTAACTTCACGGTGACTACACAATCAACACGCAGTTGTTTAGCTGAAAGTTTGGCTAGAGTTGAATATCACCAAGTTCAGCTGAGACTGAAGAGGATGATCAAAATTGAAGAGAGAATCAAAAATTGATGAGGAGAGAGTCAGCGATCAAACACTGAAGAGAGAGTCCAATTAGGTGAGGTGATCAGATTCAGATTAGAGTCAGGACAGTCGGCGATTAAAATTCAATAGAAGAGAGAATCGGGTGTGGTGAGAGAATCCGATTAGAATCAATGATCAGAAATTGAAGAGAAAGGGAGAGTTGTGTGTGGTGGAAGATGATAAAAGGAGACGTGATGATCGGAGGTGATGAATCGGGGATTGATCGAGAATCGGAGACAAGAACAAGCGAGAAGGGAAAGATCGAAGAATCAAGAATTGATTGGGTATTTGATTTGGGTGCTCTAGGAGCTGAGCAAAGAGGTTTTAAGAGAGTTGGTCGGGTATTTAGGTTTAAAGCCATAAACAAAGTAAACCCACATGCGAATTATGCAGGTTATGCACCTGCGTAACCCGCATAATTCACATTCAGAACGATTAATCGCCATGTCCATGTGGACAGGGTGATTTCTTAATTCTATATGCATTTCAAGTCTGCATACGATTATGCGGATGCATAATCGTCCGTATAAAATGCTTTTTAGAACACTGTATAGGAGACTAACTGGAAAGGCAAGAAAGGTAAAGTTACAAAGTCTTGGAACTATAAACGTATATTATGTCTAGTTCTCCTGTAAATATATAAATCATAATGTAGTTGGTGTTATCATCAATAAGCAGTTGCTTGGTGATGCATGGTGATGCAGAAGGTTAGAAAAAAATGTGAGGATTTTTACCAGTTAAATTTATTAATGGTAGGGAGATTATTACTGTTATTCGTGCCTAAGCACCACATGTAGGTAGGGAGATTATTACTGTTATTCGTGCCTAAGCACCACATGTAGGACTTGATAAGTCTGCTAAACTTCAATTTTGAAAGGATGCAAATGAGGTGATACAAGGGATACACATTATAGAAAACCTCTATAGATAGTGAGTTTGATGGACATGTAATAACTAGCCATAATGTGTATGATAATGCATATAGAGAATTTAGTTTTGGATAAAGAAATGAAGAGATAACTTGATTCTAGATTTTGACTTTTCTATGATTTGATCTTAGAAATATTTGGTTTAGAAAGAGAGCTTCTCACTTGATTACTTTTCGAAGTAATGAATTTTTTTTTTTTAATTAGGAGGATAGATAGATGAAGTTGCATCAATTATAACGTAGTACTAGGTGAAAGTTTAGTAACCCAACATAAAAACTTAGTTTTAGATGTCCAAATTTGAAGGGCCTTAGAAAGATTAAACATAAGTTAAATTCTTAGATTAAGTGATAGTAGGTAAAAGAAGGTAAGGAGTCTTTGTGGATCCATTGGTACATGAAGCATATTGGAATGCTCAAGACTAATGCAACACGGAACAAAATTGCTAGTTGCATTAAGAGACAGCTAAAAATATATTTGGTGAGTTAAGGAGCGGTACTCCACCAAGTAAGGACATATCATGGTGGAATAAAAAGTTAAAAAGATATTAAGATCAAGCAAATTTTTTGTAGATATTTGAAGAAAAACAATGATGTAATAAGCTTTGAAAGATATAAACTAGCTAAGGAGGTAAGAGAGCTCTTCCGAGATGCAAGAGCTAAAGTTTACAAAGAAATGTGTGAGAAGTTGGACAACAACAAGACTAAAAATGATATAAACATAATTGCTCGAATAAGACATTGTAAGTCCAGAAACTTATCTACTGTGAAGTGTTTAAGATGACAATCAGAATATTTTAATTCAAGACGAAGAGATCAAGAGAAGATGAATAGATTTTTTTACAGATTGTTCAATAGTAGTTTTACTTAAGATTTAGGTTACCTTACTGTTGAGTGTTTGGATAGCAACTGTATTTTTATATGCAAAAGAATGAAATCAAATAAAGTTGTTGGCTCGGATTGAATTCCTAATAAGGTACGAAGATATCTAGGAGAGATAGTGTGAGATAGTTGGCATACATCTATAACAAAATTTGACAAACCAAAAAGATGCCAAATGAGTAGAGGAAGTGCATCCTAGTACCCCTCTATAAAAACAAGAGTATTATTCAGAATTATTTTAACTACCATAGAATAAAACATATGTATCACACCATGAAGGCTTGGAAAAAGATAACTGAACATATGTTATGGCAGAACATTAAGATATTAGAGGACCACTTTGGATTCATACTAGGATGATCAACAATAGAGGCAATTCATTAGCTTTATTAACTTATAGAGCGATTTCTAGAGAGAAATAGAGATTTGCATATAGCCTTTATTGATTTAGAAAAAACTATCGAGAGTCCTATGATGGACATTAATGAAGTGAGTTTTCATTCGAACATATTGTCATAAGCAAGAACATATATGACGGAGTGGTGGAAAATGTCAAAACTTGTGACAGCCTAACATGTGATTCTCTAATCACAACTGAATTGCATCAAGAATCTGCATCGAATCCAATCTTGTTTGCCATAATGATGGATGAGCTAATTAGAACCAGTCAGAATGAGATAACTTGGTGTATGCTATTTGATGATATTGTCATAGTCGATAAGACGTGAGAGGGTAAATGCCAAATTGGAGTTATGAAAGCAAATCTTAAAATCTCGATATTTCAGATTAAGACGTCCAAAACAAGGTAAAGGGAACATAAATTCAGTAAATGAATTATCTGAGACTATACAGTTGTGACACTGCATAGGTGAGATGTCAATGAGTAATTAGTTTAGACACTTGGGTTTTATTATTGAAAAGAATGGGAAGGTCGATAGTAATGTCAAGTATAGGATCCAAATTAGCAGGTTAAAATGAAGAAGCGTAATGGAAGTTTTATGCAGCTTCAATATTTCGTTAAGGCTAAAAGAAAGGTTTTATCAAATTGTTAATAAGGTTTTATCAAATTGTTAATATGTCAGCTTCGTTATATGGCACAAATGATTAGGTTATAAAGAGACATTATGCATAGGAGATTAATGTAGCAGAGATGTACATGGTCCGTGGGATATGTGGTAATACTATAAGAGATAACGCGAAAAATGAGGATATTCTTGTTAAGAAAGACAGCCTCCAAAGAAGAGAAGATGAGAGTGATCATCTACGATGGTTTGGCAATGTGCTCGATCTGGCATAATTGTCGCTTTACTTATGTAGCCTATGCCAAATACTTGGATAAAAATATTGGTTGTTGTATCTTTTCCTGTACATCTAGATGAGCATCAACATCACTAGCTCTGTTCCGTAAACAATCAATATTTTGTTCTTTAAATTTAGTGCAAGCATTATATATTTGGCTGGTTCGGTTGTCTTTACTCATTTATAGAAGTCTTACATCCATAAATCTCTTATGAAATTAGTTACAGTTCAATCCAGCGATTGCAGGAAAAGGGAGAAACTATCTGTCCCATTAACAGGTTTGTTGTGAAACATAGAACAATAAGCCAGTAATCAAGTTCCCCAAGCAAGAAACCTTGCGTAGTGAGACTGTTGCTGAATGGATGGGCAACACATCTACACTTTTTCGACATGGTTATATAATTATCTTGAGAACTGTTCCATCTACAACCATAATGACAAATCATAGACCCAGAATAAACAACTGCATGAATATAGAACTGTCGCATCGATATTTCTTTGAAAGAGGAGCACATCATAGCAATGATGTATTCAAAATATATTGTCATTCTAAATTTTGTCATATTTGCCTTATTCTTGTAGCACATCATATTGTATTTATATCTTACACATGTATTTATATATTAGAAACAATATTTAAATTCTTTTTCCTATATCGACGTCATACCTATGTCCTATATTTTAAAAAATTACAGAAACGCCATATGCCCGTGTTGTACTCGTATATTGTATCCGTGTCCGTGCTTCCCAAGTATAGATTTATGCCACCTATTTTCATATAGAATTATGCAAACTACGCAGTAGTAGGAGGATGTCCCTGTTGATAATTCACAAATCAGTATGCACTACTCAAACATCTAATACAGCACTTCTACATGATATTTCCTCATGTAATTGGTACCTAAATCATTTTAGTGACATGTTCTGAGCTAACCTAGAGTTTCAGCATAACAATTAAGTTTCATACCAGCTGTATGGGGCCACAGATAGAAGGTTGTAAAGTCGGTACTTAGTCAAGATACTAAGATAAAGTTCTGGTTGAAAAAGAAACAGCTGATAGAAGCGGACTATAGAATTAATCAAGGAAAAATTAACAAGGAGCTATGTGTTACACTGCTAGGCTTTTTCCTGAACTTACTGTTCCTGCACTGGAGTAGTGCGAGCCGTAATGGAACTTGGGGATGAGTGGATCATCAAAGCTAAAATATCTCTCTTGAAACTTTTTTAGCCGGTCAGGATTTAATGCACCAACTGGCTGCAAAATAACAGGAATTCTAGATACCAATCGACCATAAACACCAAAATTAAAAGACAACTATCATCAGAAGAATTAGTGAGTACCTTAGAAAGATCTCTGTATGAAGAAGGATCCCTTAGATCCAACATTTTAGATGAGTAATCTGCTAAGATCCATGGAAAAACAGGATACTGTAAACAGTACATGGTTATTAGGATCTGATTAGTAAATACTTTAGGCTGAAGCACATTATAAAGGAAATTTCAAACAAATATACCTGAGTAATATCATTGTAACTGCGACCTGCCATTGTGTTGAGCTCCATAAGATATTCAAAATTGCTTATCTGTAAGATAATTTTGTTCTACTGAGTTTACAATGTGAAAGAGATGAGACATTAAAGTGGATGTATGGTTTAAAAATGTAGATTACCTCCCACCGAGCCCAACGTTCCATAAGTTGAGTTCTTTTAAGTAATTGCTCAGGCCTCTACAGTAAATAAAAAGTTGCAGAGACTAGTATGAGAAAAGGAAGTTCATTAGTAAATTAAAATTTCTGAAAGGAAAGGACAGACCTGTGTAGCCAGATAAATATTATTCAGATGTGGTGGACAGGCTTGAACTACAGCACGGTATGCTTTCTTACGCATTTCAATACTCTGAAAAATTTATAAATACATGAATTACCGCCTTTATCATAAAGGTCAAGCTACAATTAAGGTTCACTTCTAAGACTTTACCCCAAAGTCGAAGAAAAAGTTTGAACGATCAACCATAAATAACTCTAAAGCACTTCTACGGAGCAGATATCTGCAGAACACCCACAAAGGGAAAGGTAAGAAAATTGATGAAAAGTACTTGGTAGGTTACACTACAAAATTGGAGGGAAAAAAAGGTTCATATTATTTAATTATAGCCAGAAGTCAAAAAGGCTCATGCAGAATAAACTACATTTCAAGCAAAATACTTCTATTTAACTGTGTCCACTTGACACACAAAAAAGTAAATATACAATCCGCTTCAAATTAAATAAACAAAATAGTCACGAGATGTACAGGATCTTTTCCACTTAGTATCCATGCATAAAAATATTCCCAAGGCTCAAACGATGACCAGCACAGGAAGAGTGGCATTCGGTATGCATCTCAGGGGTAATACAGTCTGCAATGAGGACTGGCATAGATGGTGAGTGTTCCCATACTCATTTCAAACTTTACTACTTTAGAACCCATTACTAAACAAAACAAGAAAATTTTGATTCACGTGAACAGCCACAACATATCTATGGCTACAATGTAGAGAATTTATCAGAGAAGTACAGATTCTGAAGAAAAAATATGGTAAGATTGGAAAGATTGGAAATCTATTCATTAACATGGATTTAATGGAGAGGGAAACATTTTGAATTTGGCAATATCTAATATGTCATCAGTCCTCAAAGAAGAACGGTTCAGAAAAAAAAATGTCTGTTTAACCCAAGTGTGTTCCGGACATTTGAATAACACGCTGGGAAAATGACACTAAGGTATCCAATGCTTCAGAGATTTTTGACTCTCAATACCGATACTTTGTATTGTATCAAACTGATACCAAGAGCTAACGCAATAGTTAAAAGTTAACAGAAAAGGTAAAAGAAAAACCTTTGTTGATATGTACAGCTTCATTGCACCGTGGTGGTCAATCAATAGTGGCACAGTCTCGCTTTGGAGGTTCCAGAGGAAAGAGCTTTGAACATATGATATATGCTCTAGTTTGAGGAGGAATGTGAAGGTGCAAGAGTCTTAATATATCTAGAGTTTCAATATTATAAGATCTTTCATTACAGGAGTTTCGATAGTCTATACTGTAAAAGTTTCCGTATTATAGAAGTCTAAGTACCACTGCAGTATAGTGGTAAAGCCTCTTAGCAGTGGGCAGAGGTTTGGGATTCAACCCTACTTGCACCGAGCTAAGGCCTTATTACAAAAACAATATTATAGGAGTTTCCATATTTTTCGACATTCTATTATTTTGGAGCTTCCATGTGAAATCAATTTGAGGAAGAATACAAGGCTTTGTATTCTCTAGTGACAAAACTGATCATGCTTCAAGCAATAAAGTCAACTTTCCAAGAATCTGTGGCTTTTACTAACAAGTTGTTCCTAGAACAGTTTATTTTGATAGTTGAAATCACATGAACCATATGCACCCCAAAACAAGTGTTGACTGAGTTTTCAAGTGAGGCCAAGAAAGGGTTTTGCTAGAATTTTTTACAATCTGTTCCTTGTATTCAGTGTTCACATTGCAAGCATGGATCAATATAATAAACAAATTGTTGAAAAAGTACACAACATCCAACAAAATCCTTTGTGAGGCTCATTTGTGTAAATCTAGGATCAACACTAAGATGATGCATAATTTGGGAAGGAACACTATATCCAATAGGAGAAGGTGCAATGCGTACAGGACAAAATGATACGAGGTAAAAAAAAATAAAAATAAAAATCCAGATACTAGGAACACATAGATTTGATGTCAAGCAGTTGGTACACCCATAATTGAAAAAAGGAAACATTTGGAGGATCATAGTTAATACATATGTTGTACAGTTCTGCAGAACAGTATTCTATACTAACACCTCTCTTAAGCAAGGTTTTCACTATCAGCCAATACTGATATATATCAGATACATCGTATCAGCTTATGAGTTATCCAATACACGATATATTATATAATACCAGTTCGATATTGCCGATGTTTCTGATATCGCTGATATAAAACGCCCGATATTGTCAATTTTGATGCCAGAAATGATTGGCCTATACCTATTCCGATATTCTAAACCTTGGTCTCACGCTTTACATGTAGTACCAAGAGTAAAAGGTGACATCTTGGTGTCGGTTGCTGAATGAGGGTTAGGAAGAAGGTTTCTTTTTAGTTGAGAGCAGTCCTGACATCATAACAAATGCATGCCAAAACTCAAACTTTTAGATAAACCCAAGATTCCACAAGACAAAGCCAGCTAGATAGGCTAATTTAAGACTCCGAGAAAGATTTGGACACCATTAAACTCACCTTCTGCTATATATTTGATGAAGGGAAGATAAGGGCCAGCTCCTATCCTTGTCCTTCTCAATGTTTTGGCTATTAGAAGTAGTTATATCCTCCAAGGAATTGCCGTCAATTTGCTCACTAACTCTGAAACCAATTCTTTTCGTTGTTACCTGATAAAAAGATGAAGTTTATAGCAAACTAGTGCAGTACTTTAGTAAAATATACACAGGCAAAGCAAAATAAGGTTAAACAGAAAATTCAGTAATAAGCACAAAAGAAATAAAAGAAAAGAAAAGGTTAGTAAAATCAGCTTAGTCTAGTCTACAGATCTTATGCAGTATGTCAGGATATAAATGAAAATATTTTAATAACAATGTTTTGTAAATCACAATTCCCAGGTTATTGAGCTACAGAGAGTAAAAATTACTTACTAGAAACATTCCTTTAACAATCTTCAGTGGCCGTACCATCAAGGAAGAAAGTTCAATAATTATTTTGTCATCAGTTTCAATCGGCATGTACCCAGGAAAAGGAACTGACACTGGTTGTCCAAAACTTCGATCAGCAGAAACTCTAGAATCTACCGGTCCCTTAGATTGGTCGGTCATGGATGACACTGAGGATCGTCTCTGCTGATTGTCCGCCAAGTTGTCAAGGATATCATTTTCTCCCTGCTCATCATTTTCATTTCCCTCTTCCATTGATATCACATCAGCTATCAGAATAGAAGCACTAGAAGACAGATTAGCAGTAAATGAAGCCTCTGAAGCATCTAAGTTATGCATATCTGAATGTTCAATAGAATTGGAGTGAACAGGTTGATCTTCATAGTCAGCAGCTGCACCTAAGTGGTCAGACCCCTTGAAATTTCTAATCAAAAATCTTCTCGTCCTTGAAGAACTTTCCACAAAGTCCAATTTCCAGAAAACCTGTATATTTAGGTGTTCAAATTTTCCACCTAGAATATAAAAGAAATGGACTGCATGTTTCTTTAAACAGTATATACACACAACTAAAAACACTGCAGAAAGCCTGAAAGTTAAAGGAAAGAAATTCAAAATGGCAAACGTACGAGCCAGTAATTTAAATAGAATAACTGTACATACATGTTTAGGATTATACAAGTGGTGCCCAGAGGGAGCAAATAACCCCCTTATTTCTACAAGGCGATGTATAAGTTTTCTCCAGGAACGTGTTGCAGCACATTGATGGTGACGATCTAGAACATTTACTTGCAAGCGCCTGTTTTTCTGAAAAGTTTCAAAATGTTAACAAGATTAACATCGTAAACAGCAAAAAGAAAATAAGCATAACAACTATACCTCTGCCTCCTGAATGTCTCTTGCCAAAGCAAAACTGGCTACTAGTAAAGCAACAAACTTATTAGACTGTGAAGAAGAATCTTTTCCAAAAATTGATTTTGAATCAAGTGTTTGCAGGCATTCAGCCCATGCAGTTCCCATAGCTTCGGAGATATTCCATCTATTTGCTCTTTCAAAGTCTCTAGCACTCCTCCTCTGTGCCGATGTAGCCATAGCAACAGCACTAAGACCTCTTCCAGATCCAATCTTTGCATTGCGTTCAAGATCTCTTGCAGCAGCCAATGCCAAAGCCCTTGCGGCTGCTTTATCTTTCGGAATGGGTGGAGATTTGTTAGGAATATCAGGCAGCCTTTGGAAGTTTGAAAATGTTAGTGACCTAGTTGTCTTCCGCTCAAAAGATGATCTATCATGCCTAGCTGATGTGTTTTTTGTTGGTACCACAGTTTCTCCACCACCAGCACCTGCAGCCATCATAGCTAGTGCCATGGCAGCAGGTGGAGATGCAAAGGCAGCAGACCAACCAGGGGATATCATTGAAAGAGCAGCCTAAATCATTAGAAACTGTTAGTCTCAAAACCAAGATAATAGATTTCCTGACAATGGCTTAACAAATAAAATTTCTCCCATCAAGGGCCTCCGGAATGGTCCCAGAGATACTTGCTATACAGGTAGACAGAGTCATGAATATTAGATCAGTACATAATGCTACTTGAATGAAACAAGAGAAATGTTGGTTGTACTACTCTCCAGTGTACTATTTCTGTACTCGAGAATGGAAAAGTGGTGAACCCGCTGCTTTTGCTTTGAGACCAGTGATTTGAAAATGGAGCCCATCATGTCATTCTTGATGGATGTATGTTCATATATGACACTTGATTCGGTTAATAACAAACCCTTATGTTAGTATGACAGATTTTTTTGAGTATGAGCAGGTTTGATAAATGCATAAAAGAATCAAGCAAGACAATGAACGATATCCATGATATATTGCTACTGTAGCTTCAATATTATATTTGGCACAGATACAAAATCAAGTGAAAGATTCTATTATAAAGTTGTAAAGCTCCGAGTCATCTTTGAATCGATACCAAGATCAGCAAAATCAGAGTTTAAAGGTGAGAGATACATCATTTAAAGGAAGTAAGTAGAAGCTGGAATCAAAAGCTGAAACCTGCCATCTATGGCAGTACAAATCGCCATTGATGGCAACCCAATTCGAGCACCTCCTCCGCTACAGGCCTTCACTACTGTCATCGATGACAAGTCAGCCATCAATGATGCATCAGAAGCACTCACAGCTGCAGGTCTTCGATACAATTTTCAAGGCTAGTTGACTTAGGTTGATTTCCTAATAATACTAAACATGAAAGGAGACTATGATGAGTTAATTCAGGATTCGATGGACGAAATTAAGAGTTCTAATATCTCTATGGTTGAGATCCTGAAATAAGTTGAAATTCAACGATAAAAAATTGTTGTTGATATTGAAAAAAAATAGACTTTTTGGAGAATTTTCAAGAGGAACTTGAAGAAAAAGAGAAGCCTTTGAAGAGAGTTTACAAGATTCTTCTTCATCATATATATGCACTTTTAAAGATGTGTTACATCAACAATTGTTGATTTTGAGGAGTGCAGTACAGTAAGATCTTCAACATCATCTTCGTTTTCAACAAAGTTACAATTTTCATCATTCAAAAACGACAATAAGATCTTTCTATTTTCTGTGATTAACTGAGATTTGGCGTGTCTAACTGTCTTCTTTACAATCGTGTGATTGGTTTTCTGGTGCTCAAGCTGAAGGTAATTGAGGAACATTAGTGGGAGGCTAGGTTACACTTTGTGTAGGTCACTTTGCAGAGACGACTAGCTGTCTAGACTAGGATTTGATCTAGCTGTCTAGTGTAGGATTCGATCTTTACTACTTACTAGATTGGTCTTGCGATTTAGGTTTTTACTCATACTACAAGTGGAAACCCCCTATTGACGAGAGGAAGAGTGGAAATTGGGATTCCAGAACCATTAAAAAAATCCTGCGCCTTCTACTGTGTGTTTTTTTCCTGTGGTTGCTAATTAATTTCTATTGCTTATAACTCTTAATTTGTTAGCTAAGTTAAAATTTGTAGCAACCCTATCCATCCTCCCCACCCCCCAACTCTCTAGACTTGCATCTCTATCCTAATCTGATCCCAACAATTCGAATAGTAGTATAAAAGCAGTACACAGCTTGCAGTGCAACTAGTATGACTCATAAACAATGTTAGGCATGAGCGGACATATTAAGAAATGCCTCAACCCAGAGAACAGAATATTAGAAACTAGATCTGCCATGAGGTTGTTACTAATCATAGATGAAACAGGAAGTATAATCAGAAAAAAGGAACTACAAATTGACTGTTTCCTAGCAAAACAAGAATAGAACTGATTTAGCATGCATATTTCACATAGTAAGCAATATTACAAAGATCCTTGTTATCTGAAATAATCAATACTTTTTCTGTGTCTACTAGCTATATAACTAGCCAAGTTGCTCACTCTATAATGTAGCAGGCATGGAAGTGATAAAGTTAGTAAACCAAATGATGCTATCATTTGTCTCTGGCTAAGTTATTAAGCGAGAGCAAGAACCATAAGAAGGAAGTAGATGAGCTAAACATGAACTTAAAGTCGATGAACTGACTGCCCTAAATGTCGACACTTTTGCTCTTTGTATCTAGTTATGTAACTAGCCGAGTGGCTCATTCTATAATGTAGGAGTGGTAGTGATAAGTTAGTAAAACAATGATACAACCATTTACTCCTGGCTTAAATTAAGCAACAAGAACTAGAACCTTAAGAAGGAAGCAGATGAGCAAATCATGAAGTTAAGGGAATGAATTAACTGCCTAAATGTCATAACAACCATAACCTCCAAGAGTACTGTGATCCAATGACGAAATTGATATGATGACAAACAAGAAAACTAAGACCATCAGAATTTACCCATCATACTCGATGATTCACCACTACCAAAGCAAATATCACGGTACTTGGGCTATAGAATTGTTTTTTTTTTTTTTAATAATGAAGAGAAAATAAGTAGTATTGTCTAGACAAAAACCTAAATGCTCCTGCAAAGGCAAGATTAAAATCTAGCACCCCAGCTTAGGCAGCCACCTATGCACCTTGCATAGAACCTAGGCTGAATAGACCACACAGACATACCTAGATAAGGTACTCAGGCAGTCAAGAAACTATGAAAGAAAAAGGATTAAGGCCGGACTTAGCAGATCTGGTCCAGTTTAGGAAGCCAGATGACAGTTAAGGAATTCTAAAAATATTGTCTACTCTTATTTCAATACATGCAATAATACACTTCAAATTTCTTACTTAAATGGCATATTCATTGGTCATTCCTTAGGAGTGACACTTGAAACACCTCTGAGCTACTTCCCTATGCCCAAACAAACACCTTAAAGCAACTCAAGCACTGGCCTTAAAGTTTCCATGCCTTCTTTTCAAGAATAATACAGTAAAAACTAGCTAAGGATGGACAAACTGAAATTAAAATGTTGTATACATTGCTTATTTTCCATTCGCCCAAGTTGGGGACATAACTTTTTTTGACTGGAAAAAAAAAATTGAGTATAGAAAGTTTAGGGACATTACTTGGAATTTGCAAGGTTTAATGATGGCATCAGAAGAAGACTCATATTAAGGGATCTTTTTTGTGTGTAAATTACACAATAACTGTCAGGTCCAGCCAAAAGCTCAGACCCATGTGCTTGAAGCAAAAGTCCACTATCAAGGCTGATTCCTTGATTGGTTAATTTGGCTAATCTCTTTGGAAACTGAATAGGACTATGGGTCCGATTTGCATGGGACTTGGTTTCTAAGTCAATGTGGTGTGGAAGTCATGCATTGGTGATTAATTTAAATTAATCAAAATTTTGTGGCCGTATGTTACTTCAACCAAAGAGAAAAACAAAACCAACCAGAAAGCAGTTTTTAAAGAGAGAGAAAATAAATTTGTGCATGTTAAGATTTCGAAGTTGCGAAGACATCAAGATTGAGAATCATGATTGGGCGAGCAGGCTGTTCGTCGAGGAGATCGTCATTGAAGTGGCATGTTTGTCACACTGTGATATCAACAAGTGAGAGATCTCTAGCGCTTTTGATGGGAATAAATCTTGCGCGGTGATATCATAAGAGTGCTTATATTTTCCTCTCATTGATAGTGGATCATTTGTCCCATGGTTTTTCCCAAAAGAGTTTTCCATGTAATGAAATTTTAGTATTTTCTCATATTTGTACTAATAAAAAGTACTTTTGCTTTGTCATAAACTTCAGTTTAGGCATGAGACTGCCCCCTAACAGCCAAGGAAATAGCTCTTTGGAATTTGTAGTAATAATCTACTGATGTACCCTGCTCAAGATGGCTGAGTTGCTTGATAGCTATTAGTGAATTGCTCACTAGAAGAGTCTCATAAATAGCATACCCATTAATTCCATTTTTTTAAGCTCATCACAGAATTATTCTGGAGAGAACTGTAGTCAAGAGATTACTTCAAAGTGTATCTAACTTGACGTTTTAAAAAATTGAGAAATGAAATGAGGTCACAAACTTTCTCGCTTTATGCTATCATTTTACATTTCTTAGTGATACTATTTAGAAGCATTCTAATAAGAATCTGTCCCCAGCACTAAATAGCCACAAAAATTGCACCCCCCCCCCCCCCCCCCCCCCAAAACAAAAGAAAACAAAAAAACACATACACAGACACAAAGGAAGGGGGGGGGACAGCAAAAAAAAGAAATTGAAAAAACAAAAAAAAAAAAAAGGCATGCATAATAAACCATAATAGACACTAAAATAGTATAATCTATTTTTTCCATAACTTCTTAGAATGCTTCAGAAACTATAAAATGAAGAAAGCATATTTTTGACCGCATATACCTTGATAATCAAACTTGGATGGGCAGCTGCAATTTAAGTACCATGCCATACTAGTTACTAGGTTTTTGGACACGTGATGCATGCAAAACAAAATTCACATGGCATACAAACATTAAAAGAAAAAAAAAAATGGCACATATGCATTAAAATACAAATGATCGGTACAAATCAAAGAATAATTAAACTGAAAATTTCAAGAATGATTGTCCATGAAGAGAAGCATACAAAGAGGAATAGATAAGCAACCAGATATTTAAGTACAACAAGCATATGAAAATAACCTTAAAACCTGCATGCATAAAACTGTGTTTATATAGAAGTGTTATGCAAGGTATCAATAGAAGGGGCGTGTAGGTAATATATATAGATTTTATTGCTAACGAGATTTCAGAAAGAAACCCCTTTTAACCTAACACACTGACTTGTGGGGTATACAAATAAACAATATATTCCATGTGAACTCTGTCCATGCACCTTCCTGTCTTCCCATCTTTCCAATCTAGCCTCTGTTAGTTTCTCAAAACATCTTCTTCTTCTTTTTGAGTTACAAGGGCAGGTCTATACTTAAGCCAAGGTCCATGGCCAAGAACATGGCATGGACACAAATGGCTAACTTCATTTGACAAAAGACAGACAAAAAATAGTTAAATTTTTGCATGGAACCTTTTGAAATAGCTGTCATCCATGATCCATAATAAAGCCCCACTTGAGGGAGAAAGGTACAGATTCTTCCATAGTTCTTTACGATAGGACTGTCTTTAACCAAGATTACTTGGTTAGTCTTATTAGCGTATCCCCTTCTACTTGGCATCCAGATACCTGTAGGGCTTAAACTGGCTAGCAAAAAACACTTCCTCCCGATTTTTGTGGGGGTCCAGTGACAGGATGTGTAGGTATGCCGGGCTGTTCAGGTAAAGGTTTTTTTGCAGGTAATAAGGGGTTCTGGTGGGGTAGTATTTTGCTAAAGGAGGATTTGAAAAGAATGGATAGTTTATGTTCTGCAGTTTTGATATTAGTTTCCGGTAAGCAAAACTGATTTAAAACTCTAAAGGCTACCCTAGAAAAAGACTAATTGATCAACGAGTCCAGTAAATTTGCCATACATGGGTATGAGAGTAGCACGAAAGTTAACATAGATATTCAGAACAGCTAATTGAGTGTTTCCTAATGATTAATTCTCCCACTCTAACAATATTTATAGCATACTTTTGAAACAAGTATTAAAAATTAAATAATCATCAAGACAGCGTAGCAATAAACTAATTTATAATCCAATCATCATCAGTGACTGCAAAGTTGATGAGAACCCACATTTCATCCTACATATGAATAATGTCCTTAATTCACATTCTGTTCATCATGTTTTTTTCATCTGTTGGATTTTCCTATACAGCCTGACCAGAGAATAATTCTTCTTAAAGGCAACTTCACACTAAGAAGATAAATTCAATATGTTAATGCATAAAATAGTTTTCTTTAAAAGCTCAGCAGTGCTTGAGAATTTATTGCAAATACAGGATAATTTTGTTACTGACAATGAATTACGAGTTGATCATAATGAAGGTAGATTGTTAAAAGTGACTATTGAAAAGCTTACTTCCATGCAAAAAAAAAAGAAGTAATTGATATGGAGGTAAAATATCACCTCAAGGGGCAGTGAATCAGCTGCCAGAGCACGATCTTCGACAATGAGGGGATTTAGTCCATCTGGAGATGTAAGGTCATGAAAACCCGCCAAAAGGGGTCGCCACCGCCTTAGGATTGCAATATATGGTGGTAAGATTGCTTCAAGGTACTGTTTACGGAGAGGATTTCTGTCCCTGCCTATAGAATGCCATACCTGCATCATCACACAAAATAGATAAAGGTTTTATCCAGATAACCAAACAATATAAAAGAATCAGAAGTAGAAACTATGTATATGAAAGATACTGTGTATGTCTGCATACGTGTACATGTATGTATGCGTGTGTGAGTGAGAGAGAGAGGGTAAAAATATCATAAAAATCAAATAAAAAAAAGTAAGTGGGGTGACTATGGGTGTATCCATTAAATAGATTGCCCTCAGATAAACAAACCAAAATAAAGAGAAATATGAATTCTACAACCAGAAAAAAAAAAAAAAAGGTAACAAACGGACTAGGGAATATTCATAGTAAATTTGAACAGTGGTACTCACTGCAACAAAGTTGCCTCTGTAAATGTGTAAGCCTTTTCCATCATAAGTGATTCAAAACCAGAGGATAAATCTAAAAAGGTAAAGCTTGAGAAAATGATTGACCAAATTTTACATTGACAACCAAACATGTGTCTTCCTAGCAAAGGAAACTATGGAAAGAGAGAGCAATTGCAATAAATCTAGAAGCCTAGTTGCCAGCATCAATACCAACAGCCAAATGCAAATTACATGAGAAAAAAAGAGAAAATACAAATTGCCAAATTCAAATGGCAACTCTCTCCCATAAATCGCTGACATCTTCTTCAAGCAATCTGACAACATATTGGTTCATTGTTTTAGTTTGAACGAGGGATAGGGAGGGTTATGTCCTATGTTCAACAAAAAAAACAATAAAAAATTAAAAAAAAAAAACAAATTAAGTAATCTATCACTTCTTTTTTTTTTTTTTGCTTTTTTTGCTAATGAGGGCATTTTG
The DNA here is from genome assembly GCA_036321105.1 of Dracaena cambodiana. Classification (NCBI taxonomy): domain Eukaryota; kingdom Viridiplantae; phylum Streptophyta; class Magnoliopsida; order Asparagales; family Asparagaceae; genus Dracaena; species Dracaena cambodiana. Next base: position 49,533,412 of record JAYEPQ010000007.1, read on the forward strand.
AGCCAGTTTAAGCACCCTACTAACGCCTCAGGCATGTGACATCCCTCTTCACCCTATATTGGTCAATTACAAGGAAATTAGTCTCTTGGTGCGCCTCCGACGTGATGTCCCTCTCCATGATCAATTAAAGAAAGAAACATCTTGAAATTTCAATTATTACTCAATTTTGTATAATTTTCTCAGTGCTTGCAGTTGACATCAATTTTCCAATGGCAAAATAATGGAACAGGGAAAAGTTAAAAGTATTTCTTTGTTTCAAAAAGGCATTTAATTGATGAACCCAAAAAGTAACACTTAGAAAATCATAGAGTATTATGCGAAAAAAGGCATTTCTTTGCACACTTCAGGTTTAATGTGCCAGAGAGTTGAAGAACAACTCTCTATAGAAAATCAATCATATTATCACTAATCAGAGTATAAGAGAGAAGTTGGAAACCAGCCCTCTGTTGAAAGAGCTTAAACTGTGTTACATGCATTTTCTTACCCACCTACCTTCAAGGATTCATGTCGAATCCTTATCTGGCCCACAGATTCCTTGTCCAGAAAATTGGCACCAATCCAGAGGATTGATATCAACTCAACACGCAGCCATAAAATTTGGTCAATCTTATATAGGAAACCGTGTGTTCCACAAACACCATTCCCACAGAAGAATGCTTAATTGAAGATAATGATGATCATGATGACTTCTGAAAGGAGCTGCATTTCATTTTTCCTTTTTCGTATATTTGTTTGGGGTGCAAGAGTAAAGGTTAGGTTTCATTATAAATCTTTAATTGTAGATATCAGACACAAGGGAAAAAAAGGATATAAAGATAATAATTAAGAAAGATCAAATATTTGCTAACAAAGCAGAATTAAATGTTGTCCCTAGAGTAGGTGAAGGATAAAAGTTTGTTCATACTGCTTTACAGGAGATGCATTTCTCAATTTTGAGAAACGACATTTGACATAATTAAGTATTGAAATGCAAACACATAGCATTCTAGTAACAAATTAAAAGATAAATATAGTGATATATTCTATGTCAAGGAGTACCATATTCATGTTATTAGGTAATTTTAACTGAACTACCAAGATAAAAAGCATGAATCTTGATTCCAATATCCCTCTCGTGTGCATGGCTTACCACGTTTGTGTCTATTGATCTGCTTGCATCTGAAGGATCGTCAATTTGGATGAACTTCAATGGTAAGAAAGGGCAATTGTCAAGGCACTCAATGTGCAAGTATAGTTCCGAGAAAGGGGGGAGGGGAGGTTGTCATACCTAGTGATGGTCTAAGTACATGGAAATGAGGGTCAGTAAAACAATGCAAGGACAAGAGTTCTTGATAATGATCAAAACGCTCAATGAAATCTCAGACTGCAAGAATGTGGCCCATATTAATAGCAAGAAAAAGTATAAGGTGAGTTTTCATTACTTACCTTCAAATATATCTACTTATCGATCAAGGACGAGCAAAGAATGAGGATTGACACCAAAGTATATACAATATGATGTGACACAGTGACTAATTTGGAACAAATATCCTAACCATCTCTCCTTGCTCAATTATTGTTTTACTTACGATCACTACAGTCCAAAGAAAAGGAAGCAAAAGGGAAGACAGCTAATCCTTCTACTCTCAATTCAAAAACACTTATCACACTCAACGTAACAATGGTCACTTGTGCAAAATGGATTTATTTTGGCTTATGCTCCAACTTGTGCAGCAATGTCAGCCTGACAGGTTGCAACTATACTAAAACTTTCATATGCAACTCACTGACAACAGCAAATTACACAGTATTCCATGTGAACATGTCAGCCTCAGTTAGATGATCTAATTTTAAGTAGTGCACTGAATCATTTTGTACAGTTTTAAATAATCAATCGGTAGTAACACAATAAATATATTGTGCGCGTATGTCAAATGAAAATTAAACAGGCCAAATTTGATGTCTATTACCATGAAAACAGCATTTCATACAAGAGATTAATGGGTATCAATTGTCATTGGACCAAAATGAGGGTCCTTGGCTACCATAACTTCAAAACCACCACCTCCTCCTCCGATCGGCTGTCATCATGTTGATTTCTACCCCAGACAGTTCACTCATACCAAATTTCACGGGTTAAAGTTTTGGTTTGCAAATCGATCAAGCGACGGTTTACTAAAAGAATTAACATTTTATAGCCTCTTGATTGAGGGGTAAAACAACATTAATCCCCTTACCTTGAAATTTGGTATGAGTGAACCCTAGGAGATAGAGAGGAATGCCGTAGTGGCTATCGAAAATGGAGATTGCGGTTGTGGAGTCACTGCTGCCAAGAACATTCATTTTGGTTCTATGATGGTTGATAACCATTAATATTTTCATACAATTATGAATGAGATAATGAATAATACCTAAAGATAAATTTTCCTCTAATATCTTCTATAACAAAAATAGAAAAGTGTTTGCCCTCAATTAGAATGCCAGGGAAAGAAAAGGGAGAGAGCAATTAACAACTAATGTAACATTAGGAAGCACAGCAAACACTTTTGATAAATTCACTTTTAAAGAAAAGTTATATGATTCTATTTCCATTTCCAATCTTTATGATGATTTCACACTTCATTAGTGTGATACAGTACAACCTTGTATTAGGCAATTAGAATGAAAATACAGCTTTATTATTATTAACAACCTGAAACAGAAGGTTTGTATCCCAGTATGTATTGTATTGGCTGACTATTATTTTACAATACCCAAAAAAAAAAAATGTTAACAGTCAAGACTGGCAGGGAGGAGAGAGATAAAATTTACAAACCTCAGCATATAATATACAAGATGCAACCAGCACTCTTTGTCTCTTTGATTCAGATATTGGCATGTTAAGGATTGGTGCAAGCACACTGCAAATATGGAAAAGTCTCAAGTCCAAATTGTTGAAAGTAGCAAACAAACGAACATAAATGAAAACAATGGGAATGCAAGCTTAGTAATACCACTGATCACCGGCTAAATGCCATCTTAAGCCTGCTTCCAAAAGTAAAAGATACTATAATAAAAATTTCAAAAGTATAAATCATATTTATTAATCACAATATACCAATTAAAAAGATTGATCTAATCTAATTGGTGCACCTAAAACATGTGGATTTCATAATTTTCTAGAAATTTTACAGCATCTACAAGTATTTTGCATGACTAAATTAATAGGTGTCTAAATACAATGATCATGTTTTAACCATCAAATGATAGATAACATGTACACATGCATACCATTAATTCAAGTAAATTACTAGCTATAAACTGGACGAGTAAAGGCTATGCCCCTCCATACGAAATCTGAAAAGGTTCCTGTTTAAACCTAGTCCCTCCTTGTGATGGAAATTTTCAGATACCCTAAAAACATTGTGGCCTTCAAGTTCATGGTAGGATAATTTTTGGATGAAGAATTGAAAACACAGTTTAACTTCCGTAAGACATACCAATCCACCTAGGCTACAGCAATACATCCATATTACTATAAAAGCACCATTAAGAGTGGTTTCTGTCCATTTTAAATCTTAGACATTAAATCTTCTAATTAAATCTACACCATTCATTTTTTTTATACAAAAACTAATTCTAGTAAAATCTATCAGCAGTCTGGCCCATTGCTCTGATCCAGCCCGGTCGCAATCCAGAGTTCCTTTGGGGTTCAACTGTAGTCCTGAGACTGAGTTTGAGGATCAGTCTGGACTCAAGAAAACTTTAACCTGATTCCACTCGAGGGAAAATAAAATTTCTCTTCCACTATATTTCAACCTGGCTCCTCTCCAGTTGTTTATGAGAGAGAATGGACATTCTCGTGGGGTTTGCTCGGTGACGGTGGCTACCAAACTGACTTGCATGGTGCAATTGTTGCTATTGGTAATTTTTTTCTTTCCCTTGTCAATTATTCTAATTCTATATATGTTGCACTTAAAGTTTTCATCCTTTCATTGTCTGTCCCATGTCAGTCAAGATAAAAGGAGGATTATGGTAGGTCTGTGACAGCATAAAATATTGCCACATATTATCTACCAACTGATCTATCTGCCAACAGGAGAAAGGAAAAGAATTACTTTAGACTTGAGGCCCCTCTTCTATTCATTTCCTCATTCCACAATACTGCTCTCGAGTTTCTCTAAGTTCCAGTATATTGAATTTTCTATACATGAATTCTAAAAATTATTAACTTATCCAGATCTTTTGGGCTGAAAAGACACTTGAATATGTAATATAAGCATGCACTTGGAGGACGGTAATTCCCAACTAGTGTATTCAAACACCTAAAAAAGATTCTGGAGACTGGCAGCAATTGAGAAATGTTATGGAAACTCTTTGCTGACAAGGAACAATTGCAGATAAATCAAACCAGCCTACTGAATTGACCCAGTTGTGAAATGCAATCAGTTTACTTCCCATAGAACAAACTAAACGGTCAACATATGATTTCACTTACTTGCATTCAATTGTGATTATAAGCTATAATCAGCATTAGTTATATCCTGCATAAGAATTTAGTCGTTGTAATGAAAAATTTATATCAACATTACATGTAGAGTACCTCGTTCACATCAGTTATATCATGGGTGAGAATTTAACAATTGTAGGAGATTACAAGTGCATTATGAGCATTAACTGAAAAATACCTTGCTCATTATTGTGGAACGTTTGCTTAACCTGGATTAATTGCTCACTGGAGAAAATTCCACAAACTCGAGCATAATTGTTTTTTTCCTTTCTTAGAAACTTATATGAATTAGTACAAATAGTTTATTGTATACAACTATTAGCTTTGTTATCAGTAACAGCTTGGCTAGTATGTTTATTGTGTTGAAGAAACTAAGATCTCACATATGATAAACTGTAAAATTTTTATTGAGGGGATGGGGTGCTAAAGAAAAATACCTCCAAAGCAGGCTTGAATGAGGTTTCATGGTTGACATAGTATTATTATCCGTAGGCATCATGTTCCAGCTTCGCCTACTTAAACCTTCCGATATGCCATCCTTTACACTTATGTTTCTCATTAATATGTTATCTTCTCCATTGTCATCCTCTCTCATTGAAGCAAGGACCATTCGGAGCATGCAAAGAAAAGGTTGATCACTGTCCAACAAATGATAAAGCGCTGCCATTCCCCCCATTCCAGTACCTGATCCACCACCAATGCCAAGACCACCACCAAGTGCGCATTCATCTAATAGAAGTGACTGGAGCATAGTAACCGACTTCTTCACTAGTGGAAGTTCTATCCAGGTACCATTAGAATCTTTTTCCAAAGTAGAACTCCAGGCTTCCCAGCCACTCCCACCTCCACCAAAAACACACGTCTTTGGCAGAAGGCCAACTCCATACCACATTCTGCTCCTGTGCTTCCAACCTTCAGATAGATCTAAAATATAGCTACCATAAGATACAAATGCACACCGCACAGATTCATAAGGCTCAGCTGCAGCTGCTGCAGTAAGACGCTCCATAACAGCTGCAGAAATTTGCCCATTTGCATCAGCCATAGAAGCAAGAACCTGATAAAGACAAAATAGTAATGAATGCAGCAACTATATGGACATAATATCATATGCTCAACATATAAAAATAAAAAAAAATAAAAAAAAAAAAAACATCTATTGGAGTGTAATATTGCATACCAGTCATGTCTATTTTTTTAAAGGATTAGAGTACATCCATGAACATAAAAGTCTTGCAGTATTGAATATGAACAGTGCACTAGGAAACTATGACCATGAGGTTGAGAAGATGGTATTGATGATTAGGCTTCAATTAAACAACAGTAAAATACAGCCTAACTCCACAAAAACTTCTCAGCAACCACACACCAATAGAAGTAATAATCTCTAACCTAAACTAAGAATACTTATCATACACTCCATACATTTGGCTTTAGAATTTATGCATAGTGCCATGATACTGACAATCAATAGCACACACTACAAGAGTCTAAAAAACAACAGATATGTGATGATCTTATTGTGCATATACATATCACATGTACATAACAAAGCAACCATGTTGAATCAAAAATGCAGTTTCGTATCCCTCATAAATGCATTTTCCTCCCAAACTAATATTGCAAGGCAAAGTCCCAGCCAGAGTAGGAAAAGTTTGTCTCTATGATATAAAATCCATAAAAATTTGAATGAAGGCTGGCAAGAATTAGAGTAACCACCTAATTTTCCAGAAAAGCATATCAATGGATTTACAAACTGCATTAGAATGACTGAGTGTTTGCAGATGCATCTACACAATGTATATGTACATATGCACAAATATATAAATAAAATATGCGCATGCAATAGAACAGTAGCTTGAACTATTTACACCTTTCCACTGTGACTTGCATTTATATATGAATTCGCAACTGACAATGCATATAAGTACATAAATACAAGTAAACTGGTCCACAAATTAATAACTAAATAGAAATTTGTTAGGTAACATATAAAGTGAATGGAGGGAACACTAATACAGTATACTCCAGCAACCACCTAAAGCTATAGGATTCTGCCAGTTATTCAACGGGGGTACAGTAATTAATGAAAAGACAACAGTATCAACGATAACAATACCAACATAAATTATAAGATACAAATTATGCACAATAGTTATAGGCTTACAGCATTCAGATTCATCTTACAAGACATGGCATATAGTACGTCGATACAAGTATTTGGGGGGTTCATAATCCTATATACATCAGTGCCACCAGAACTTGGCATCTCTCACTTTTCTGTTAATCACTTAATATCTCAAAGTCTTAACTGATCATGAGAACAATTCCACATTAAGAATTTCAAACTTGGAAGCGTGATCCCAAATTCAAAAAATTAATTAAATGACCAATTATGCCATGACAGGGGCGAAAAGGTCCATACAGGAGTTTCTGAAAAAATAAACAATTTTAATCAAATCAAACAGATGCCAAAATGACCAACAGTTACCATCTCCAGAAAAAGCAAAAATGAAACAGGCAGAACATACATCTAATGGCAGCCCTCCAGTCTCGCTAGATACTGATGACGTCTTGGAGCCCATACCCTCAAAAGAGTTTTCACCAATTTTCCCTAAAGAACCAGAACGAGAAACAGCAGATGAGGTAGATGAAGCAGGAGATCCACAACCATCTCCCGAGCGTAAAGAACAGAAAAGCTGTCCACGTGATCTCAGATGGTCTTCAACAAGCATTAAGATGACAATTGCATTTTCAGCTAAAGCCACAGAAAGCTGAGCAGCATTTTCTGCTTCAGCTTTAGCTTCTTGGGGTGACAAACCCTCCGCAGCTACACCAGCAGCTGCTGCTGCAATAAGTTGAGTCTGGTACAAAAGAAGGATGAAAAAATTGTCAAGGTTCACATCTCAAATAATAGAAAAAGGGCATATACAATCATTACCAATAACAGACTAGTAATTAATTTTTAATGAAGCCAAATGATTAAGAACTTAAGATGTACTTCCTTCAAAGAACAAAAAAATATAAGTTGCAATTTTTGACAAATAAAGAAAGAAATCAGAAATTGTTTTTGCAATACCAGTAGAGAATATTGTCGAATGTGTAACTAAAAGATACTGAAATATAATGAATAAAAGTCTAATCTGAACAAAGTAGTCATGCAAAGTAGTAATGACATAAAAGAAATTTTGTCAGCTTTTGTGCTTGTAAATATATAGGCTAGTTGGAACCAAAAGGTAATAGGGTTGAGATTTAAATACCGAGTGAACAGGAAGAGAATACCATATAAGTATTATCTGCTCAAAGGAACTCTAGCTGAATTTGGTAGCAGTGAACGACCACAATTCGAAGTGTGTAATACATAGAGGACCAGGTACTTACGTACCGATAGATAAAATGTACATGCTATGGAAAACCCATTTTCAACAACTTCCTATGGACCACATGATTCAAGTTAGGGATATTGTGGACACAACAAGAACAAGAGCTTAATACCAAACTTTTCAATCGGCTTCATGAATCTTTTCTCCATTATACTCCCCTTAAGGATCAAGTCCTATATTAGGTTAGCAATAATCATATCTTTATTTACTTCATTGATCCACACTCACTCGTGCTACCTAATGGGTTTGGCCCTTAAACCCTTTCGACCCATTGTGACCTTATTAGTTATTATATGTATTTCTAAAAAAGTCAAAAAACCTTTTATATAGTAAGGTGCCACTTTTCCCTCACAAAAATTACTTCTCTTATTGTTGGGGAATAAACCAAACCTTTAGATCATTGGTTCCAATCTCCATGAAACTACATTTGTTTCCTCAAAAAGGATCCGATTTCAACCTAATTCACTACTAAACGGGTTAGGCAGGTCGAATATGGGTACACAATAAAACGGGTACAAGTATGAATACAGCTCTTCAACCCATTCAATAAACGAGATAGGCGTGGGTTGCCTTTGGCTGTATAGCAATTTGACAGAAACCCAGCTACCAGGCCCGATTATTCCCCTACCCCAGGTCCTAGCTGCTTCTTCAGTGATAGACCTATCAAGTTAATGAATTTTCATAATATATGAGGTCAATGCGTTCCACCTCATGGATAAGTAATGGCAGGATGCGACCAAGATCTTGGTTGAAACATATATTCTTCCACCAAAAAAACAAAGAATTGAGTTGATACAGGAATGGCTACAAAATAATACAAATAAAATCCTATTCTATCACAAGGAAATAGAATAATATATCCTTAAAATGAAATACCTGAACCTGAAGCTCCCTGGAAGCAAAATCTAGCAAACCACCAAGGAGTCTTCTCTTGAAAAGAGGCAAAGACTCTTCGCGCCTTCAGATTGACAAGAAAGTAAACAGATCAACAGGATCGTTAACATGGAAATTTAAAATAAAACAAACAAATGAATATATTGTTTGATCAATAACATATAAAGAATGCAAATCATCAAAGTAAATGAATAGATTGTTTGATCAAATAAGCAAATTGTCCAAGGACTAACCAAATTGTTCCCATGCTGAAATTCAGCAATAATATATCTCCATGCAGGTAGAAAAATGTGGAAATTGTTTAAAAAATAAAAAAGAACACAAACTAGAAGACTCAAGGCACACACACATGTGAATATGTAGGATAGGGCTTAGCATTTCTTTGGAACAGGCTTAAAGTTTGGTAACATCAACCTGACTATACTACGAGCCATCTAAATGTGTGATCTACACTATTCATTTTGATCTATCCATCACAAAACATATACAAAACAAACAATTACGCATTACGAAAAAGCTTCTAACTTATTTGGTATTCGTTAAATGATTGCAAAATGAACCAGTATTAATGCAATAATGAAAGGGAACCAACCCCTTTGACAAAAGGCGTAGAACTTTTCGAGATGCATAAGCCTTTGTGCACATACAATTGCTGACGTGTAGATCACGATGAACACTGTTGACCACCCATTTTGAGTGGCCCTGACAAGTGGGTACAAGCTTTTACTTTGTTATTCGGGAAGAAGAAAGAACTACCAATGATTTGTTTCCTCCACCGTTAATGACTCTAATGTTTAAAGACTTAAACAAGAGCACCATATTCGTGAATACAAATGAGTGTGCACACACACTGATAGAGGTACGAAAACTCACATAACTCAAGTGACGGATTGGTTTCACGTACATATGCATACACATGATTCAAGTGACGTGGTTGTTCATGCACGCACACACATAACTCAAGTGACGGGACTATTTCAAGCACGCACGCCCACCCGCCACCCTTCCATGGGCATGCACACGCATGCACACTCACACTGAATGGCTGATTTTTCTCTGATGATCTGAACCATTCACCTCATCACTCATCAAGTGGTTGTTATTTGAAAACTATTCAATTTGAGACCACTTATAGGTATCATTAAATTGTGTGTTTTTTTTTTATATTTATGTTTAGAAAATGGAGGTCAAGATGAAAAAATTTGATCATTAAAAAGCTTACCCATTTAGAGTCAAAGATGATCCTCAAGTTGCTTGGGGTGTTACGCACACTCATTCGCCTCATCACTCATTCACCTCATGCACAAACACTCACACGAAATGGTTGATTTTTCTCTGATAATCTAAACCATTCAATCACTCATCAAATGGCCGTTATTGGAACACGGTTCAATTTAAAACCACTAATAGGTATCATTAAATTGTGTGATTTTTTTACATTTAATTTTAGAAAATGAAGATCAAGATAAAAATGTTGATCGTACAAAAGATTACTTATTTAGTGTCAAAGATGATCATCAAGTTGCTTGGGGTGTTACCTAACATCTCGTTTCCTCATATCTAAAGATGTATAAGTGGTAGACTTGGCTCCTTTGGGGAAGGATCTGGATGAAAAGTTTCTCTTTCAATTGCAAATGATGGATGAGTTGAAAATCCATTCTATTTAAGTTGATTTACACTATTTAGAGTACCCATAAACCAAAAATCAAGTGTTCTAAAATTTTTTGGCCTACGCATCAAAAAGGCTACAAAGTGGATAGTCTAAATAGCAAAATGCTTCTTTTAATACCGACAAATTTAAGACCCTACAAAAAGTGGTGTACAAGGGTTTTCAAGTGTCTCAATCATGGTTAGATCAAGAATTTGTATGTCCATAACCATAGATGTATGGAAAGGCAACCTTCATAAGTTCCTTTTGTGCCTAGTTACATGGGCAAAAAAACTTCTACCCACTTAATTTTTTTTAGTTTATGCACCACCAATGATGTTGATGAACTTCAATATAATAGATATTTCATTTGGACGGCCAAACGTTGGATTTGACTTGAAAGGAGTTGACTCCTTCAAGCAATAGCCAAGTTCACACGTGCGCCGCGCGCGCACACACAGAGAGACACACACAAATACATACATCACATGTCTGCATATGCATTTTTTGTATGCATTTGTGTGTATTTGTGCGTGTATAGAGAGAGAGAGAGAGAGAGTAGCTAGGATACTTTTTGTAGTATCCGGGGTATGGATGCTTCCCCTTTGATGTGGATAAACCACCCTCTCTCTCTCTCTCTCTCTCTCTCTCTCTCTCTCTCTCTCTCTCTCTATGTGTGTGTAGAGAGAGAGGGGGAGAAAAAGTAGCTAGGACACTTTTTGTAGCAAGACATGGATGCTTCTACTTTGCTTTGGATAAACCACCTTCCAAATTGAATGATCAACACCACTGGATACCAGTTGCTCGCCATCCCCCATATAGAAACAAAATTTATAAAAGTTCTTGACATGAATCAAAAGTATAGTAAAAATCTTAACATGTTTCAGAACCATCAATTCTCTTTCCGCATGATGCGTGGGTAATTGGTATATCCCTCTCTTCAAGCATGTGTGCACACACACACACACCACAAACTATTTTATGTTCTGTTGCTAAAAAAAAGAGAACAGTATATTCTGAGGAACTTATTCTATATGTCAAGAAAAACAACATGTTAAGTCATAAAAGATAAAATCGGAATCTCTATAATCTAGCATATTCCATTAAGTGTTTCATTGAAGTACCTCATTCTCTGTTCTCCAGTACTAGATCCCCCAATCACTGATAGCCATTCCGCACAATGAATTGTAGCTTCTACATCCTACAAAGAGGAGATAAATTTTATATGATGTACTTTAAGCATTAATTTTATATTATAAATTGTTAGCCCACAGCCCACCTTGTGGTTAAACTTTTGGATAAGTTGGTTATCCAACGATATAAATAAGCCAACTATTTGAAATTTAAAAAACACATGATTAATTTATTACCTAAAATCACAGGATATGGCATAGGCTGAGATTTATAATATGAACGGTATGCAAAATGTAGTTGTTATCAGTACGACTTTATGTGCAAAAACAAAAAAATGGAAAGAAGATGCCTTTTACAAATGAATACTTCTACAGCCAATTGGACAGCAGAGGCGTTACAAGTATATAAACATACTAGCGACAACACATATCTGAAATGCATTTGCAAAGACAAGAATAAAATGAAAATACTATTTGATTACTGAATCGAGCCAATCTGAAAGGTGGTCAATCAAAATGGAGTGGTGCAAGCATGCTGACTAAGATTTTTTTAATCATACTGAACTGACAAATCAAGTCTTCTTAGAGGATGTAATAATCTAGTTAGAGAAACATTAATACTACACTGTGGTGCTATCATTGTTAGAAACGTGAAATCACATATTACGTAATTGAAGCCAATTGAAGCCAGACAAAATGTGGATAAAACTTTTAAGCCTAGTCCAAGTTTTCATTCGAAAACTCAACATTCCATGCAAACTTGACACTTGATACCAAAAAAATTGGAAATCTCTAATGGGTATAATCTCACTCAATGTTGAAAATAACGCGTTATGAAACCCGTTATATTGCGTTACGTAACCTAACAGAACCCCAACGCTACGTAACAACTGGAAATAACTCAATGCTCCATAGCAGTATGTTTTTTATGTTATTTTACATTATATTACGTAACGTTACGTTAAATTACGTTATGTTACGTTATTTACAATTATTTTTTAGTAATTTCTATATTGTTGTTGATTATTATTTTGATTGTTAGCGAGTTGCTGTAATTTTCCTACTTGATTGGTTGTTAGCTTATTTGATTGCTTGTGCAATTGCTAACTTATTTATTTGCGATTGTTTCCTTATTCGCTTAAATTAATTCCCCTCCGGTTGCTAAAATATCTTATTTATTGATCTATTGAATTTTTAACTAAACTGAAATCAACAATTACAAATAAGATAAATTGAACATTACAAGATATAAATTACAACAATGATAATAACTGGAATTAAAATAAAAAATTAGAATCTTGTTTTCTTATTTCAATAATGACTGCAATTACGCTTGCATACTTAATATAATTTGTGAAAATAGATGTAAAAATTATTGTATTATATATTACAAAATGGTTTTATATTCTTTCCTTAGATATTTGTAAATTTATTTTTCAATTTATAAAAATTATTTTATATAATTTTATATTTATTTTTATTAAATAAATAGGAAATTGCATAACCTACGTTATACTATATGCGACATAACGTAACAAAGGCAAAACGTTATGTTACCATTATCGCTATTTTAAACATTGATCTCACTCATACATACACAGACTAAGACTGAAAGGAACCTCTGAGACGACTTGCAGCAACTCATATTGATACAACAATGCAAATGCATTGCCTATACAATATGGTTGCTTACAAAAAATTCTCTTGGGAACACATAAATAGTTTCCCCTTCTTTTACTTCTTCCGTGGTTCAGCATTTCCCCTTAGTATTCCAAAAACCAATCTTCACCACAAAATCACAAGATAATATAGGATATTAACAAACCATAATTCAGCCCAACCTCTATGATGCTTAAGTTGAGAAATAGAGTCTGACTTGGCTAGTGAATATGTTGACAGGTGCACTACTAGTCTAGTACCATAAGATCATGACATGATTGTAAAATATTAAAGAACGACAAGGTAGACCCAATGAAATGATTTTCATAATTCATGTTGATAGGTGATGACTTTTCTTTTTTCTGTTTTTTTTTTTTTTGGTGGAGGGAGGTTAGGGTGGGAAGGTGTTGGGGTAGATATAAATTGACTGGTGAATGATAATGGCTGCCCTGTTATTAAAACGCATCCCGACTATGGAGCAAATATGGATGGGTGCACCTGATTTCAGAATCCTGATAACAGCAGGAGAAAAATGGCGTGCACTTTTGGAGAAAAACATCCCCTTCATCTACAAACTAAAGGTAAAGGCCACTAAATTTCTTCATAGCTCCTACTAAGTAAAGTATCTTTAAAAAAATCTCTCATCTAAAACAGAAGGTCTAGAAGCTACAACATTGCAGCTGTCCACTTCAATGCCTCCAAATGCAAAGAGATTGTAATAAAGTAAAAAACAAATGTTGGTAGGGTGGATTTTCATTTCCATGACGATAACAAGATAGGTTTATAGTCAACCTGTTCAGGAGCATAGATCTCAACAATCTACTAGCACAACAGTCTTCTTCATTTCAATTAATTTCCCATAGAACTCCCAGCTCCTCATTTACAAAAAAGTCAAACACAAGTTAAATTCATAAGTCTAGCCAGATTTTAGAGAAAAAAGTCTTTGCAGCATACCAACATTATAACGGTCTCTTTAAGAATCATAATCATCAGCCACACTTCCATGTAATGAAAAGGAAATTAATGAGCATCACATAGTAACAGCAATGAGATTTATCAGTAGTAATGGTCTATAGAACATTGGATAAACTAAGAACTAGAACAGGCAGAATATATAATTTAAATCAGATATGTGAAAAAGAACAGGTTACAAACAGGTGAGCACTATTATAGTTGAAGGAAAACGAACAGAAATACAGTTCTCAAATGTTAACTAGTAATAGAAAAGTGAATGCACCTTCCATCCATCTTTTTGTCGCATCGAGTGTTCTAACATGATAACAAGAAAACTGTGTATGAGGTCCTCTATCTCAACAATACTCTCGCTGCATGAAATTTTGATGGATTCCATCTAAAATGAAAACATAGTTAAGAAATAATAAGTCATGATACAGGGACAATCATAAGTTACTGTGAAAAAGGCAGCTCCATCATTAGTAAAATCCCTACCCAGCACGCTACAAGTAGTATGTTACCCCCAAAAATAGGAATAAAACTCTGTTATCATGCTGAAAATGAATGACCCACAACAAGAACAAGAAAACCAATTAAAAGCAACATATTTACCTCGTAATTAGATATAAGAACCTCCAATATCCATTCTGGCCACTCTTCCATAAGGGTTAGAGTACTTCTATTTTCCGGATGACTGCAAGCCAAAAACAGAAGATCCTGAAATAATATAAAAAATTAATTTAGAAATTTAAATATCAAGTACAAATTTTCCCATGATAGACACAAAAAAGAAAATCACAAGATTTGGGCATGACATGTTATCAAGCAATCTTTCTCAAAGCATTCACCATGAAGAACGGCAAAACAATCTTCGAGATGATAATGAATGGACAATAATTCAAATGAAAATTTAATTGCTGGACCACTTTTGGAAGCTAACGAGAATAAGGTTGAGAACTGCTGAGCAATTTTTTTTGCCAGTACCAGACTAGCTTTGAGTAACTTGCTGGTGACAACAGATCTTGAGTTTAGATAGTTCCTAAAAATTATGCCAATCTTCAGAAAACCTCGCTGGACGCTCAAATGCATCAGTAAAATACAAATCAGTTTTTTGCAGTGAATCAAAATTGGAAGCACATGAATCAATAAACATGATGGTTGATTATCATCCGGATGCCTGTGATCAGTCGTTAATAAGCTAGAAAAGCTGCGACCAACTAAATTACGAATATTATGTATTAGAAGCGACATTGTCAAAATAAAAAGCATAGAGGCATGCACCCAATTGTTTGAGAAATCATATTTCCTTCCTTATGTTTATCAATCTTCACACTATCTAGAGACACTTCCTAATTCTTGTTTAATATTTATAGATGATATGTTGTCTTCTAAAAAATAACCTTGAGTATCTTCTAGAATACAAGATGGGGATAAGAATATAAATGATCTTACAAGGCACAAGGGCACCTGATCTCTTGATTGTAAGAAATTCAATAACATCTTTAATGAGCATATAGCATAGGATATCCCTAAATATAAAACCTTGTACCAACCTTATGAAATAATATTTGCCAACTAATCCTCCAAAGGAAGTTTCTGGGTGTCACAAAAAATTTCTTATGGTCCTTGCTGTCTATTGGAGATAGGTTAAATTTACACCTCATGCAGGCCAACAAAATTCCACTCATTATCATCACTGAGAACACCTTAGCTCATAACATCCTAGTAAAATTTAAATCACCCCATAGGTTGTGAACTTGCCATAAATAAATAAGTAAACAGAATCATTTGAGTCTCAACTAAAGCTTGATATCTCACTTTCAGTATTGATACCTTCAGAGTGCAGTTTTCGCCATATTGTTAAGTTCTCATTTTACTTAATACAAGTCTCAGTCACAGTTTGTTCTTAGTTCCAGCATTAATATTTAAGTTTGATAAATCATTTATTGTTTTAACCAGTGTTGAAAAAAACACGTTACGTAACGCGTTATAACGCATTACGTAACGGAGCGAGAGAATTTCGCTCCATCCATAACAGCTGTAAATAACGCAATGCGTTAGAGCCTACGTTTTTTTGCAAATAACGCACGTTATAACACGTTATTTCGTAACGCGTTATAACGTGAGTTATTTACAAACCATTTTTGAACCGTACCCGCGACCCGAAACCCATTTTAATCAAACCGAAACCCGTTTTAATCGACCCTAAAATTCCCGATCTCTCTCTCTCTCTCAGCCCTAATTCAGTCTCCCATTCTCTCCCGCTCTTCCCTCCTCCGTCGCCGTCGACGCAGCCCTTCGCTGCCGCTCTCCCTTAGCCCTAATATCCCCAATCCCTCTTCCTTAGCCCTAATATCCCCAATCCCTCTCTCCCTCAACCCTAATTCCCTCTCCTGCTCGCTCTCCCGCTCTCTCCCACTCTTTCCTCCTCTATCGCCATCGTCGCAGACCTTCGCCACCGCTCTCCCTCAGCCCTAATTCGCTCTCCTGCTCTTTTCCGCTCTCTCCCGCTCTTTTCTCCTCCGCCGCCGAACTCATCCCTAAATCACCTGATTTTTCTCCTGATCAAAGCCCCCACCTCCAAAACACATCTCTGAAGTCCGATTGAGCTTCCACCGGTCGATTCGCCTAATCCTTCTTCCCCGGCTCAACCTTCTTCTGCGGCTCAACCGTTCAACAGGTAATCGGTTCTTCCCCATTTTAATTTTTTTACTGATTAATTAGTAGTGAATTAATTAGAAGTGAATTAATACTGATTCTTCTCCATTTCAATTGGCATTGGGGTTTAAACTTGGCTTAATACTGATTTCTTCCCCATTTTATTTTTTTTTACTGATTAATTGGGTGAATTAATACTGATCTTGTTTGGGTTTAAGCTTGGGTGAATTAATAATGATTTTGCTTGGGTTAATAGTTTCTTCCCCATTTTATTTATTTTTTTTACTGATTGTCAATACCATTGTTTAAAGAAAAAATAACTGTTAATAACTTAATACCATTGTTTGTAACTGTTTAAACAAAAATGTTTATGTGACTGTACAGTGATTTAAAGAAAAAAGTGACTATTTAGAGAAAAATTTAGTATACTGCAAATGTGACTGTTTATGCATTAAAGAAAAATGTTTGTGACTATTTAGGGATGTAGAATTTATTGTTTATGTTTTAGGGAGATAATGATTTAAAGAAAATGTGACCGTTTATGATTTAAAGAAAAACAATAATGTAAATGTTTATGTTTTACATATCCATTTGATTATCCGAGAAATTAGATATAAAAAAAATTAGTAAGGGGATGCTTAGTTAACTATTGATTATTGAACTTGGAATTGTATTTTATGTAGATTGATATTTGATAATTTGAATTTGAAAAATCATGTCATCAAAAATGGATCCAGTAAGAAAATGGGGAATTCATAAGAAAGGAGAACTAAGTAATTATTTTTATTGCAAATTCTGCAATCATCATATAACAGCTGGGATCACTCGACTTAAACATCATTTGGCCGGTACGAGACACGACGTTAGAATGTGTGAGCGAGTTCCAGCAGATTTGAATAAAACATGTAAAGATGCTTTAAAAACTAGTGAATTAGAAAAAAAGAACAAGACATCACTGAGCCGTGAAATTGGTAGAATGGAAGAACCAGATGTTGAAATATTAAGCCAAGAGCTTGAAAGCGCCGTCGGTAGCAACACTCAACCTCGAGCTCTGGAAGCGATAAATAAATTTATTAATCTTGAAGCCCGCCAATTCACGTTAGAAACAGCCTTAAAGGAGACAAGAGAGGACTGTGTCAGAAAAATAGACAGATGTATCTATGCAAACAGACTTTCATTCAACATCTTGAATAGTCAATATAGGAAGGAAATGATAGAAACAGTTGGAAATTTCGGATTTGGCTTGAAACAACCATCTCCGTACGAGATAAGAACACGGGTTCTAAAAGCCGAGTTTGAAAATATTGATAAGATTAAGGAGAGTCACATGCCAGCTTGGGAGTTTTACAGTGGTACAGTGATGTCAGATGGGTTGACTAACAGTAAGAGCAGAAGTTTAATAAATTTTCTTGTTAATCCACCAGAAAGGACTTTTCTTTTATAAGTCCATAAATGCATCAGCTCAATTCAAGACAGGAGATTATTTATGAGAGTGTCTTGATAAGATAGTTGAGAAAATTGGAGAGAATAATATTGTCTAAGTAATTACGGACAATCACGCTTCTTATGTAAATGCAGAAACTTATGGATTCGCGAAAACATCTTTACTAGACTCCTTGTGCAGCTCATTGTATTGATTTGATGCTGAAGGATATAGGCAAGATGAAGATCCATAAGGAAACTCTTGAAACAACAAAGGGGATCATACAATTCATATATAATCATGGCTGAGTTTTGAGTTTGATGCAAATATACACGAAAGGGAAAGGAATAGCTAAGGTCGGCCATCACTCGATTCGCTACGTCATTCTTGATTCTACAAAGACTATAAATTAAGGCAGCCATTGAGGAAGATGTTTGCTTCAGATGATTTTACCAAGAGTGTTTAGGCAAAAAAACTGAATGTAGTAAAGGCAAAAAGGGCAGTGCTATCTAGCAGAAGTTTCTGGGGTTGAGTTCTCTTCTGCTTTAGCACCACACTTCCACTGGTCTATGTGCTGTGAGAGGTAGATTCAGATGTGAGGCCTTCCATGTCTTTTCTATATGAGTATCTAGACAGTTGCAAAGAGAAAATTGCCGATATCTCTGGGGCAATAAGAGAAAGTACATGTCATACTGGAATTTGATTGATAAGAGGTGGATAGGCATGTTGCATAGGTCTCTCCATGCAGCGGCTTACTTTCTAAATCTTAGATACTTCTATAGTGATACATTCTCCAATATTCCTGATGTTAGAAGAGGCATTCATGAATGTATGCAACGAATGATCCCCAACCTCAATGAGTATGCACAAGTTAATGTGGAGCTGGATCAGAATAAACAGAAACTTGGAGAATTTGGATTTCCGCTAGCTCAAATGACTATGAATGCTCGAAGTCCTGGTATATTTTAATTCATTGTTTACATTCTTAGGTTCTATTTGTAGATATATCATTAAGTCATTTTTTTACATTTTTTAACACCAAAATTAATTATCTATTTTAGCTGCCTGGTGGGAAAGATTTGGAGAGGATTTTCCGACACTCCAAAAGTTTGTAATTCGAATCCTCTCTCTCACGACTAGTGTTTCTGGATGTGAATGTAATTAGAGCACTTTTGAGCAAGTATTAACTTAAAAAACTAAATATATTATTTTTTAAGTACTTTATTTATCATCATACTCATATATCAATTCACATCTTTGTTAAAGATGCATTCAAAAAAAGATGTCGCTCATTCTTTCGTGTACGTCATGTACAATATTAAGTTTAGAGAGAGAAATATTCGGAGGAAGAGAATAAATTTGGATCCAATTTTGATTGATGAGGCGACACCAGAGGATGAATGGCTAGTTGAGAGTGAAGAGTCTTGTCTCCCAGAAAATCTTGGATTGCTATATGAGCCTACCGATGACGATTCAGCTCTAAGAACGAATGATTTCTTAGAAGTCACTGCAATTAGTAGCAATCAAAATATTCTTTCACCCATTATGGATAAGGGAGACAAACAAGATGAAATTGAAACCCCAACAAAGAAACGAAGGATCGATACTTGTAAGTTATCCAATCTTTACAATTTAATATTCTTAAATGAATGCTCTACTATCATGATTTGAGTATCTAATAACATTTTAATTTGTATATCTCTTATGTAGCATCTTCTTCGGAGAAAACAAAAGCAATTGATGATAGTTTTGATGAGAGGGGGGATAATATCGATCCGGAATATGCAAACTACATTTTGGAGGAGAATGATCTTGTTATTGTAGATTAGATGATCACACGGGTTTATCTTCATGTTAAAGGAAAAACAGTATTTTGTTGTGTATGACTTAAAAAATTGTTGTGATAATTGCTATTAAATTTTATAATTTTTCTACGCCTTTGTATTGATTTTATAGTATTTTATATGATTTTTTAAATTTATTTACTTATTTATGAAAATTATTAAATACAGTTTTATATTTATTTTAATTAAATAAATAAATAATTGTGTAACCTACGTTATGCATTACGTTATTTGCTACATAACCTAACAAAAAAAACGTTACATTAACGGTATCGTTATTTTAAACATTGGTTTTAACAGTAACATTCAAGCATCGTTTTTAGTTCATGTCTTCATGTCAACACATTTCCTTGAGTGTAAATGCAATGGGATCAATGAATGCAAGTTTTATTTTTCAAGATCTTGGTTAAGTTCTGAACAATTATGTTGTTTCCATAGGTTATTTGCAGAAAGAGAACCTTAGAGTAGTATGTAAGAAGGCTTAAGGGGCCAATGAAATTTGCTAACTAAAAAGAGACATCAGTTCACATGTCATCCGGCTTAGGGGGCTAATGAAATTTGCTAACAAAAAAGAGAGATCAGTTCACATGTGGTCTCTGATTTGAATAACCTAACCTATCTAACTTCAACTTAGTTACTCTATTACTTGTTAATGAGTTCGGGTTTAGGTTTTCATGCCCGAGGCCCATATCCTCTGTACTAAAGCCCAACCCTGTTATAATGGCATTCATTTCTCATCCTCCTGAACAAAGTTTAGACACAAGAACCCATCTCAAATGTCTTAGATCAACTTTCCTCGCGAGGTAAAGGGTGTCATGAGGGTGTAATGAAACCAAGGGATAAAGGATAACATGAATAGTATTGGAAGCTTATTTTGGTGGATATCAAAAAGGGTTCTCCATTTTATTTGAACAAAGGTTGTTGCCCCATCATGAACCTAGGAACTGCCATTAACCTCACTATGATGATCCGGAATTTTTTATGCACTTATTTAACTTCCTGTATGAGAATCTCAATGTTGTAGTATAGATGAATTTGGGAAGGAAAAAACTGTTAAAGGAGAAACTAATTTTCCCCACCGTTAGCAAATAGTTATGTTTATTATCTTCTTGAATACCCTAGTGTCTTGTATTGTTTAGTTCTCATATTTTCTTGCTGAATACTCTAGTATCTTGTATTGTTTAGTTCAGATAAATAGCAACAAGCATATGGGTAGGTATAAATGTATATCTGTATATTTAAGTATTAACATAGTAAGATACAATTAATTATCCTATACTAGCATGGTAGCATGGTAGTTTGTGAAGTATGTAATGGTGAGGGAGGAGGGGATAAAGGCACCTAATAGCAAAGGTGTGAAGAGCATTGACTCTCCTCATGACCCGTAAGCATGGAAATGTCTTGAGAGGCTAGGGGAGGAGGAAATAGAAAATAAGATAGATATCTATGTCGTCAAGATTCACAAACAGGGAAGAGAAAGTAGAAAGAGGAGAAGGTAAAGAGATCTATGAGACTTATCTCCACAAAACATCTTTCACTGAACCATTCTCAATAAAATTCAACCTCTATAGTCAATATAGGTTGTTACAAACCATAAGTGTCCCTTAATAATGTAGGCTAAGAGCGTTCTATTCATAGCTGACCTCAGTTATTGTTAACATCCAAAAATAGTAACCAAATTTTTTGGGATTCCATAGCCAATGGAAATTTCCTAATCAATTAACCCTGCTAATAAACTATATTCAATCCTATATTAATTCAAGAAAACTCCTAAGTAAGCAGGCTTAATTAAAAGTGTTCATTCACTAATTTCTAAACATGCGTCAGATAGTTGGCTTCACAAATATATCTCCACTTATGATATGTATGATACTTCTCTAAGCAAAAGTATTGGCATGTCCAACTGTGTCAGATACAACACTTGTACCCCCGTGTACAACACTTAAAAACGTCAAAACCTCTATTTGCATAAAAATATTAAGAAGATGGAGTGTGTTATGCCATCCTTTTGACAAAAACTAAATATTCTATGACTTTTGATAAGAACTACATATATTTGTATTAGTTAAATATACACATATTTTTAAATATATGCATATATAACCATTTCCTTATGTCTAGATACTGAAGGGTTGCCATGTCTGATGTCCCGTGTATGTGTCAAAGTACAACGCATGTGACTGTCCACAATCATAGGAACAAGTTTTCCTTCAAGCAAACAAGCTATGTATTTTGGTTAAAGTAGTTTAGGATCCCTTTAGCAAGGGCAAGTTAGATCTATTTTCCACTCAGGAAAGCAAATGTTTTGATCATAGCAGTTTACGAGCCCCTTTAGCAAGGGCATGTTAGAATGTTACATCACTAATTCAACAGTTCCTCATAGTACCTCTTTAGTCCCTAGTAAAAGTGTCTCCATGCTATTGCTTACCTTTAGGCTATGTTTGTCTGATATAAAGTGAAAGAAAGAAAAAGAAATGGAAAGAGAAAGCGAAAAGAAGAAGAAATAACATTTCTTTGTTGTTTAAAGAACCTAAAAAGAAAATTTGCAGAACAAATAAACATTAAAATAGAATAATTAAGAAGAAAAAATTTTGCTCCAAACTCCCCCTACTATCCTACCAGGATTTCATATGGTAACAACACAAACTGACATTTTTCTTTCATTTTCCCTGAGTAGGGGAGAGAATTTTAACCCTTATTTACAATCACTTTCCTCAACCATTCTTTTGCTTTCATTTTTCTCTCCAACGAAACAAGGGAAAACAACTTTCTCCCTTATTTTCTTTCCTTTTTTTTTAAACCTTCTCTCAAGCCAAAAAGGGTCTTAGTATAATTAATTGAAGCTGATGAAAGGATGATGCTTTCAATCACTGTGGCCTCACCTTCACACCAATACAACATCTGAAGTTGCTTTCTAGGGTTGTCAAGGCGCAAGCAGAAAAGTAATCTGCAAAGTCCTTTACACATGAGGCTCAAGGCTAGGTGCAGACGTCATTAAAGGGAGGTAGAACAACATTTTTTCAAGATTTTAAACATAATAATGATCAAAATTTTAGATAAATCAAATCACATGTGAATTATTTATATCAAATCAAAGGATTCAATTGTTCAATCCCTTCCCAAGTTAGGTATTTACTCTTTGGAATGAGAAAAAATATAATGAAGAAGATGAAAAGAAGTTAAGGATAAGAAGAGAAGATCAACGATAAGCTAATAGAGAAAAAGTATTTAGAGAAAAGACGCAAGGAGACCAGATCCATAAATAGAACTAAACATCATAGTAATGTTATTGCCCTTTTAATTTAAAGGTGGGTTGTACCTTCAAAATCATTGTTATATACATAACAACAGAAACTTGCACAGCAAACACAAAAAACACGACTTGGCAAAGGAAAAGGAGGAAAAGAAGGCACAAGGCAGGGGTGCATTGAGGCACATTGAAGCACACACCTCGTTTTTGTGGCATGCCCCCACATGATTGTGGGGCACTGGCTAGCGCCAAGCATGCCCTGCACCTCAGAATGCCCATAAGAACACTGTTGTGTTGTACTCCATATACTCTATTTATGCTAGTATCCCCTACCCTTTAAAGCCTATCTGCAAACTTCTAGTTTAGCATCCACCCATATTTCCAACTCAAGGTTGCTTGGTTAGCACGATGCAGTCTGTGAATTAGATACTGATTTAAGCTACAATTCCTAGATCACATAAATTGACTTTTTTTTTTTGTGTGTGTAAGAGAATAATTTAGATGGTTTTCTTTGATATCCAGCTCATAGATGGTGCAGAAACAGTTAAAAACGCATACTAAAGAAAGGAAGACAAAAAGGGAGAGATATAAGGCCTCAGTCTTCACAACGACACATCAGAAAAGTCGTTCACTGATTTTTCACACTAACCTTTAGCCTCTATAGGCCAATACATGACACTACAAGACAAAAATGTCGAGACCCTATAACTGAACCAATTATTATCAATAACTAAATTAAGACCCAGAGTAGTAACTGAAGTAGAATTTAGGTTCCATAGCTGATCTGGTTATAGAGTTCAAGCAATATATTTACCAAAGACCCTTAAATCTAAATTAAACTGATAATTAATGTTTACCCCCACTTTCTTTGAGTTACATTGCACTAGATTTCTGTCCCACAACTGCCTCAGATGTTCATTGATTCCATGCATCTAATGCAAAATATGCCACCAAGGAATGTCATTTGGCTTATGTTCCTTGGATATGAAGGCAGTGCTTGACGATCTTGTGTCCTATTTTGTATACGCATTCTCCTAGTCCTCATTATTAAACAAGATTGGCAAAGAAGGCACGAGAGCCCATAGCCTGGCCAAAGACTTGGGAGCAACTCACACAATGCTTCAATCAAGGCTTGTAATCAGACAAAGAAAAATCTAGATTTTCAGTACTCTGATAACAAACCAAACTGATGGACTTTCTTAGTAAGATTTGTGTTGCATGTTATTAGATCAACTGGGTAGATGTTTGAGCAGCGGTGGTAGTTGGTTGGCTGGTTCCACTGGTTGGAAGTGAAGGTGTTTTTAACACATTTACTTTTTCTTTCTGGTTAGATGGTATGCCTTCTTGAATTAGATATAAGGTTCATGACTTATCCATTGAAATGGTAAGATGTTTGAATTATGATGGTGGTCATGTAGTTAGGTTGAAGAGGATGACGCGAACAGCACCAATAAAGAAAACTTAAAGGAAACATGATATGATGGTGATTAACTAAAGAAATATGCAATACTGAAGCATGAAAGAAAAAATGTAAATATAAAATTTAAACCTATTATAAGAACTTGTCAAAGTATGCATTTGTTTAGTATCTCAGCATTTGGTACTTTGTGAATGAATCCAAAGCATACCAAACCATTAAAAAAAATGATTTCACAAAAATTACATTAAAAGCTCAAAAGTGTACCTGCAAAGCTCTAACTTGGAATGTTCTTGATGCATAGGGAAGTGAGCGAAGAAGAACTAACAAGAGATGTACATGCTCAAAGCGGTGACCAGAGTCATAGAGGCTGAGTCCATCATCGTTTGAAGAAAAATTGATCTGATAAAAATTAAGACCACAACTTAGAGTTCCTTCTCACAAATATAGAAATATTTGAATTTTGAAGAAAACACAGATGTGCAAAATTGATAATTATATTCTTACGACACAAACTCTGACTCATTTATCAAACAGTCAACATCAAACCTGTGTGTATGCATATGGAACGCGTGTAACATTAAACCAAAAATAAGTTTGTAACAACTATTAAATCTGAACAAAATTACAAGGATATTTACGCTACTATACTAATAAACAATCGTTTCCATATATAATGGCTGCATCCATCATTAAAATAGAATTGAAAATTTCTTTTTCCAATAAAACCTGAACAGAGACCTCCTTTTAAGGAATATAATAATCGCCTAAATCATTTAAGAATTTCACCTTTCTAGGGCTAATCAATCACAACTGAACATGAATTATTTCAGTCCCACCACAGACTACAAAACAGCTAAATAAATTGGTTGTAGCCAAATAATAATAATTATAACCCCATAATTATTTACTATTGTAAGGTAATTTACGATTATGACGATAAATGAAAAATTAGACGACATTCTGAACCCTACAGTTTTAATCGTTTCAAGCATATAGCACTCTAGTGCATTCTAAAATAGCTAAGGCATAAAACTCTAATTCTGACCTGTTTTCATAGTCAACATAAATGAATCTTTTAAACATAATGCAACAAAATTACAAAATTGGATACTTTAATCTTATTCCATATGTGAGGATATTAGACCTCTGTTTTACTTAGATGACCATTATCTTAATGTAGAAAACTACATCCTGTAAGGCCAGGTTGACATAATAAGGAAGCGAATTAGCCTCTGATAGTTAAAAATCAGGGAAGAATGAGGGGATTCGGGCCTCGGCACTAGGGAAATCCACACCCACTCTCAATGAATTAGCAAAAGAAAGATTTGATGAACTTTAGCACATTAACATGCTAGGAGTTCCTCAAAATTTCAATAACACATCATAGTTAAAAAATAAGTTTACAAGCATATACATAGAAAACAACCTATAAGCACCATGCATGCAAATAAACCAAACAACTTGATAAAATTATAAATGCTAATCAAATTTTAACTTAGTCCTAATTAAAATAAAAAATTGAAACTAGTCATTATCCCAAACTAATCCTACCCATTCATGGTCTCCATTAATTCTTTCAGCTTCATTTCCGATGAATGTGGTGATAACAATCGTCAAGCATGTTGTGGCTGAACTAAATCTCTTCGAACGAAATATCTCAATTGGGCCCTAGTAGTGGTAGAGGAACCAGTACATAACACTTTCCTACTCTGAGCCAATGAGCTGGAGGTGGAACTATTTCTGCAATGGAATGACTGAAGTAAAAGGCAAATTTGGAAAGGCACGAATATCATGAATATCAAGTCAGCCTCTGAACTAGGTCATTCTTTCCAATGAACCAAGTAGCTCTATAGCCTTCTGCAGCTGTCAAAATAATTTCACCATGTAACATGTCAACCACATCCTTTGTCTAATGACTTCTTGATGGTATTGGCAGTGGTAGAAAACTAAATTGAACTATGCAACTGTTGCTACAAATGATGATAGCATGACATAATCATCGCCTTGTCTCCAGCTAAAATTCTTGTATTCTTTCATGTAAATTTGTAACAGACTTACAAGTATCAATGTATCCTCGGTAAACACAATTTGTCGATGGATTTTCTTATGGAGATTTTGGAGGAGAGAAATTTTCATATATGGAGACAAACTCAAACTCACCTCACGAATATGATTATCATCAAGTACTTCTAGGTTCTGCTGAAACGTCATAGTTGGTTATGGTAGAAAATCTACAGAAGTCTGAATGATAGACTCTTCAACTTTTATAAACGATAACAAAGTTTCATCTCGCAATGACAATGAAATAACAAGATATGTTGGCTCTAACCATCAAAAACAAGAATATCTCCCTTGATCTTGAGGGTAAAGTCATCATCGTCATCCCTACACCATGACTACTTCCATCCCTCCTCTCATTGTGATTGTTTTGACGATTACTACGGCTGAACTTTTCTTCGATCCTATCAACTCTTTAAAAATAAGTCAAAGCTTTGCTTCCATATTAATTTGACTAGGTTATCATTCACCATTGCAAATGAGTATGCACCTACCTCAAGAAAGATTCTTCAGTTACAAGAGCTCGAGAACAATCCAAGTAGCCAGCACCTCGAAAATGGCTCAAATCGGGCTTAAAACTAGCTCCAAATTCACAAAATACCCTTAATGGGTTTGTTTTTGCCTAAAGGGTCTGGTCCGTTTCAGTATCGGATCTACTTCAACAAAGTCTGACTTGAATTCAGGTTGAATTTTTTTCTAACGAATTTGAATTAAAATGGACCCAACTCTGCTATGAAGAGACGCATATCTTCATCTTCAAATGAGGAAGGAGATGGTTAACACAAACATGGGAGAAGACCATGGATCATGGAACTCGAGCGTGTGCGAATGGTTATAGTGAACTACGATAACGACCAGAAAGCTCGCAGCAATGGTTGTTATCAGGCTGGAAGATGACAGCTCGTGAATACAATGAGTCATCGAACGAGCGATAAAGACAATAAGATAACCGGAGTGGTTGGTAACTGTGCAAGCACGGCCATCGAATGAACCGGGGCAGGCTTGTCACCGATGACTAACGACAAATCGAGTGCGGATGAGGGTGCGAAAAGCAAAGGCGGCAATCAAATGGATCCGACAATAATGGTTGTTGTCTGCTAATGATTGAAGGGTGGTTACTAAGATTGACATGGGTAGATCTCTATTGCAATGAGTTCGGCAATAGATTTTTGAAGCAGAGCAGCATCAAAAACGTTGATGCAAAGCAAATTAACATTGATGTGTGCGATGATCAAAGTCGAATCGATTGGAGATGACGGCAGCAATCTCGACTGGTAGCGGTGTTGTCATTCTGCTATTGATGGTGTCGTCGAAGACCTTGGCAGTTCATTGGCACAGGCCAATGAGTTGGGTCACCTACTCAATGATTTCGAAATTTTTTGTTCTGCTTTGTTTCAAAGACAAAACAAAAATACAAGGAATATGGTTAAAGAAGAAGATGAAAACGAGGATTTTTTAGTTCGGAAACCAATTTGACGTAACACGGAAGCAAATTAGGGTTTGATAGTGGGAGTTTGGAAAAGAACAAAGGGATTTGGATCTACACATCCAGGCAAATCCAGCCCACTCAAGGAACCCATAAAGAATGATCTGATGAACTTTAGCAAATCAGTATGCTACAATTCTCTCAAAATTTCAATATATCGTAATTTTTTTTTAAAAAAAGTCTATAAGCATATATATAGAAAGCCAACTCGTTCATTACGTACAAATAAACCAAAAACTAATAAAATTACAAATCCTAATCAACCTCTAACTGAGAGCCTTAACTAAAATAGAAGACTAAAACTAGAGTTTTAATTAAATGAAAGACAAACTACTCATAATCCCTAACTAATCATATACATTCAATGTCCCCATCACAAGTCCTCTAAGCCCAGCCACATAGGAGGAAGGGGAATGGTAGAACCAATAAAAAATGATCTAGTTACATAACCAAGCATATATTCTGTACAGTGCGAAGTACAAATAAATTAAATATCACGAATAAGTAGATATCTAGCGAATTCAGCCCTACAATAACTGAAACTTTAGAGATAAGCCAAATCTATTATGCAGATCTATTATGTGGCATACAAAAGGCTACATTGGTCTATTATGCAGCTGCATCAAAAAATACTGTACTTTCCTTAAGTGCAGAATAACGGGTTATGGGGACACTCAATGTGGCTCGTAAAGTTTGCAGACAGCTCAAACCTGAAAAAGCAACCAGTTTAACTTAATACTCTCTAAAAGCTCCAGCCTACAGCCTATAACCCACTTTCCACCACTTCTTCTATCTAAACCCCTCAAACCTCATTGTTTTAAAATATTCGCTATTCTCCCCTCTTCCAAGGTTATATTTCTTCGGAGGTTATATTTCCTTATTCCAGCAAGTTGTACAGAAATAGAAACCTAAATGACTTAACAGGAGAACAGCAACACATCCTCCATCAGCATAAGGTATTCTTTTGAAATTGCATTTATTTCCTAATATATATGTTTTTATTTCTTGAGATAGATACTAATAAATGCTGAAAAAACAAACAAACAGTAAATGCAATCAGAACATTACAACAAATCAACTTTTTTAAAATGATCAAGAAAAAATAGTTGCATGCTCATTGTACTGTTGTAGCACAAAAAAGTTAGGAGATAATTTATATAAGATTCAGATTCAACTGTCGAATTTATAAAATTCTATTTTAAAAACTCCTAAACGAACAAGCCATAAAAGTCAAAACTATAAGGGTATTTATTTCCCTACAAAAGATGCCCAATCTTCAACAGAGCATTATGAACAATGTAGTTCTGAAGAGACCTCCACTAAAGAAGTACCACCAATAACAAAAAAGGGTATTACGTAGTTGATAATTGGAAGTAGATTAGCAACCAACACCAAAATTTTCAGTCAGAAGCATTATAAGATATTATAAGTAGGCAAGTCGCGAACCTACCGTCGCGCCCAATAAAGCCATGTACACATTTGTAGTCATCAGCCTATTTGGGGCTGCTTCGAGAGCCTTCTGTAATGCAAAAAGTAACAAAGAAACTTTGTCGCCGGACATAGGAATATCATCTTCAGCCAACCCACTATTCACAGTTTTACTTGGCACAGTTGAAGAGGCAGAATTTAAGCTGAATTGCAAATGGCCAGACGTGACAAGAGCTCCCAAAAGTTTGATTATCCCAACAACAATTCCATCACCACTGTCAATATTGTACACATTATTCCTAGCGCTGTCAGCATTTATGGAGAATGTTATACCACCTAAACTTTTCAATAGTTGATTATCAGAGATGGACGTCAGTCTTTCGATGTTTGTCCTCAAGGAAACATTTGTAGAATTATTACCACTAATTGATGGTTCAGGTTCAGGTTCAGATTCAGGGCTCTTGTTATGAGAACCAGGTTCCCGCTGTTCTGGTGAATCTAGCTGGTCCTTTACTGCTCTGTCCTGAGATTTGGAAGTTTCCACTTCAGAACCCCTGTTTCTTGCATTGTCAGTAGTCAACGGATCACGCTCACATTCCTCTTCATAAGAAGCACGTTCTTCCAACTCAGATAATTCAACTTGTTCATCAAGTCCTTCGCACTCCTTGCTGATAGTTGTCAATCCAGAATCATCGTTTAATAGAATCTCAATATTGTTTAAGATGGGAGTTTCTGTAACATTGTCATTACCAGTTTTTGCCTCCCGCTGAAGTAAAAACAAAAGGGCCTCTATTCCTCCAGAAGAAATAAATGATTGTGCAAATGTTAAAGCCCTAGATGTATTAGGTTGCACCATCAACCTGTATAAAAGGTGCAATACCCTCACAACCTGAAAGAAACATCAAAGTGGGGACCATTAACCAAACCACCAAAAAATTAAAATAAGAATGCATTCGCCAGGAATTAGCAAACATCACTTAAAACATAACTAGAACTATGATTAGCATCAACATACAGGAATAGTAACTGAAGCAACTTGTACATCAAGCTTAAAACGTGACACTAGAAAGAGAAGGGAAAAAGAAAAGGAAAAAAAAAAAAAAACTAAGCACATTAGGGGTGGCAACAAGTCGGGTTCGGATTAGTTCCTACAATATTCACTTGGTGATCCATTAAAAATTTGAAGGATCCACTTGAGATCCGTACCCATTAAGGAATCTAGGATCCACTTGACGTCCAATTCCAAAAACTTATCAGATTCATGTTTTGGATTACCTAATATCCAATTTTTCTTATAAACAACATTGACTTCTACAAAGAATCAAATGAAAACTATAAATATTGTTTATCTGAAGTATTATCTTAGCTTATTTTATTAACAATGTTAGTCATGTTTAGATGTGATCAAATAAACTAACATAAAACATATCAAGAAGAGCATTGATGAATTAATTTATAACTAAGCAAACCATGCTATCTAAATGCTACGGATCCATATCTAGAACCATTAAAAAGTTGGATTTATTTTTCAAGATTTATAGACAATCGAATAAGCTATTGGTATGATTTCTGGTCAGACTCGGATCAAGTTCAGACTTTATTGCCACCCCTAAACACGGCACGTGAGGCAAATAAATAATCCATTAGATCAAACTCAACAGACAGCTCATTTGAAGAAGTGGTCGAAGAGATATGTATAGCCTCCAGTTAATTAGGTGACAAAGAAGTTGGCAAACACGTAAACAACTAAAACCTCGAGGAACGGATGAACCATCAGAAAAATCATCTATAACTTCAAAGATGTTTAACTATCAGCTGAGTGGCAATGTTAGAAGAGAGTTTCAAATTTCGACAGAAAGCAAGATGATGTCACTCAAGGTGAGGGAGATAATGACTGCTTCACTCACAACTAGATCTTTCTCATGAAGACCAAGCTGACAACATAAGACACTGGTGTCGATTGGAGATTCAACCGCAATGGTCCTCGCCGTGCCTAAAGATCCTGAGGTAGCAAATTCACGCAGTGAAAGACTAGGATGTAATTAATTAGGAGGTCTACGCACGAAATCTTAACATTTCTCTGTTTAAAAAGAACATAAACAAAGTATTAATTAGGTTTTAGTAAATTAAATCTTATAAAATAATTTCTTAACTTTTTTTTAGGTATTCGATTAGCAGATAATAAGTAAGTTTGTTCAGTTTATAATCTATATTTTAGGAAAATCGCTGTTAAAAGCCATCCTTTAAATATTTTAGATGCGCCAAATAAAAATAAAAAGATCGCCTAGGTGAAACTTAAATAGGCTGAAAGTCTGCAGGGAGAAGGATATTGTTATCATTCATTTCAATTCTTTTTCTTTAATAGTAAGTCTATAATTCAGTAGCAAATTTTGATGTCCATCATATATATGTCTTATATATGTCCATTCAAAAGTTGGAAGAAATTTTTGATGAACAAAAGTTAGGAGATACCTTGATTTAGGTTTGTCCCTCTATATAAGCTTCCCCGCAATTTTTT
Source organism: Dracaena cambodiana (assembly GCA_036321105.1). Classification (NCBI taxonomy): domain Eukaryota; kingdom Viridiplantae; phylum Streptophyta; class Magnoliopsida; order Asparagales; family Asparagaceae; genus Dracaena; species Dracaena cambodiana. The sequence goes on from JAYEPQ010000007.1 coordinate 49,565,636, forward strand.
TCTCTTCTTTCTACAGATTCCAAAAGAGATTGAATTTTTAAAAACCCGTGGTTCAAACTTTATTGAACTCAGGTAACCCTATATTTGCTTACAGATCTGACAAGATTTACCTTGAACCAAAAAAATACAGAAGAAAATAGCACAACAGGCAAAACAAATAATACAAGAACCATCCAATGAAGAAAACAATTATAAGAAATAGCATAAATTGAAAGTGGCAACATATTCCTTTTTTGAGCATTATAAAACTGAGTCTACCTGATTTGACTGCGGACAATCAACCAGGAAACCAATCAAAGTCCGAATATCCTCAACAGCCAATGAGGAAGATGCTGCTCCTATTAGAAGTTCAATAACCACCATGAGCTCATCAACCAGTGCATTCAATTCACCAACAGCCCTAGACGCTTCATGGGAAGAAAATGTAGCAATGGAATCTGGTTCATTCACAACCCAATAGCATCTTCGGCATCCATCAAGAAGCATGTGGAGGGCATTGGCGTCCCTCATTGCTGAACACTCTGAAAAAACCATGTCTGCAACGGATGACAGAAGCTTCTTCTGTAAACCATAATTGCAGAAACTCCATGTCTTCAAATCCAACAGCAAAGTGCTAAAGAGTTGAACTTTCAAGGCATGATTCTTCTGTGATTGACATAAAGAAATTACTGCAGAAACAAGCTCCTCGTCATTCGGTCCATCATGCTTTCTAATTTCAAGTCCAGACATATTTTGCAGTAGATGGTGTAAAATTTTAGACAAAATCTCAGGGGCCTGGGAACGACATAACTCCTCAACATTACCAGGATGTTGTACAGCCATAGAAATAATTCTGAATACAGGGGCTGCAAGTGAGGCAGTGGCAAGAGATAAAGAAGAATCACCAGGCACAGGTTCCAGGTTGTCCACCAGCACATTGCTTACTATTAGTGGAAGTAAGACCATTGGACCACCATCAGCCAAGGCCCACAAAGATTCTGCTGGGCGTTGACGAGCAGCAACATAAACTTGGCCAAGAACCTCAGCAGGTCTTCGCAGCATACCTAAAAGTTACAAGGATATGTTTCAGATTGAAGTTAAAAGAAAAAGTTTCTCAAAACATTAAGCAGCAGTAGTAACCAAGCCCTGTCTGTCAACCATGATGCAAAACTTGATGATTCAGCAAACAGCATTAAGAAGAATTTTCAACTGAACTCAGACTTAGGCTATCTAATGAGACAATCAGTAATAAAATACATATTAAAAAGTGGGAGACAGGTTTCCTACAGAATCAGTCCAAAGGAGAAACCTCGATTACTACAAAAATTCAATGCATATATTATGATTGAAGTTACTAGTAAACCAATCTGTACAATTACTCTTTTCATTCTCCCCGAATGAATCAAAGGGTGCTTCTCTTTCTTAACCCTAGTGCAGCAGCACAACTGCAGTCAATCAAATGTCCATGCCACTGCAAAGTCAAAGCCGCAGCATAGAAAAGCAGCAGCAAATGAAATCAAGTATCTGTTTTTTCCCGCTCCCTCAGTGTTGGGGAAGAAGCAACATTAAGCAGTGCAGTATGCTCTGAATTTCAGGACACAGCCAGCAATTGGTTCTCATTCTGAGTGCAAGTTGAAGGGAACAAAATTTATCTACTTCAAGCATGCTTAATTCAAAATCACTGAAACCTTATTCGTTTGCGCACATCATGCAATGATTTAGAATGAATGGACTGTGCAAAAATCACATGGCCTATTTAGTACAAATAAATCCATAAGAGAACAAATAGGACTAGAGTCAGCCAAGTCCTTATCAAATGATCCAGATAAACTAATATCAAGATCCTCAACTTGCAACAGAAACTCCATGATTTGTATACCATGCTTCCATTATATAAAGAAAAACCATAGAACGAAATGATGTCGTTAGATGCCATGGCAAAATTAACATTTCCAGATTCAAAAGGGAACAATATGGAGTTAGCTTTCAATGTTCGCACTGAGGACATTAACAGGATTACAATGCAAGAGTGAAGGATGTCAAATGATAGTTAGGTAAAGGTAATACAATCTAATACTTTTGTACCACTTTAGGGGATTTATAATGATAGGCACAATATACGAGCAATGAAAGTTGGCAAAAGCCTTTGGCCAGTCAACTGTCAGATCATGTACCTATTTTGTTTGGATGCTATGGACAGGAATAAAGGAAAAATCTTCAGATTTGAGAAAGTGTGGTTAACAAATAAAAAATTTATAGAGTTTGTTCAAATATTTTGGTGCAATTGTCAATAGAAGGTGATGTTGCCTACAGAATGGTGACAAAGCTTAAGATATTAAGACAAGAGATAAGAAATGGGTGAAATATAATTTTTATAATATCAAATAAACAAAATTGAAGTTACCAATCAAATTGAAAGAAATGGAGGTTATAGAAGAAGAGAGGATTTTGTTAGAAATTAAGAAAAGTCAGAAGTTAATGCTTAAATCAGATTTGAATATAATCCTCACACGCGAAGAAATTTTATGGAGACAAAGAGCTAAAACTAGAAGGTTAAAAGAGGGGGACCATAATACTTCCTATTTTCATAAGATTGCTAATGACAGATTAATATACAACATTTCTATTATTAAACGTAATGGTGTAGATGTGTCTGAACAAGATCTTAAAAAATGTTTTACTGAGCATTATAAACATATCTTTGGTACTTCAATTGACAATAGGATTGATTTGGATTGGCAAACACTGTATCCGTCTAAAATGTGGAACTACCAATCTCTTGAAGAACTTTTTACATAAGAAAAAGTGAAGAAAGTTGTGTTTTCTATGAATTCTAATAGTGATCCAGGACCCAATAGATTTTCAGCCTTGTTTTTTTAAGAATTCTAGATACAGACGACAAAAGAACCCATGGATATAAAGACAAAATTTTATTATGAATATTTAGATATCAATAGGTTTTCAATCATACCCATGTCGTCCTATTACTTATAAAGGGCGGAGCTACTTTTGAAAGTCATTTATGAGATTATTGCAAAAGTCTTGACTAATAGGTTAAATCCTTTGATGGATATTTTGATAAATAAAGCTCAGACTGGTTTTATTCTTGAAAGATTCATCCTTGATGGTATAGTTGTTGCCCAGGAATTGATGTATACATAGGTTAGACCAAAAAAGAACATAGTGGTGCTCTTTTGAATCTTGACTTTGCTGAAGTATATGATATGCTTAACTGGAGTTTTATCATTGAGATTTTACATGCTAGATGATTTGGAAATAGGAGGATAAATTGGATCAATAATCATTTAAAGATGGTAAATCTCGAAATATGATAAACGGAAGAGCAAGTGACATGATTATTTCCAAAAGAGGATTCAGACAAGTTGATCCTTTATCCCCTCTTTTGTTTGTTTTGGTAGGTAACACTTTCAGTAAACTGTTGGAGTTGGCCATTCATAATGAAATTTTATCAGGATTCCTAACAAGTAATAACTTTACTAGAACTTTTTGAGTCTATACTATGCGGAAGACACTTTAGTGTTTATTAACACTGATATGAAATTTGTAAGGGCTCTGAAACTTTTGTTTATGGATTTGAGTTGGCTTCTGGCATCAAAATCATTTTCACAAAAGCTTTGTCTATCAGTTTGATACAATTCAGAGTAATCATTATAATATTGCCAACATGCTCAATTGCCAAAAAAGGACTTATCCTCTAAACTACTTGGGTGTGCCTATTAGACCCACGTTATACCAATGAGAATTCGCAGCCTCTGATAAGTAATACTGATAGTATGCTAGGCAACATGAGAAAGGACATTACTTATCCATAGGTGGCAAATCAATGTTGGTTAACTCTATTTTATTAGCTATGCCATTGTACTTGATGTTTTTCTATTTGTTACCAGTGTCTGTCAAAAAGAAACTGAATAAGATTAGAAGGAAATTTTTTAAAGGTATGACGGACAATAAGTGGTTTTTTTATTGGAGGGAGGTTTGTAAACCAAAGAAAGTAGATGTTTTGAATCTGCAATTTGAGATCAAACCTTCTTATCTAAATGATTATGAAAATTCAGTCACAGACGTGTTATGACTTGGTGTAGTTTAAATGAATCCCGATACTGTAATGAAAGACCTACCAAGGGAGTAACTTCCTCATCCAATGGGTTATCATTCTTTTGCAAAGGAGTTCTCACATCTCTTGATACTTTCTTAGACTCCTCCAAAGTTATCATTGGTTTTGGTAATTTATATCCTTTTGGAATGATAATTGGTATTTCAATACTAGTCTGAAAAAGAAATATCCTACTTTATTTGAATTTGCTATTAATAAAAACAACAATTTTCAGGATATGGTGATCAATATTAACAATAATTGGAGTTGGAATGTACAGTATAGAAGAAACTTGATTGAGTTAGTAGGGTAGTTGAACAAGTTTTTATCTAAGTTATCTCATATTGTCATTTCATCATAACAGAATAGAAGAATTTGGCTACTAACTTCCAATAATACGTTTACTGTCATATCATTTTAGTGTCAGGTCCTAGTATGAAAAGTTTTTCTAGAATCTTCATTTGGTATCTTATAGATATATTAGATATGCTAGATATATTTTGGTCTTTATCAATGCCTCTTAAAGTTAAGAATCATTGTTGGTTAGCTATTCTGGATAGATTGCAGACTAAGGAAAGGCTACTAAAAAAGGAGTGAACAATATGAATTTATTTCGTGTTTTCTGTTGTCAGAAAATTGAGGACATAGACCATTTATTTATTAAACGTTAGTTCGTATCTTCAATCTGGGCCAATATTAGGTATAATTACCATATTAATCCTATGTTAGAGTCTATTGGAGGCATGTACTGAATGGAGGGATATGTATGTGAACAAAGCTGCAAGATTAGAATGGATTTCTTTATTTTACCAGTATTATGGTCAATAAGAACCGAAAGAACCATAAGACTATCTCATCTAAAAGCTAGAAATTCTATGCCTTTGCTTCCATAAATTCATTCATCAGCTTCTGGTTACTGAACATCTCTAACAAGAAATTGATAAATTAGTGCACAAAACATGACTCTGTTGGATTGATGGCGATTAAGGAAGATCAACCTCTGGTGTTGCTGAGCATGTTGGTAATTTTATGGAGATTCAAGACGAAAATAGGGTGATCGTAGTGACTAACTAGCTCAATCTTTTATTCTGAAATGTCAATGAAACATGTAGTCATAACCAACTTTTCTTTTAATCTTTTTAATCCTAATACAGTTCGCAATTTGTCAACAACAGATTTACGATATTGTGTTTTGGGAATAGGCCTTTTAATCTAGATTGAAGATGTACACCTTACCTTATGGTTTCATGGAGTTTTAGCTAGGAGATTCATTTTAACTTCCCCATCCTTTTCCTAAAAAAAGAAAGTTAGCAAAAGCCAATCAAATGAGGAAAGTACCGCTAATGGCTGGCAAGCACCATGTGTTATTGTTCATAACCACCAAGAGCCGAAAATCTAGTAAATCAAGTACCATACCACATTGGTTGCCATAAATGCAACAATAGCTAATCACAGAGAAGATATTTTAGCAAATTCCACAAGCTAATTATTATATGCAATACTTAGTGCAAATTGAGAATCGAATTGACTGTGAAGTTGTCTTCATCTTAACTTGTAACAATCTACTATAAACTATAGAAAGAAAGGGTTGACAACTTTTCACATTAAATCAGGCAGAAACAAAAGAGCATTAAGGTTTGCCTGATCAAGTTCCAAATGTGCATGAGTTTTCCGTTGGTGAAGGAGCACTATGCAGGAGTCAACGAGTTGTTGAAAAAAATTAGTAAGTGATTTTTACTTACCACCTCTCACAAAATATCCTCTGCACATGAGAACCAATTTTGTCATGTAAAATAAGTATTTTTTATGCCTGATCAGGATGCAACACAAAAAAGATATAAAAGCTTCTCACACGGAATCATAGGCATTGTCTAGACAAGAAGTTGAAGCAGACTGCATGACAACCAGGGAGGAGAGGCGCATTGTGAGATGTGAGGAGCTGACATGAAGTACAGGGTGGGTTAAGGATGGTGTATTACCACTTTGGGTTGGAACTAAATTACTCTTTTAGTGGGTAAATAGAGCGAGGACAAGCAACTACACCTTAGATAGGATGTACAGCCCAGTAATGAAGACATTTGTATTGAAAATGTATACAATACATGAACACCACAATCCATTGTCCTTGAGAACATGCAAAGCCACATGCTGGACACTTGTAGATTATGTACTCAATTTTATACCAAAATTTTTATTACAAAAATGCTATATAGAGGTGATTAACTCTGTATAGATTACTGTGTGGGAGCAACTTGAATGAAATAGAACCATCTCTCACCAATTCTTATATTAATTATTCACATTGTCATTAATTCTTTGATTATAGGTTTAATTATGGATAATTTGCAAAGCTTGTGCAGAATGAAGCCATTATTGTGTATTATTCAAAAATATAACATATTAGGAAAAAGTGTTGAAACAAGATATACCGTGAAGGGATATGTCCAAAGTACAAATGTGGAAGAAACTTTATGATTACCCAATAAAAAAGGGATAGATTAAATGCCTCTAAATATACTAAACATTTCATAATTACGCGTCAACTCTCACACCCTAGCTAAGATGAAATAGAGACACATGAGTTCAAGTTTTCTTCAAATTTTAACATTGCCTTAATAAGAAAACTAGATTACTTAGCATTTTAATGACATTGTCAATCGCAAATATTAATCAAAAAGTTATAAATTTTCATATAATTGCAAGCCAACAAATACTCAAAATTAGCCTACCTGCTGATCCAGAAGGTGATGCATCTGGACAGAACCGACCACTTAGTAAATTGGGGTGATAGAGAAGGTGCAAGCTACCACCAATTTCAGCATCCAGCTTCGAGCTCTCTTCAGCGAGACTTTGTGCCTGGTCATTAGTCCCAAGCCACGGTAAACCCGCACCATTTCCGAAACTGGGAAGAGCATCTCCACCTCTACGAGCCAACCTTCCCATTCTTTCCGGCCCGATACACTCCTTAAAGATATAAACAGGACCCATCTCAGCAAACAAAGGGCATTGCCTCCTCCGCCTCTGCAAACCAGCCATAGTGGGAGGTGGATTTGTCCCAATGCAAGAAAAGGCCAGAGACTTTGTCACCCTCGGAAATTCAAATGGCCGGCTCTCATACAACTTTCCATCCACATACAATCTCAATTCGCTCTCTGACTTCCCCATCAACCCCTGCTTACAAAAATGCTCCAAACCAACAAAATACCAGCGCTGTGGCTTGAAACTATACGTAAAGTGCAATGACGCCTTCTTTCCCTTCCCACCACCACCCCCTGTCTCGACCACCAAGAACTGCCCATGGAAGTAAGCTTCAACACCATGATTATCCGAAGATATGAAACTAAACAATCTCGGCATGTGCGTAGTCCCTTCACCAGCCAGTGCACTTGCTGCAGCTGCAGCAGATATAGCAGAAGACTTACCAGACGTCGCAGCTGCCGCAGCAGCAATAGCAGCTGCAGCAGTAGCCGTGTTTAAAGTATCAGCAAAAGATTCAACGTAAATCCAAGTTGCAAATGCATAACCATTATAAAACGGCCATCGACTCTCTCCAGGACCAAGCAAACCAGAGCTCTCCCCATCGAACTCAAACGTAGTTTTCGGTCCTTTAACCTCTTTACTCCCCATTGCATTCTCCAATGCCAGCATCAATCTCAATGCCCAATCAGTCCTTAATGTTTTATTGATCAAACCAAGCAAACAGTGAAGATCAGCTACACTCAAAGAGTGACCAGCCAAAACCTGAATGCAATCGCACAACACCGACCCGTTCCAAGAACTCTCAAATACTTTCTCCACGGAATCCAACAAAGCTGAAAGCAAGCCAAAAGACGAACACATTGCTCGATTTCTCGTACAAGTATTCAAAATCGCAAGCAAACCCCTAACCATCCTCGACCTCGGCGACTCAAAACCCTTTGAATCCCCTTCGAACGGGAGAAAAGGTATCAACTTTGCAGCAAGCACGGCAGCCTGCGAGTTGATCATCACCGTCGGCGGCTCGGCGGCCCCAGCGCCGCCACTCGACTCGTCGAACCCGTCGATTCCGCCCATGGTCGCGAGGAAAGCGTCCACCACGGACCTCGATACGTCGCCGGCGACTACTGATCTGAGGGCGTCGAGGCCGGCGGCGTCGCCGTCGACGGCGGAGTCGACGAGGCGGGCGAGCTCCGGCGAGACCTCGGGCATTGCGGGCTTGGATCTGGTCCTCCGCGGTGAGCTTAAGGGGGAGGAGAAGGGATCAGAGGTTAGAGAGGGGACGGTGGTCAGGCGGGGGGCGGGGCTCAAATCGGACGGGGCCGAGGTCGAATCCGCATCCGGGGAGGAAGGGGAGCGGATCGAGTTCGGGCCTGGGTTGGGGTTCGGGTTCGGGTTCGGGTTTGGATCTTGGAGGGAGACGGGAGAGAAGAGGTCGACGTCGACAAGGTTAGCGGGTTTCGGATCTTGGCCGGCGGCGGGGGGGTTTGGGGGGTCGCCGTCCATCGTTGTTTGAGGGTTTCAGGGGGTCATAAGAGTTTGAGGCCGGCGAAATAAACAAAGGGGTTTGGTAGAGACAGCAATTTTAAAATGAGGGAGAGGATGAGAGAAGAGGGAAATGTGAGGGAGTAGTTCAGATCTGATCCAGTTTTTTATTTTTCTTTTCTTTTTTTTTCATTAGTAATGTCAGCAGGAAGGGGAAAGAGGAGGGGGAAACAAAAAATAAAGGGGTTAAATTGTAAAAAAATAGTTGCCTATTTTTCTCCGGAAATACTGAAGGAGCCCACCACTGTCGTATGGAGCACGCTTCACTAATTTTTTCGAAGCGCATTGCCATTGCCTTCTGTCATTTTAAAAGAGTATTTATATGGAGTAGAGTTAAATTCACGACAGTATTATTTTGCATCCGGAGTTAGATCTCAGACTTTTTGATATGTTCACTAATAGAAAGAAATGACAAAGAGGAAAAATTTATATGCACACTTGGAAAGCTCCTCTTTTTGTGGGAGATGCACACTAGAAAAATCCCTCTTTTTCTAGGAGATGCACGCTACCAAAAAAAAAAGTACGTTTACTAGGACAAGTGGTGTGCTCCATTAGAAATCTATTTTTGTGGGAGCCTAATTGATTTGTTTAAAGTAAATTATAAAGGGGCACATAAAGAAGATAAATAATACTTTTCTGTCATTCACTACTCTTTATGGATTGGTCCATGCAAAGTAATTTTTTTTTAAATTTATTTTCTTTCCCATGTGACATTGAAGATAGAAGAATGGATTCAGTATTTTTTTTTTTTTTATGCTGAATCCACCTGAAAATAGAGGGAGAGAGAACAAGCTCTTTTGTAATTTTTATTATATTTTTCGTGAGAGAGAGAAGTTTCGTGCGGGAGAAGTATAGAGTCACTGTCCCCTCATTTCTCTCCTCTAATCTAAATCCCGCTCCTTTCTCATCTAATAAATTTCTTTACTCGTTTTTTATTACTTAAATTGTGAATAAGAGCACTGATGCAGAGCTCGAATTTTTGCAATTGCTTTCTAATTCTTAATTTTTTTTTTATTCAGTTTATAATAAGTTGGGAGAGATTAATATGATTTAAGATTTATGATAATATTTTCTTTGCTCTTTGTTTCCTTTTCTTGTCCTTTCAATAATGCAGAAAAGTTAGAAATGAAAAACAAAAAAGAGAGCTTCGGCTCCTGCTCTTAAAATGGTGATTTCACTAAAATTCTTTAAATGTTGAATCATTTATTTACTAAAAAAATGAATGGTGATGAAATATGCCTTTTTTTGGAAGAATTTGTGCCAAAAATACTTCCTCGCGAGCAATCAAAAACTGCATTAAGCAAAGTGTATTACTTTCTTGTGGCATGTTGCTAGTAGATTAGCATCTTTGGGGTTGATTTTAAAGTGTAGAGCATAGAACGATTTCATAATGATAGCAAAATCAGTCTAAGTGGAGTTCACATGAAGAAAGTACTATCATTTCAGTATAGAAAGGAGAGGCTAAATTTGAAATAACGCAACCCACTGGTGACTCCACGAGTTTATGGCTCTTTCTATTTCTATTTAGTAGTACGGTTAGGTTTTAGACTATTTGATCAGCCCTCATGTGTTTAGCGACTGTGTTTTGAATCTTGTGTAGTTCACTCTATATCATGGTAAAGTATCTTTTGTGGTTTTTTTTCAGTTTGAATTTTCAATGTTAAAAATTCTATGTTAATATGTTAATTGTGTAAGGGTTTTTTTTCTATGCTTGATTAAATACTTCTGATAATCGATGCTTGATTTCTATTGTATAACCTACACTTTCATAATTTGCTTACTTTTTTATTACCTCCTCTATCAGTCTAACAACTGTTTGATTTATTGAAGAGGTTACCTTTATAATGATGACTACATCTAACTTTCCATGGACCACTTACCATGATTATTTCTCATGAAATAATTAATGAAAAATAGAGAAAGAGTTTCCACATATCACTTTGCATGATCATTTTTCATAAAATAATCAAAAGAAGTGAAAAATAAAAAAAAATAGATAGTTATTGGGTTCCTTCTATATCTCTTATATTTTTCCGCTTTCTATGAATCAATCAATCACTAAATTGTTTGCATTTTCTACTAACAAAGGAAAAGTCTAAATGCAATTTTCAATATTTTGAATATCAAACTGAACAGTTCAATTTATTAAGCAGATGTTAGGATTTGTTTGATAAGGAGTTGACACTATATAGGAACTCATATTGACAAAAGAACTGCCATGAATTTAATCTGGTTAAATTTAATTCTATACATTTTAAAATATTCGGGCAATATTTTTTCTTAAAAAACAATATCATGAAGTTTTGAAAGAAAAATCAAATTGTTTTTTTTTACATGTTTATATAGACGGTTTAATAAATTTTTTATAATCCAACTAAATTGAAATTATTTGATAAGACCACTTATTTTCATTTATTTGGTCGAAATGTAGTTGGCTGCATAAATTTAGATTAGAGACTTTAGTCTTGAGTTCAAGTCGTGGCAAGTTAGAGCTTTAGTTATATGGTAGGTATGATCATCTTAATATGATAGCCCCTCTATAATAAGACAGATTGAAATAAAAATACATGAAGACTAAAAATAACTCTATTTATATTCAAACAAGTGCTAAAGTTAACAAAACTCTAATGACTAAACCTCTAACTACTTCTCGAATTAAACTACAGTTATAACTGTTTCTAAAACAAGATAAATCCTCACAAAAGAATTAAGAATATTTAGGCTTGTTTGGTGTAACGATAAAAAAAACATAACTAAGTTTAATATAAAAAATAGGTTAATTACACTCAGACCTCCTGTAGTATTAGTGTTGTATAACTTATCACTCCTAAAGTTTAAAACTCTCACTTAGATCCTCTGGGCCGCAGAAAAAAACTGACGGGAAGTTTAGACGAAGATATTTTTTTCGCGGTGCAGAGGTCTAAGTGAGAGTTTAAAACTTAAGGAATAATAAGTTATACACTCTCATATTATAAGAGGTCTGAGTGCATATATTTTCTTAATGGACTTTTAGTGCATAAATTTTTTTAAAAACTTTTTTTACCGACTTTCTTTCTTTCTCTATCAAGTGTCTAATAATAATAAAACCCGAATCGTACTGATCTAATTGACTTTGAATTTCTGTGCAAAACCTAACAATATAATGAAGGGGTATTTACTGGTTTGTCCCTCAAATCTTTATATATTATGATTTTGTCCCCCAAATCTTCATATTTAGGATTTTGTCCCTCAAATCTCATAAGTTATAATAATTTAGTCCCCCTCTCTAACTTTCCCTAACACAGTTAAATATTTGACCATTTTACCCCTATTTTCCTCTTCTCTCTTACTCATCTCTTCTTCTTCTCTCTTCCTCCTCTCTTCTCCTTCTCTTTTCCTCCTCTCTTCTCCTTTTCTTCATTGGGTTCATATTCATGCATTTTTTTTCCTAAAAAAGTAACAAAAAAAAAGAGAAGGAGAAAAAGGAGAAGAGACCAATTTCATTCTCTTTTTTTATTACTCTTTTAGGAAAAAAATGCATGAACATGAACCCAATGAATAAAAGGAGAAGAGAGGAGGAAAAGAGAAGGAGAAGAGAGGAGGAAGAGAGGAGAAATATTGAAGAAAATGAGAAGAGAGGAGGAAAAGAGAAGAAGAAGAGAGGAGGAAAATAGAAGATGAAAAGAGGGGTAAAATGGTTAAATATTTAACTATGTTAGGGAAAGTTAGAGAGGGAGACTAAATTATTATAACTTATGAGATTTTGGGACAAAATCCTAAATATGAAGATTTATGTGACAAAATCATAATATATAAAGATTTGAGGGACAAACCAGTAAATACCCCTATAATGAAATAAATTAGCTCTTTGGAGCTCTCAAACAGAGAAAAGAAGCATGGAAAAAGAAAAAGAAACTTTGAGAAAGAAGCACATAAAAAGATAAAGTGCTAGTGGGAGATAATGTTAGGGAGAGTTTTTTTTGTAAGAAAGAAGAAAGAAAATACAACTACTTAGATAGAGAATGAATGCGAGAGAGAAAGGGTTTTAGATAAAAGAAAAATAATAATTAGGATACTTGTCAAATAGAGAGATCGATAATGATATTAACCATAAGATACAACCTGGCCGGTTGAAATGGAGGAGGACAACGAGAGTTTTATGCGACCGTAACATTCTGTCAAGATTGAAGGGAAATTTTTTATAGAATTGATATTATGACAGCTTTATTATATGGTAAGAAATGTTGGGCTATAAAGAAACGTTATTCACAAAAGATAAGTATAGCAGAGATGTGCATGCTCCGCTGGATACGAGGCAACACTAAGAGAGATAAAGTGAGAAATGAAGATATTCGTACTAAACTAGGTGTAGCTCCCATCGATGAGAATATGCGAGAAAATCGTTTACGATGGTTTGGCTATGTGCAACGTAGGTCTACAAATGCACCAGTTCAACGAGGGAGAGTTAATCAATGTAGGACAAGTTAAAAGAACGGAGAAAATATGGATGGATGCGGTACGAAAAGATATGAATTTTAGAGGTTTAAATGAAGAGATATTACTTGATAGAAATGAATGGAGAAGGACTATCAAAGTGATCGATCCGACGTGAATATTTTTTTGTTCATGTAGCCTACTCCAGATACTTGGGATAAAAGTCTTAATAGTTGTTGTTGTTGTAGGATACTTGTCAAATAGAGAAAGAATGTTAGAATGAGAAAGTGTATTAGGGAGAAGTGTCTAGTGATTCTAATTTAGTATATTTAATTGTATATGATTATCATTATTACAAAACATAGGATTAACTACAGAAGAATAAAAAAAATATTTGTATAAAATAATTCCGTATCATATTAGGACATCAAGTTAGTTCTCCACCTTTTAGTTCTTTTTCCCGCCTCTTTATCTCGTACGTACTTCATGGAACATGTTCTCAATTTATTCTTATATTAAGCTTAAAATTTCCTAATATTAAAAAAAAACATTTGTTCTAAGAAAGTTAGCTCTTAACAAAATTTGCTTAATTATGCACATCATGACACCTAAAAGTTGTTTATAGTGACCTAGTAAAAATCCATCATTTTAAGAAATTCGTATCAAAAGTTCAAGTTAACTGTAATAAAATTCCAATATACTATATAAGTATCTATTATTCCAATTTAAATATACATTTTGAATTAGATTAGACTAAAGCTAGAGAGGTTTATCTCTTACTCGTACGTCGTTCTTATACCATTAAAGTGGAGGTTTTTTACAAATATTTTCCTTAAATTTTTAAAAATTAGAATTTAGTCTCCCAAATTCTTTAAGTTACTCCAATTTAGTCCTCGACTCATAATTTTGCCTGAATTTCCTATTATACCCCTGAATTATTTCACTTTAGTCTTCTCTTCTCTCTTCCTCCTCTCTTCATCTTCTTATTGGGTTTCCTCTCCATTCTTCTCCCTCCCTCTTCTTATTGAATTCTCCTGATTTATTTCACTTTAGAGAATAACTGGGAAGGAAGAGAGAGGAGAATAATGGAGCGGGGAACCTAATAAAAAGAGAAGGAGAGGAGGAAGAAAAAATGGAAAACTAAAGTGAAATAACTCAGGAGTATAATGTAAAATTTAAGCTAAACATATGAGTGGGATACTAAAGTGAGACAATTTAAAGTATTTGGGAGACTAAATTTTAATTTTTAAAGATTTAAGTGACAGATATTTAAAAACCCCTAAAGTGTATTGCTACACAGTTTTAAGCGGAGAAATTTCTAACTAGAAGAATATATAAATTAAGGTTCCACACTATTTTCATTCTTTGGACAGCTTGCTATGATGCTTGCATTATCTTGTTATTTGCTAAAAGAATATACAAAAGCATAAACCATCCTTTAGCTTTTCTGTTAAGCTTAGGATAGAATAATTAACCGAACAAAGGAGGATTTTTAAAGTCTTATGTAAAATATAACGAAGTTCTGTTCTGAAATGCAATTTTTTCTATGCAAGAAAAAAAAATGTGAAGGTTTAAAAAACATAACTTTTATTGTGGAAGGGTCGTTTTGAGAAAACACCATACTTGGCATAAACAGAGTTTCCAAAGGAGCACACACCACTTTTCCTATTGAGCCGGACAGTTATTAAACGGGTTCATTAGGAAATAAGTTGTGCTAATTAGAAATTCCCGGCATGGGGAGTTTACGGCGCACACCACTTTTCCCGGTGAGCCCACCCAATGGCATAGTTTTGATTCTGACTTTCAGTCCGGATCGTTTTGAAGTGGCCTAACCAGTAAAAATGGTGTGCTCATGATTGGATTTCTAAAGAAGCACATCACTTGACGTAGTGAGCAACATTTTCCACTAAGTCAAGTAGTGTGCACATTCGGAATTTCCCGGCATAAGATCCGTGGAGAGCGTTTCTCCTCAGCACTCAGCAGCCGGAAGTTGGAGAGTGAGAATGATAAAACATATCGTGGTGGCGTCGGAGATCGGAGGGACGGAGGGATCGCCGGCGACGGAGGCGGTGGAGGCGCCGCCGCAGGCGCTGGTGGAGCGACTGAAGGATTACGGGCAAGAAGACGCTTTTGCCTTTTGGGGCGAGCTGTCGCCTGAGGAGCGCGACATCCTCGTCAAGGACATTCAGGTAATTTAGCGCTCCTCTTCTTCCTCTATCTCGAGTCAGCCGTGGGAAAATTAGGGTTTGTGGTGGATTCGATCTTTTGATTTGATGATTCAGTGGAATTTCTACTGGCAGGAGTTATGGGGGGATTAAATCCTTAGGTGCTTAGTGATTTAATTTAGTAAATTTGGTTAATTTTTTTTATATCTATTTGATGTTCTGGAGAGAAGCGGCCTTTTATGGTGTAAAAATGTGATATTTTACCTTTTCCCCCTCATTTTATTTATCTAATTTTTTTTAAAAATTTTTTACTTTTCCCCAATTTTTTTTTTTGTTTTAGTAGAGGATAATTTAAGTCGTTGGATTCATTGAGATAGTGAGTTTCTCATAAAGCAACTATTTTATTGTAGTTATGTTGGTAATCAATTTCTGAATGCACATTAATCTGCAAACTTTCATTCAGATAAAGCATTAGAAAAGGATAATTTCATAGTAAAGTTGTGATAACTTATCTATATATATGTCTATAATTAAAAGGTTGAATTTTTTTCTTTTCCCGTAGCGATTTTTTTTGGAAAAAGAGTGTTCTCTTAATTTAATTCCTTCTCATTGTAAAGAGAAGGCCTATTCCTTTGTTTAATGCAATTTTCTTTAACCAGAGCGTACATGTTAAATTTTGTTTTAAATTAACTCATTTTAAAGATATGTTTGATTTTTATCATTTCTTTGGAACAATTTAGCTTGAAAACAGATAGATAACCACTGTATATCATATTTCAGAGCTTAGATCTTCCAAAGATTGATCGTATAATTCGTTGTTCACTTGGATCTCAAGGTAATCTTGTATGCCTTGTGATATTTTTTGTTAATTAAGTTTAGGTATCGGTTTGTGGTACCGGACGACGTTTATTTTCTTCCTTGCTATTTATTTGTGTAAAATTAGGTACTCCGTTGCCTGCAATTGAACCAGTGCCAGAGGCTAGTATCTCAACTGTGGAAGCCAGAACACAGGCGGATAGAGAGAGGTGGTGGAAGAGGGGGCTGAAGGCCATCTCAGAAGGAAAGTTAGCTGTTGTGCTCTTGTCTGGTGGGCAGGTACTTCAGTCACCCTACAAGCAGTCACAAGTTTATTTACCTGGATCAATTTTATCTTGATTTTCTGAATTATGTAAGCCAACTGAAGGCGATGTTGGGTACTCTATCTTCAACACGAGATAGCCATTTGAATCAAGTTACGCTTAGAAACTAAGATATATTTTACATAAGCTTCTTTTAGTCATCTTTTTCTCCTAAGAGTTATGCATAGAACCCAGGTTCATCTGCCGAATGGTTGAAAAGCACAATGCCTACACATTTTAATTTGTTCTGACATCTGCAATGCACTACCTATACTAATACTTATCTTGGTTGTGGGCAATATGAAAATTGAGAAAAATTGTACATCTAGCAATTGGTGCTATCAGCAATGTTCGAAAAAGCAATTTTGAAGCATGCTTCCAGGCGTTCACTTGGAAACATGGTCCAAGGCATAAAACTAAAAGGCAGTTGAGCCCATGAAGTAAATGTTTAAGAGATATAGGTGAAATGAAACGTCTGCATCGCATGACATTTTGCACATATGGTTGAGGCCTGTGCTCTTTTATCAAAGTAACCTATAAATTGTTTAGGTATTTAAAGGGACAGAGAACGAAGCAAAATACCTACTAGCCTTCTCTTTCCCCATGAAACTTTGGTAAAACCTGCCAACCAGTGAACCATGTTGACGACCGCTTTGAATGAATTGCAAACTCATGGCAGGTTAATTTCTATTTTTGTGTCGCAGGTTGGGCAAGGGTTTTATGTATCTCGGTTTCAGTGCTGCTATTGGAAAAGCTTTTGTTGTTTTTAATTTGTTTATACTTTTCTTCATTATGATAGATATCTTAGTAATGACCTATATAAGTGGGATTGTTTTAGAGCTGTCCGGTAGGACCGTAGGAGTTATTAAAAAAATATACACGCTGGACAATTTGGTACCACCAGGAAATGGGTTTGCACTCCAAATAGCATCTCATATATTATTTTCATTGGAAAATTTATTCATTTCTAGTTGTAAAGCCATAATGTATCTACTTGACATTTATATAGTTTTCGTTATTTATATATATGCAAAAGACATATCTAAAATTAAAAAAATAAAAACCTGTTACGCTGTGAGGCTTACACCTGACACCTACGCCTCCCCATATAGGAAGGTCTGATGCTTTGCCTTGTGCTTCCGCCTCTTTAAACATTGGTTATCTGTATCAGACAATGTTTTTTGGTATTGGAATTGGCAACATGTTGTGTGTAATATCGGCAATATATGACCCAATATTACAAGATGACAGCTCTATATTGTATGGATACCTCAAAATCTGATATTGATATGTGCAATATCGTAATTGACGATATTTAAAATCTTGAAACATAGCTATTTTAACATGGTTAGATGCACAGAGTTTAGTTTTTGATGCAGATAGAAGATTGATATAGCTATTTTTGCAAGGGTAGATGCAGAGAGTTCAGTTTCTGTTGTAGATGGATGATTGATATAGCTATTTTAGCAAGCTTAGATGTAGAGTTTAGTTTCTGATGTAGACAGAAGATTGATATGCAAGGAACTAAGGGCTAATCTAATGTGAGTCAATTTCAATTTAATTGTGATTTTATTTATAAAAATACTAATATTAGTAAAGTCAAAGAAATAAAATAATGCATTGTGGCTGGTAAATTGCAGTGCATCTTAGCATTGTAGCTAATTGAAAATTACTTAATACAGTTATATGGATGTAAATTGTTCGTAATTGTGACAATATCTATTTTTTAAAAAACTGAACAGTGGGTTTGTTAGGATGAATTTGTAGAAAAGCCACATTGTGGATTGATTATGCCAATAGGTAACTGCAGGTGACTGGCCCTTTTACTGTGCATAGGGAAGCATTTTCTTGATATAATAGCCTGGATATCAAATTGCTGTTTTAATTTATATGGTTCTATTCGTATCTTCCCTTATTTTTTCTTCAATGATGTGTTACACCTTTGATACTTTTTTACTCTATAAGAGAGCATACTTAATTGGTCATAAGATGCTGCTCAAGTAAGAAACAATATGTTAAAAAATGAATGGTTTCAGGATGAAAGTTTTAAAATTGATGAGTGACAATGCACTAATACAACAACAACTAAGCCTTTTATCCCAAGTATTTGGGGTAGGCTACAGGAACCAAAAAAAAGAATCATGCTAGATCGATCACTTTGATATTCCTTCTCCATTCATTTCTATCAAGTAATATCTTCTTATTTAAACCTCTAGACTCTATATCTTTGCGCTAATACATAAGACAAAAAATGAGTTAATTTGTAGGAAGAGAGAGATTGATTCTATAGAGGATATAATGTGAGATAACCAATGGTTTAGGCATGTGTAAATGCAATAAATGCCAATATGCATGCCTGTTACGAGAAACGATAGGGTGGTAGTTAACGGAGTGGTGAAGACTAGAGATAGACCTAGCCAACCCAGGATGGAGGCAGTTAAGAAAAGAATACGAGAGTTGTTAATTTTACGGTGGACATAACATTTAATGGAGATAAATGGAAGAATGGTTCGTGTCACTGTCACCAACCTTGAAATTTTGGGATAAAGATTTTGTTGTATATGTTGTTGTAGAAATCATACTGCTTCTGTGGCGTGGATAATGGGTTAGTTGTGTACAAGTGTTATTAGAACTCTAAACACTAGTTAGTTGATGTGTGCTAGGAAGCAATTTAGGCTCATCTAAGAATACTCAGTTTCAGTTGAGTCTGCTTGCAAAGGAAAGTACTTCATTCAGTGTTTAAAAGATTTAAACATAAATCAATAGTTGTAATCATGGTTATAAATCTTCATGATTTGTTTAGCACATTTAATTATTATGATGGCTTCCTTTCTTTGTGCTCTGCATCCCCTTTTTTCCTTATCTAACTCCTATGTGTTTCATTTAGTCAAATTTCACTGGGTGATAGAATATTACATTGATGGTTCTTGTTATTTCTGGAATTTGATTCAGGGAACACGGCTTGGAAGTTCAGACCCTAAGGGTTGTTTTAGTAAGTAATAATTCTTATTTCCTATATTTTACTCTTGTGCGACTGTTACTTTTTGCTGAATATTCAGCTTCATGTGGAATAGACGCTACATAAATGAAAAAGTTTCCCCTTCATATCTGTATACTTCAAGGTTGCAGTAATACAAATGATTCATAAGAGTTGTTCCATCTGTACATGCAGCAGCAGCAGAAGTTTACATTTACCTTCCTGTACCATACAGATATGAAAATACCGTGCATCTGCTTTCTGACAATATGCATCAGAAGTACTTCCTTTGAATGACATCCAAGTAACAAAAGCTTCAAACAGTTCTAACTGTGAAAGCATGCATGCTTACATGATTCTCAAGCAGTCTTGTATCTTTAAAAGTATTCTTTTATCAGTGGTCTTAAGAAACTTCTATTAGAGTTGACCATCTGGTAATCTACGTTGTCGTTGTTGTCAAATCTGTTTTCCTTTCAAATGAGTCTTAATATGGAAGATATCTCCAAATTGAGGTGGCTTTGTAAAGGTGGCAAACTTGTAGAACAACTTTTCACCCTGACTTCAATCCTCTCATTTGTAGACATTTTCTGGCCAGGAGACCAAAGAAAGCTATGTAAATATTGGGGTTTTCTCTGAAACCGAGGAGGCCATTTGTCAGCTAGGAAACACAGTTCAAGGTTATGTCATCAGGGGGAAATCTTCAAAATTCTCTTAGGGTAGTATTCTAAATTCAGAAGAGGAAGGTATAATTTGAAACTGGAGCTCAACTTTGAAGCACAATTTAACTAAACGAGCCATATCTAATACTCTAGATGTGTTTCCCTAAGACTACTTTCTTGATGTAACTGATTTCCAGTGACATACTACTAATGCTTGAGTTCTTTTGCTCCTCCTTGTTTATATAGTAATATGAATATTTATTTTAGCTATTATGTTGAGCTACCCAGGGTCCTCATACCTGAGTGAGGAAATGGATAAGAATAACTCATCATGGTCAGTCTGTTTTTCTTCCACAAGATAACCCTTTATTGGCCTCTAACAGATCTTTCACTTAGATAATGAACTCCAATCATGCTCTGTCAGACAATACACGTGTGGGCACATGCATGTTGCTTAAACAACATAATTAGTACATAATGCTAAATAGATTTTTTTTTTTTTTTTCAGTTGAGAGATAAAATAATGTAAAATAATTTAACACCTGTTTTCTTTTTATGTTCTGAGCATGGATAGTGAACCTTTATGTTCATTTATGGTCAAGCTACCACCACCGTGGACACAGATGCTATTGAATTTGATGAACATCTTTAGTTCACGAGATTGTTCATACCTGTCAATTCTTCTGTACATTTAGTTTACTGAAACCGGGGCAAATTTGCTTCCTATTCTTGTGCTATTTTCTTAAATATATGTAATCAATTATTTAATTATGTTTCTCTCTTACTTTAGATATTGGGCTCCCTTCGGGAAAGTCACTTTTCCAACTTCAAGCTGAACGAATTTTGTGTGTTCAAAGACTTGCAGCTGAATCCACTGAAGGTAAAATCTGTCACTTTTCTGACCCATTTGGTCTATGTGTTATTTGTCAGAGGAACCTTATACGCTGTATTTGGCAGGTTCAGCTGGATTGTCACCAATCCACTGGTACATAATGACCAGCCCATTTACTGATGATGCTACCCGCAAGTTTTTTGAAAGTCACAAGTATTTTGGCTTGGAAGCTGATCAAGTAAAAAATATGAGCAAATACTTTTGTTATTTTGCATTCTGGAATTCTCTTCAGCTGACTTATTTAGGCCCTTTGTGGAGGTCACCTTTTTTCAACAAGGCACTATTCCTTGTGTTTCTCGGGATGGTAGATTTATCATGGAGACTCCATATAAGGTATAGACTCTTTTTTTAATGTATTCAAGACTAAGGTAATATTTAAGACTTGTGCATTCATTAATTATCATTTAATTTCAACTAAGTTGAAGGCAGAACATGTGAGAAGCAATTTCTAGAGTTTTTTTTTTTTTTTTGAAATATTTATCATGGGTTTTGAACCTGGTATCCCATGGTGTCATACCTTGCAGTAGCCACGTTGCTGAAAAGATTAAGTTGATGAATGGTGGGCCAACAGTTATATTATACCACCACTACTTTTTGGCCCTTATTGTGGACATGATAAGTTCACATCCACGTATTACCTCGACATGTTTCTATTTTTCTGAAAGTTTGTACTGTTGAACACCATATCTGTGCTGCCATTTAACTTTATCAAACAATTCCGATTATCATTGTATTCATTGCTTCACATTTGTTTTATGAGACATCTTGTTATGTATCCTTCTTTGCCTCACTGATATTGTATTGTAACAGTCAGCTTCTCCATTCCCTAATCCTTTTTGCCTTTGTTTTCTTCTATTATAAGAAATTGAACTTATTTTGTAACTAGGTGGCAAAAGCGCCTGATGGAAATGGAGGATTGTATTCTGGTATGAATTTGGTATATGTAATACATGCAATATCAGATTGATCGTTTTCCTGTCTTTATTCAGTTAAGCTGATCACTCGAGAACAATCCTTATTTACATCTTTTGTTTCTTAGCTCTAAAATCTTCAAATTTACTGGAAGATATGGCTACAAGAGGTGTTAGATATGCGGATTGCTATGGTGTTGATAATGTGCTGGTAAGATGTTTGGTCAGTCAAAATATCAAACTACATTTGTTCTGTATTTATTCTAATCTCCTGGGAGCAGGTCCGTGTTGCAGACCCCACATTTCTTGGTTACGTTATCGATAAAGGTGTATCTGCAGCTGCTAAAGTTGTAAGGAAGGTAATGAACACATACTCAAAGTTCAAACGTTATCTTTTGCGTTAATTTCTTATTTAAACTTCATTTATACAATGTCATCATTAAAGTATTTAACTTCGTGCTACATATCTTGTTGTCTCCTTCCACCATATTTGTATTTTTTCCCCCTAATTTGGTCATCATGTGAATTGTTAACTAGCTAATTTTACGTGAATTAGAACTTTTTAATTCATTTAATTCACTCTTAGGTTTACTTTTTAATCCATATTAGTCTATATGCATCGACTGGAATGTTCCTTCCTTTCCGCTCTATCCAAACAAGACAACTTCTTAGCAATTTTCTTCTAGAGACCAATTCACCGAGCGTTCCTGCTTCTTTGGCATTGTGGAGTCAGGGTGGTGGATTATTTGTTTCTTTCTTTTGGTTGGTTTAGGGGATCTTGTTATGATATTGATGTCTTAGAAACTTCCAAGAACCTATAACATTTTAACAATTTCAAGCCAAAAATTTCAAAATATACATCTAATACAAATCAATTCAGTATGATTTATATTCCTGCATAGGTTGTTCTAGAAGTCTACTTGCTCACTAAGGATCAGTAATTTGTGGAGAGCCTGTAGAGTTCTGTCAATTTGCACTATCACTGTTTTCCAGTTCTGATATTTGTTTGTGCATGATCTATAGTAGCTGTCCTTGGAATTTTTTGATATACATAGTTTACCTAACTTTACTGTGTCTGCTGTTTTCCAATTCTGATACTCATTGCATGATCTACAGTAACTATCCTTGGAATTATTTTGAGATACATGATTTACCAAACTTTACTGTGTACACTGTCCACAGAAACTTATGTTAAAGTATTGTGTTTTGGATGATCTTATATTTTTTATGTCCCCTTTAATTGAATATTTTCATTTTGTTCACTGTCTATACTATTAACAATTATTTTAGCTCTTGTAGACTTTGAATTTAGGCATATCCACATTAAAAAGTTGGAATATTCATTTCCAATTTGTCATATCTCCACTTAGTCTAATTATCATTGACTTTGAATGTTCCATTTAACCTAATTATTGTTGACTTCGAATATTTCCATCAATGTTTAAAATAACGATAACATTAACGTAACGTTTTTTTTTTGTTAGGTTAAGTAGCAAATAACGTAACGCATAACGTAGGTTACGCAATTTTCAATTTATTTAATTAAAATAAATATAAAACTATATTTAATAATGATCATAAATAAGTGAATAAATCCAAAAAATCATATAAAATACTGTAAAATCAATTTAAAGACATAGAAAAATTTTAAAATTTGTAGCAAGTATGACAACAATTTTTTAGTAGCACACTAATTCAGTAGCACATTCCATATTTCAGTAGCACAACATCAAATTAACACTAATACAGTAGCACATCATATTTCAAATTTTTTCTTATTTCATATTTCATATTTCAGTATCACACTAATACAGTAGCACATCATATTTCAGTAGCACAATATCAAATTAACACCAAAAAGAAGAATTATAACTGTAGCAGTTAGCATATCATATTTCATTACTTGGAATACATTAATACAGTAACTTAATTGAACTGAAATTTAATTAAATCCCAACAGAAACTTAATTAAATCCTAAAATTCCAAAATAGCAGCAACTTAATTGAATCCCAAAATCCCAACAGAAACTTAATTAAATCCGAAAATAACAACTTAATTGAATCCCAAAATCCCAAATTAACAGTTAAAAATTTTTAGTCAATGAAAAAAAAACTAGAATTTAATGTAAGCATTACATTAAGCCTTAAAATAAACAGGAAAAAAAATTAGGTTAAAATTTTTACCTGTCGAAGTTCGCCGGAATGACTCGCCGGAGTTAGCGACGGAGAGGATCGGCGATGGAGATGGTTGGCAACGGAGTCGGCGATGGAGAGAATCGGAATCGACGATGGAGAGGAGAGAATCGGGCGATCGGCGAGAGTGGAGATAGAGAGGATCGGAATCGGCGATCGGCGAGGATGGCAAGAATCGGCGAGGATGGGGATGACCGGCGTGGATGGGGAGAGTCGGAATCGGGCGAGGTTGGAGATGATCGGACGATCGGCGATTTTTCGGGGGAGGAATCAGAGGAACGAGCGATTTTTTACGGCGGAGGGAAGTGGAGATTCGGTCGCGAAAAGGAAAGGGGGAGGATTTTAGGGTTAGGTTACGAGTATTTATACCCAAAATACCCCTAGGAAATAACGTTCGTTATTTTGCGTTATAACGTTACGTTATGTAACGTACGTTATTTACAAATAACGCACCGTTACGCAAACCTGCGTTTTTTTCTCCTGTTACGGAGCGCCGGGTCCGCGCTCCGTTACGAAACGCGTTATAACGCGTTTCGTAACGCGTTATTTTCTACATTGATTTCCATTTTGTTCCCTGTTTCTACCATGAACATTTAATCTATTTATTCTGGACTTTGATTTTAGGCATACCCCCAAGAAAAAGTTGGAGTTTTTGTCCAACGAGGCAGAGGTGGGCCTCTTACAGTTGTTGAGTACAGTGAAATGGATCCATCAATGGCTAGTGAGATCAATCAGACAACTGGGCGGCTTCGATATTGTTGGAGCAATGTAAACTTTTATTTAATCTTTTATGCTTGTTTTTCTGCTTGACTTAATTGAGATATTCTGATTTTTTATGAAAAATTCTGCATTAATAGTGGCATATGACATCTTTAATATTTAGATCTGGATGCATGTCCTTTGAATTGATCTGCAAAAGAGTCACCATTATCCCAATCTAGTACATCCATAAACTATAGGATATTTCACATTGATTCTGAATGATAGTTTCTAGTTGGGCACTTCTGTTATATATGTAGCTGAGTGCCTACCACTAAGTAGGTCTCTAGCAATCTCAAACAGTAAGGGAAAAGCCGTCGGCCAAAGAGCAGCTTCTGATCCACCTCTCCGTCCAGAAGTGGATAGTTTTCCCATCCCCATAGATGTAATTTATGCCACTCGTCGGAAGACCAGCAAAGCAAAGAATCTTGTCTAGCTGTACAATGACTTGCACATGCCGAGGGCAGGCATTCACTCCGAGAGAAAAAAGCAGGAAGTAGGACCCCACCTCCAGGAAAGGAGATACTGAAAAAGAGTGCCCAAAAAACAGGGAGCTTGAATTCTATTATTCAAATTCATCTTTATGTTATTTTGAAATAATAAATGTAATTTCCAAAGGTAGGTATTGGTAAAATTTAAAGCATCTTTGTACGAATGCATGAGAGACTCAAGGCATTATGTGGGAT
Source organism: Dracaena cambodiana (assembly GCA_036321105.1). Classification (NCBI taxonomy): domain Eukaryota; kingdom Viridiplantae; phylum Streptophyta; class Magnoliopsida; order Asparagales; family Asparagaceae; genus Dracaena; species Dracaena cambodiana. The sequence continues at coordinate 49,591,023 of JAYEPQ010000007.1, forward strand.
CTTAGGTCTGATGGCATCAAGAGATGGCTAAAGCTGTAAGGGTGCCTTTCTAGAATGTACTTTAAACCTAAATATAAGTTGACTAGTGTTTAAGGAAACTTTAGGAGAAATAGAGGTGCAACTAGAGTTTGACTCAGTAGATAGCAGCATCAGGTTTATGTTAGATTTGGGGGATTGCATAACTGGCTATTTTTGTTTCATAGCAGCATCAGGTTTGACTAAGTAGATAGCAGCATCAGGTTTATGTTAGATTTGGGGGATTGCATAACTGGCTATTTTTGTTTCATGCTCATTGACATTCTATTTGGGAGGCCTTATTGGGTTTGATCTGCCATACCATTTGAAGAAAGATAGAATGAAGATATGGTAATGGTTTAATAAAGGCTTGGGTTAAAAAATAGGCTGTTTTATAGGGAAACTAAGGAATAGAGAATAAATTTACTGAAAGTAGTTTTAAGAATTATTAGAAGAGAATCAGTAGGTTAGTCACCTAAGTCTGAAATAAATGCATCTTTAGTGATGGAATTAAGAGTGTAGCTACGACAAAGGAGAAAGGAAACTTTTACTGCATTTATTCCTAAGTATAGGTGAAAGAGTTCACTATATAATGGCTTTCAACCGACAGTTCTTGTGCATAGATTTTAAGACGAGGAGGTTACAGCTCTTGAATTAAGTAAGAGAACGAAAATATGAAACAAGTTTTCATATCTCTAATATATCATTTATAATTTGCTGATGGGACTGTATGTTTATTCAAAGTCGTGTGCCTAGCATTTCTTCCTCTCGAGGAGTGATAAAATATTGAACTTGAACAGAAACTGCTAATGCACTTTACAAGTATAGAGTGCAAAAGGGAACAGAAAAACAATGTAACAATGTAATCCCAACTTGTCTGACACTCTTCCTTATTAGAAGTGTTCAAATAACTTTATACCAAGAGGATTATGCCTCATACTCCCATATATGATGACACATTATCTTGTTCATGGCAGGTCTTATAGCTATATTATTCAGTCTGACACTCTTCCTTATTAGAAGTGTTCAAATAACTTTATACCAAGAGGATTATGCCTCGTACTCCCATATATGATGACACATTATCTTGTTCATGGCAGGTCTTATAGCTATATTATTCATAGAAATAGGCTTGCACGAGGAGAAAAACATCATATAGGTGGGGACCTGGGCTAGATAATACTTTTTTGTATTTGAATTCTAAGTACTTTTGTGAAAACGAAACAAAATTATTCTTGCTAGTTCGGATGCTTCATTTCAAGGCCCTTTGGGAGAAATTCAAGTTCTTCAACAGTTATTGACCCTTGACTTCTCCATATGTTATCAGTCTTCTTTTTTAATATATTCACAAAGTTCATATGCTATTAGGTTAAGATATGATTAATTTATTAGATTTGCTCCTTTTGATCTTATATATTGATATGGGTAGTTTCCTCTAGGACCTTTCTTTCTACTTTTCAATAATAGAGGGATACATTTAAGGAAAGAGCACAAACACTTCTTTTGTTTTTTGCCATAAATTTGGATATTTACACTTATGAAAGTTTATCCCTAATGAGTTCTTATTTTTGCCACTTCTTTTTTTAGGTATGCTTACATATGTTCACTCTGGATTTTTTGAATCAAGTAGCGAATGGTCTCGAGAAGGACAGCATGTGAGTTACTCATGTTTGATTCTTCAGACAATCAATGCCACTTTCTTTTTCACTTCCTATTGAAGTTCTACTTGAGTGTGTTTAAAGTTGATAGATAATTTTTTTTCCCCTCCTTTATGGTCTTTTTTTTGTTAATCTCTTTTCTGTTTCTATCTTAATTGAGTCAAGTATATAATCAATTGACGGTCCTTGACCTGAATTACAGCTTCTTTTTATTACCCTAGTAGGTGTTGCCCGCTAACCCCCTGACGGTCCTTGACCTGAATTACAGCTTCTTTTTGTTACCCCAGTAGGTGATGCCCGCTAACCCCCAGCACGCGTACAAACACGAACGAACCCACCAGAAAGCCAGATAACAATATGACCTACCATTAGTGGGTAAAACTACCTACTGTGCCACATCATGCACTCTGTTTTTGCCACATCCATACCTTTCATCAACTTGAAGAGTTACATGATATATGGAGACCAATTTATTGGTTAAATTCCCATTCTATCATTTTCTTTTTTCCAATTGTCTTATACCTCAGTTGGTTATCTTATTCTTATTTAATGATGACGAAAATTTATCTCTTCATAACAAGGGAGAGGAAGGAGAGGAGGAAGTTTGAAAAGGGGATTGGCATTCTAAAATTAAATGCGACAAGAGTGTGATCAGGCAGTTAGCTTTTCAACTTATTTTTGTATATGATAAAAACTAAGTTTCTACTTTCTAACTATTTGTTTACATCTTAATTTGGTGCATCTCTTTTGAATTTTGTGACATACTTCATGCTGCATGGTTTAACATACTTTTGTTGTCGATTTCCACTTAGTTGATTAAATGTAGATTTCTGTGCTATGTTTTTGCTGTTCTTATTGACCATCTTAACATTTGTATATGACATTAGAATTCCTTGCATTTGTAGCCTAGATATAAGCAACCATGTGTGACTTCTGTATATATTTTGTCAACACGAGTGCATTATATATTTGTGAAGATATATGTTTATGAATTGCATCAGAATTGCATCATTATCTATCTCTGTAATTCCAAATAATTTCTTGAAATAATAGTAATGAGTTTGACATTTATTTCCCCCATTAATGAAACTTCTTTTTTATTCACACATGCTCATGTAGTTTTTACATGTTTGATGTGTGGATTTGAATGCAGTTACCACCTAGCTGAAAAGAAGATACCTTCTGTCCACAGTTCTACAATTGGCTTAAAGCTTGAACAGTTTATATTTGATGCCTTTGCATACTCTCCTTCAACTGCTCTTTTTGAGGTTCGTTTCTTACGTGTTTTCTGCACTACTAACACGTGTAGTTATTTTCTTCCTCACTTTTTTCCCCTTGGTTTTTCCCGTTTGCTAAAGTAATTAGGACAGAAAAAAGTAAAGCTGAAAAAGGAAGCAAATAACCAGAACTTTTCTACCAAGACTAGCATAACATATGGAATGTGTAAATAACAGGTCCTGCGGGAGGAAGAGTTTGCACCCGTTAAGAATGCAAATGGGGCAAGTCATGACACTCCTGATAGTGCTCGGCTAATGCTTCTTCGCTTGCATAGTCGTTGGGTGGTTGCTGCTGGTGGCTTCTTGACACACTCTGTGCCATTGTATCAGACAGGTAATGTTCCTGTCCATTGATCCCATTGTTTTGTATGATAACTAGTTTAGTGTTGGTTCTCGTTAGGGTTAGGGTAGTTTTTTATTTTGATACCTGGGGTCTAAACCTTCTTCAGAGTGTTGTGTATGTGTATGTGTATGTGTATGCTGATTGAAATGTTTCAGAATCGCTGTAGGAAAAAATTAAAAAAAATGATACACAGTCTCACACTCGAACTTTTAGACTCCCTGTCCAAGTAGAAATAATAACCTCTTAGATCCTATGAAATAACCATTCAACCGACAACTGCTATTATAATCGTCAGGAAGGAAGTGATGCCACTTGTATTGGACATGTGTTACTCTCAGGATTCAATTTGAGATTCTCCTATGCAAAATAAATGTCATTGAAATAGAAAGCTGACGTGATTTTTACGTTCAATATCTAAGTCGATCACATATTTGATGCTTATTGCAAAACATTTGATGAAATTTTTGGTTCTTAAGCACCCAAAGCTTTGGTTTATAGTCTCTTACATTTAAGTCCTGTGGGTCATGACCATCAGCAATGCCATTTGTTATCTACATGATGTGCCATCAGCGGAAACACTGTTTAATGGGTACAGTTGTCAATCATTCAATGTACAGCTCCTAACCCAAACACATATCATACTTTTCTTAATCTTTTAGGTAAAACTAAAGCATACAATAGGTAGAAAACTTCTACAGAGAAGCAAAACTCATATTAAACTGGTCCACGAGTATGGCAAAGCAAGTTGTGGCATAAGAAGCCTTTAGACTGCTTATAAGAAGGGAAAATGAGACAACACCAAGTTTCTCTGTGAGAACTATGAAACTACTACATTACAAAGTGAATTAAAAAAAGCATTTAATATTTGAAAACAGCTTCTGAACTTCAAATGCTTACCCCTCAAAGCCAAAAATTTCAAATGCTTATAACATGTGAACCACTCTAGCATTATTACCTTGTAATTCCAAATGTGGGTTAGCATTGAGAATACTTGGAATCTTAAGATAATGAATAGATGATTACAGTAAAACGCAATGAAACAACACACAGGACTTGTATTCTTTAGGAGTTGAGCTAGTCTCTCGAGCATATGGATTCTCAAAAAGAAGAATACAAAAGGATTACTGTAAGACCGGTAACAGTACTAGTGCTCTCAGGTCTCTGACACTGGTCCCTCACCCTCATATCAGGAACCATGCAACTTACACTAACCTGCCTCTCTGGGAAAGAAAATCGTAGAAGACATATAAACATTTAAAGATAAATATTAAAGAATAAAGGTAATGAAACCTGCACGGCCTTTTCCCATTAAAGAAAATAAAAGAATAATAAAACTTTGGCATGCGGAAGAATGCTTGGGGGCGTGGAAAACTTTCAGAATGTGGGTTTATTCATGTCCATGCTATAAGTATGAGTATGCTACTCTCGATCTAAAACAAGTCATTGTCTCAGGTGTGGAAGTCTCACCTCTCTGTTCTTATGCGGGAGAGAACCTTGAAGCTATATGTCGCGGAAGGACATTTCATGCACCAAGCGAAATTACCTTCTAGTGGATCTTGTTGCTTTGAACTTCTTGTTGATATGAAGATCAGCCTATCTACATGCCGATACATGCATAAATTGGAGGCAGGACGCTAGTTTTGGCTTTTCCTGTGTCTCTCCCATCAGACAAGCGTGCACAAAGCTTATTTTATTTTATTTTTTTAAATCCTATTTGCTTATTTGAAGAAGGAATTATAGTTATAATGTTTCTAATTGGGACCAAATACAAGTCAAAAATGAAATTTAGTGAGTATTAAGTAGTTTGATAAATCTGTAATCTATTGTGTATGCCGATGTGGTTTGTTTTCTCTGGAAGCTATCGAAACAGGAGTTACTGGGGAAGTGTTTTGACTGATTTCTGAGTGGTTGAAATTTGTCTAATTGTTAAAATACTGCAATTGAATACAAATTCAATAAGAAATAAGCACCTGATAATCAAGCCACATGACTTGGCAAACAAAAAAGATTAAATCCAAATTTAATCTTCAAAAACAACTTCTTTAATGGCACTCATTAGCACATAAAACTAGTTTTTTGCGTACGTTATGATCTCAAGTTATAAGTTATTGTGTAATTATGTCTCTTCAATATACACTTCCAAATTTATTTGAAAATCTCCGTCGAGTGCTTTCTTGTGTGTTGCATTCCTGCTAAAATTGTTTTTTTTTTTTTTTTTTTTTTTTTTTTTTTTAATCCCCTAAGAAGGGTCAGTTACGTCCCATTTTCAAGCTTTCTTTTTAGAGTCCAAAATTTTAGTTTGGTGGCCTGACTCAGCCTGGTCCAGCCCTACTCATTCATTCTCATCCGTATGAGCTATTTACCAAATATGAGACAATGCCCAAATTAAAGTAACAACATTTACACATAATTTTTTTTATCAAAATGTAATTTAGTAAACAAATTAAATAACAGCATTTATGCATTGTTTATTCTTTTTCTTTTTCTTATGGCAGCAAAAATATTTGTATGATGTGCATTATTGTTCACGCAAAATGTATGAACCGGTGTTTGATTTATGAATCAAATCACCATCATTTAAATTGTATGATTTCCATCATTTTTTTCAAAAAAATAATAATTCCTGATAGCTAAAGATCAACTGTCTCTGTTTTTTTTTTTTTTTTAATTCTTATTATTATTAAATAGATCGAGTGGGTTAAAGAACCTCAGATGCTCCTTCTACAAGCCTCATCCTTTTATGCTAAATAATAAAATATTTCTTATAATTCCATAATGATTAGCAAATAATATAATTTTATCAATTTTGTTGACCCTCCAATCAAAAAGCTTACGAAAGCAATTTGAAAAATCTTACAATAAGCATTAATAGCTAAGCTAAAGTTGCAAATACTTTTGAGCAAAAAGTTAAAAAAAGAAAAAGAAAAAAAAAAGGATTATTTAAAGCTAAAATCAACCTCTATAAACAATATATATAGATTAGCAATTGTGGGCTGATACTTGATAATTTGGTTGAGATGTTAGAAGGAATTAAATCGGGAGCTTCTTGACTAAGTTCATTTACATATTAAATACACCTCTACATGTTTTCTAATCTTAACTAATTTACTCTCCATTATTCCAATCTTATCCACTTAAATTTACAAATTTCCTTCTCGGTGTTCACCTGACCAATTACATATAAAATGATCTCAAAAGGTTGATTAATCCTTTGCTTTTCTCCATTTCTAGTTTGTTTTTTGTTTTTTTAATCTTTCAATCTTTTTTTTTTGGGAATCTTGGTTTTTTTTATAACTAAATCCTTTGTTTAAATGAGAAATTAAAGAGGTAGTGTCTACCCAACACTATTAAGTAACAAGAAAAATAATATTTTTTAAATTTATATATTATTATTATTATTATTAAAGGTTATACTTTTATCCTAAATAAATAAATAAAATAATATAAGTAATGTTTTATTTAATCAATTAAATAATACTTTCTTCATTTTCTAATATATTTTCTTTTTCAAAAAGTAGCAAATAAACAAAAAAAAGAACTCTCTTATTTTATTTTCATTTTGAAGGTTACTTCTTAATTACTTGCTACTTCCACTATTATTAGTGAACTACACACTAAGAATATTGGAAAGCCTTCTGAAGTTCTTCCTACTTCCACTAAGAATATTGGAAAGCCTTCTGAAGTTGATGTAGAAGTTAGGTTGGTCATTGGTATCAGACAGTTAAACTCTTGCCTACATTGGAAGCTTATTATTATTTTTTTAATTTTTAATTTGTTCATATTTGTTTTCTATTTTTAGTATCAAGATAAACTCATTTTATCTTCATCTTGTTAATTTATTTGTACAATACTTCGTATTCTATTAATGACAAATAATATAACGTACATCATTTTGCAAAAACGAGGCTCCAAATAAGAATGGGCATGCCGTACAACTGTACCATTGTTGTTCTTTGGCTGGAAGAATCTATAGCGTATCAATTTTAGGAGTCATCTCTCATTCATTCGGGAGTCGTACAAACCCATTAGAAGATGCAGGCGGTAATTGTGAATAGAAATTGAAATGTTTCAGCTCACCCATTATAAATCAGAAACCAAATTTTCACTCTGCATCAAGTTTATAAGTTATAAATAATAATATTTTTTTCGTGTTTAACTGTACACGCAAAATTTTTAGGCCAATGTTCTGATGAGCGTATTTCCAATAAATCCACATGTATAAACAATATTTTCATGGCCTAGTCCGTATACAAGCAGGCTAAACATGTTTAAAATAATATTAAAAAGAAAATACTACTAAAGAGACGCAGGCGAAAACAGAGGAAAGAGAAGAGTCAATTGCACCCAAAACTTTTAGGAAGGAGAAGGGTCAATTGTACCCAAAACTTTTAGGAAGGAGAAGAGTCAACTTCCCCCAAAACTGGCCAAGAAAGTTCTCTATAGTCAGGGCGGACCTATATAGTGGTGAGGGGGCAGTTGCCCTCTCAAAATTGCAAAACAACCCACAATATAAATATAAATAAAGAAAATTTCAACTTACCCCCTTTAAAATATCAAACTAATATTAAATTTTAAAAAAATTACAACTTGCCTTCTCAAAATATCAAATTTAAAGGAAATATCCAACTAATCCTAAAAATATCAAATTAATCTTAAATTTAAAGGAAATTTCAACTTGCCTCCTCAAAATATCAAACTCCCTTCTCAATTTTGAGTTTTACAACTTGACATCTCAATTTTGAGTTTTTCTTTTTTAATACTTTTATAATTAATTTATTTTATATGTAAGGTTCAAGGATCTATCCGTGTCTATAACACTAATCCGGTCATCTTTACATTGTGATCAAGCTCTAAACCTTAAACCACATGTCAACCACAACATTGTGTTGCTTGTCTCTTTAGAATTCAAGAGCTCAAACAGATCCTGTTCAAGGAAGGTGGTCGTTTTCTTAAACCAGAAACACAATTTGCTTTTCTTGACACTTTTTTTTTTTTTTTTTAATAATATATGACCATTAATATTCAAAGTCACTATCATGATGTGACGAGGCATGCGACGGAGAACAAAAACATGCAGAAAATGCAATGCGAGGAAAGTTAACGAATGAGACGACCTTGACAAGTGATTTCATTAATCATTACGCGGAGTACATGAATCCAGTTGGTAAGGAGATTGACTGCTCATGAAGTTGCCAAAAGTTGGGCACTTCTTTATGCCGTGCACGCAGAGAGGTGCCAGCTCGATCATGAGCCACTCTCCCATTATTAGCCCTCCCCATCAAATAAAAGCGAGAGATTTGTACTTTCTACCAAGAACAATGTCTTGTTCAATTATGTGACTGTTCTTATAGCTGGAGAAGTGCTAAATTACATCTTGAAAAAATAAACTATCAAGATTCTGACTTTCTGTAATCGAACACAAATTATTTCTCATGGATAAATCGTTTGGCATCCATAAAAAGAATTGGATTATGAAAAATTCTCATAATTTAAATCTCAGAAACAACAATCTGATTAATGAACCCCTTTGAAAGCCCAGGTCATCAAATTTATAATACCTTATGACAAACATGTAACACTCTTTCCTATCCATCACTTTCTTATTGCGATTATATATACTCTGCATTACTATTATTGTCTAACCAAGCAAAGAAGCATAAAATGACCATCCTAAGCGCACGGAGCGAGGAAATGCTCGGCCACCAGCCGCCGTTGGATCTTTCCGGTGGCCGTCTTGGGCAACGAATCCGTCAGAAATATCTTCTTCGGCACCTTGAATGTAGCCAAGTTCTTCTTGCAGTAGTTTGATATCTCTTCTACGGCAATCTGAGCTCCTTCCTTTGGTATTACTGCACAATTTATCTATAACAACACAAGAATATTTGAGAAATTGCAGAAAGAGTGAGAAGTTATGTGATAAAATTTTGCAAAAACGACCCACCTCTTCTCCGTATTTGTCGTCGGGGACTCCAAAGGCTACGGCCTGTGCAATGTCAGGGTGAGCCAGAAGGACTGAGTCTACTTCAATTGGAGATATCTTCTCACCTGCCAATAATTTTAACAAAATTTGATGTTTTGTTTGTGCAAATAATTGGTTTGGTAGTTGAGTAAATTTCATAGTAAAGTAAACTACAGTTAGCTGCCTCTAAAATATAAATCTAACAATAGTTTAGCAAGATCCGCTCATGCTATATTTCTCTAGTATCCAAAAGATTGGAAAAAAAAAAGGGGGAGTTAATGGCATTACGACTCTATCTCATATCTATCATGTCCTAAAGAAAATAAAACTCCACTTTACTAAATTGTAATCCACCAAATTATAACTTAAAATAAATTACAAATAAAGGCAAACACACCCAACAAAAAAGGTTAAAAGTTCAAAGGGTGTTAATAGCAGTACCAAAGTAATTAATAGCCAAATAATGACAACATTAAATCACATGCCTTACCAATCCAATTTGAGGTTTCTAATTTGCAGTAATTAATAGTGGAATAATAGAACAAAATTCATGTAATTATCATATATCAGAGTGTGTTTTCTATTAAACATGACTGTTTAAATTTTAGTTTTTAGTTTCCATCTATGTTATAGGTAACATAGATGATGATAATGGACAGATTTAAGAATCAGTTCTTAACCAATTTTATTCAAATTTTAAATAAAAAAATAATTTTTTTATTTTTTCATTCATAAACTTGAATAAGGGGAGCCGATGACTGGTTTTTGGAACCATCCACCCATTCCCAAGTCCAGCTCACAAATATCATCAAGAAACTGTTATAGGAGTTCTTGATATTGATATTTTAAGCATTTATTAACAAATTTAAATTCTTTTTCGTGGCTAATATTTAGAAAATAATGTACATGCATAAGCTAACTCTGTCAGTGCTTTGCTTAAACTTTTCATATTTTTCACTGTCTGTCCCAAACCAGAATTAAGGAGAAGAGTTATGACTGGCTAGTGACAACCAATGTAAAACAATATGTATTCATCTTTTTCACTGTTTGTTCCAAGCCAGAATTAAAAAGAAGGGTTATGACTGGCTAGTGACAACCAATGTAAAACAATATGTATATGACATGAGGTAGAATATGTGGTTTGTTTTGTGTAGCTGTCCCCAAGTACCTTGTATAAAAAAGGCTTATTTGTTGTTGTTTATATATTCATTTTTCTTCAAGTTCATGGGTATACTTCGCGTTGTTTTTAGAAACCGTTAATTTTAACCTACTTGAGTAAATAACCATCTTTTGTAAATAAAAGTGAAACTTTTATTGTCACTACATGAAAATTTTCTACATCATGTAATCTCTAATGTTAAGTTAGTAAAATTAATAAAACAATTCCACTAATCCTACAAACCTAAAAAAGGGAAAACAAATAAAATTACCTCCCCGATTGATGAGCTCCTTGATTCTCCCCACCAAATGCAAATATCCATCAGAGTCGAAAAAACCCACGTCCCCCGTATGAAACCACCCGTACAAAAAGGCCGATTTATTCGCCTCCGGATTATTCTTATACCCTTTCGTAACATTCGGCCCCCGAATACAAACTTCCCCTGCCATGTCAGTTCCGAGGATATTCCCATTCTCGTCTAGGGCTGCCATTTCCTGGCCCACGGGCCGGCCCACGGACCCGGGCTTGTGGGGCCCGTCCCCAGGCAGAGGGTTGGAAGCCATCAGATGGGCCGCCTCGGTCATTGCGTAGGCCTCCAGGACTGGGGCGCGGAAAGAACTCTCGAGGCGAGCGAGAATAGAAGGAGCCAGCGAGGCGCTGCAGCTACGGATGAAGCGGAGCTCCGGGTACAGGGGTTCGGGTTTGGCTGAGTGGCGATCCAATAGGATCTGGTGAATGGTGGGGACCGCCGTGTACCACGTGGCTTTAGACGAGATCATGTCCTGCCTGTTGGAGGGCCCACAAAGAAATTAGAAAAGAAAAAGGGTATATGCGTAATGCTTAAAATTTTTATTCCTTGTGATGAAAATAATTAGCTTAGGTCTTCGAATTCTACTTGGCTACATGCGACGATCTAAGACTGCAGCTGGATGTTAGTAAAACCCACAAAAATTATATAATTTTATTAGGATTTGAAAAAAAAAAAAAGTGATATTTTCAAGGTAAATGATTGGACAATAAAGAGAAGTAAAAAAAATATCCTTAAAAAAATTCTATTCTGAATACGAATTTAAATTCATGGTTCTGTCTTTAGGTTTAAAATTTTCAAACCAAACGATTTATTTAGAAAAACTTTTAAATTTATAAAAAATAGAAACTATAAAATTTGAAATTAAATCAGCCATTTGTAGCTTAACAAAATCAACTTCTTTTTTCCGAAAAAATAAATGTATTTGTAAAAAGTTAACTGAAAAAATAAATAGCTCACCAACAACCTGTAGCTTTTTGGGATAGAAGACAAAGTTAGTTTTCTAGATGACAATGTGGACATCTTCAGTAGACCCACCACATAAAGCGTGTGGTGATCATGACCCCACAAAGCGTAATAAGGGCTTCTATTTTTTGTGTGCTTGAGAATGAATGGTAAAAATAATTTGAATAAAAGAAAAAAGTATTATCATAATGGGACGATAAAATCTCTTGTAAAAAGCAAAATCTTATAGAGAGCGTAAGAATCCGTTGTTTCAAAATCTATTTGTTTCATACTACTTTATGTATTATCATAATGGGGATCAAAAAGAAAATCAATGAACAATTAAGAATACTAAGATACATAATAAAAAATTAGTAATAGAGATAATACAAGATCTTAAAAAATAATATTTTTATATAAAGCTTTGGATAAAAAAAAAGCATAATAAAGACTTTAAGCAGTGCTTCCTCACGATATGACCTTATTTAATGATTATACTAAATGAATTAATTTTTTATTTTATTTTTAAAGTATTATACTTTTCGAGAAAGAAGAACAAGAACAATTAAAAAATAGAAACAGGCAAATGTATATAAAAGATCCTCCATCAAGTTATGAAAAGATAAAAACCTAGAAGCATGAGGCATGGCAACATTTTAAACGATATTAAACTATTTGGTTTAATATTCACTCCTTAAGCATGAGGCATGAGCGTAAGCATGAGGTATGAGCGTAATAAATACCGCACTCTATAACTTTTTTAAATATTCACTCCTTAATTTAGCATATTCAAACTCAGAAAAAATATATATGAAAATATTGAGAATGTGTATTTGATATGTTTTCAGTTTGATTCATTAATTTTTTTTATTAATGTCTTCTAGGAGTTTTTAGGAAATTTAAAACTACACGAGGGCTTACATAACATAAAATAATTTATGAGCATTTTGAAGAAAATTTTGATAATTAATGGGAATTTTTTGTATTTTAGCCTTAAAAAAACTATAATCAACCTACTAGCATATGAGCCAGTCATAATCATGCAATAAAATATCAGCGTATCTGCTAATCAACATAAGTTATTCAACTAAATTCCAAAATAACAATAAAATAAATGCCCGTCTTTTTCTATATAACTAAAAAACTCCCAATAATTATGATATTAATTATTAAATAATTACTTGGACTTTATCAAAAAAGTTAGCACGTGTAGGGTCAGAAACAAACCAGAAGGTGCTGGCAGAGAATCTGCCAGACGCCGGCAACGTCACCGACGCCCCCGCCGACAGCGAGCTGAGCAGCCCGGCGACAAGTCCATGCACGTGGAACAGCGGCAGCACAATCACCGTCGAGTCCACCTCGCTCAGCCGGTACACCGACCGAATGTTGCGGACCGACGCCGCGAGGTTCTGCTGCGTCAGAGGGACTCCCTTCGGCCTGCTCGTCGTCCCCGACGTGTGCAGGAACAGCACCACGTCATCCGGATCGTTGATGATCTCACCAGAGCAAGAACCGTTTGAATCCGCCGACGCCGGCAGCGTAATTTTCAAGTTCATCTCCTTGAGCTCAGCGGTGGCGTGGCGGATCCCGATCTTCGACGCGGCCGCCTCTGCCGCGGGGTTTCCCTCCGGATTGGTGATCAGAATCTTCGATCCCGAATCGGACAGGTAGAACTCGAACTCCTCCTGCGTGTAAGCCGAGTTCAGCGGCGCCGCCGTCGCTCGCGCTCGGATCACCGCCAAGAAAACGATCACGTACTGAAAAAAAAAAATAATAATAATAAACAAATGTTTCCATTAGTTTTGTCTCAGATCAAGACGATCCATGCGATCTGGGGAAGAAGAAGAAGAAGAAGGCGTTTGATTACTTCGACGGTGTTGGGGAAGGTGAGGCCGACGACGTCGCCGGGGAGGACGCCAGCGGAGGCAAGGTGGGCGGCGGCGGACTCGACAAGGGCGTGGAGGTGGGCGTGGGTGAGGTCGAATTTGCCGGGGACGAGGAGGGCTCGCCGGGAGCTGAAGTTAGCGGCGGACTTTTTGAGGGCGCCGGTGAGGGTGAGATCTGCCATTTTTGCGATTGAGTTATCTGTTTTTTTGGGGGTTTCTAAAAGCGGAAAAGATTGGCGTGGAGGGGTTGGCTAGCGGTGTGGGTGTTTATAAAGAGGAGGAGGAGGTGGGATTTGGAGAGAAGGTTGGGACTGGGCCGGTTGGGACACGTGTCGTGTGATGAATGGAACAGAGGATTGTGGCAGCGGACATCCAGATGAATCCTGGGACGGTGGCAGCCACCCTCTCGTGGGAGGTGACTCGCCGTAAGCAATGACATGATTTGGGTGCCAACAATACGTGTGTAACTTTTTTTTTTTTCTGGTCTTTTGGCTTCTAGAATAAGCTTTCTTGGACAGAGGGAAGACGACAGTCTATGAGCATTCAGTCAGAGTTGGAAAGCCTATCTTTAAGAGTTTTACTATTGACAATGTAAATAGTCGAAGTTGATGTAATTGCAGATGTAATCTGTTGGGGGTCCGACCGTTGACAAGGATTCACATCCTTTTCTGTAACCTGTGAAGCTTCAAATTCGATAACTAATGTCTCTATGTAAAGAGTTAATTATGGAACAATTCATAGAGTGACGCTCTAATCGGATGTATATTTGTAACAGAAGACAACAAATTTTGTTGAATGCTAGTCACCCTAAGTTTTAATAATAAATCTTGAATTAAATAGTAAAATAAATTAATTAGTGAGGGAGCTAAGGATTCCCAAGAAGATGCCAAATGCAAGAGCAGCCATGACCCACTTTAAAATAGTAAAAAGCTATCCCCGGTGGGGCTCTTATGAATGTCCACGAATGGCAAAGTTCAATTGCAGCTGACAGGTTTGCACCCGTCCTGCTTTAGGGATGACAAAAAAAACAAAAGAAGAAGCCAGGAACAAAAAGAGACCGAACTAACACCAAGTAAAGAAGAAAATAAATAAATAAATAATATATATATATATATATATATATATATATATATATATATATATATATATATATATATATATTATTAAATGAAAAATTCACCGGCGGTGAAGATAGTCTTTTACCGCCATTTAGATGGTCCAATAAAATTATTACACGTGGCGTCATTCAAAATAACAAATAAATGAATTATCTTTACCGTCCTTTGATTGGTGCCAAATATAATAATTTTATTGGATCACCTAAGTAACAGTGAAGAACCTCACTTCACCGCCAGTAAATTTTCCGTTTACACACACACACATATATATATATATATATATATATATATATATATATATATATATATATATATATATATATATATATATATATATATATATTGAGGTACCATTAATTAAAAGAGGTGATTGATCCCGGAATTGGAAGTTTGGCCCTTCCAATTTAAAATCATAAATTAAAAAAAATAAAATTTTATTTTTAAATTTAAAATTTTGAATTGGATTGATAAAAAATTAAGCCTTGTGTGAGAACAAGGATGGTTATGCAAACATAGTGACCAGAGTGGCTGCCTGCCGGAGGGTTGAGAAGTGAAGTGCAGGCTCCATAGAAATCACACTTGAAAAGAGTGGACAATTAGTTAGAGCTGCAGGCGCTATAGCGAAGCTGATTGCAAAAGGCCTGGCAAGGTAATTAACTTTTGCTTCTTTAAATTCCTACTTTGACTTTTTTTTCCCCTTTTTCATCTAAATTCTTACTCCGACTGATTGCATTGGAGTCTGACTAGACCTGATTTCATTATATCTCGGTTAGAATTTGGTTGGAGTCTGACTGATGGATATGATCGAAATGTCGTCGAAGTTAGTCGGATTTTATCAAAATCCAACCACTTCGACTCAATATTTATTCCTAGAGTTTGAATCTGAATTCAAATCCCATTTTATTTGCCGTATTCAAATTCAAATCTTACAAAAAGATCCGGAAAAAAAATCGACTTGCTAATTTCTCTAGATGAGACTAATTCGATAGAATCAATCATCATTCAATAGTGGATATAGGGGCCTACTTAGTGAGGTTCTCAAACTAAACTTCGTGAGAACAAATGCCCCTTGAAAGATTCAAATCGTCTATCTCGATGTGTACATATTTATTACATTACATCGTTTATCTATAATTTAAGAGATTTTGAGAAATGTATAACTTTTACTATAAAATGAAACCGTTCGATGTATGGGTGAATGGTATCTAAATAACTCGAAATTTTGTTTACAAATTAATAACTATATATAAATCAAGGAATATGGTTTTGGATATTTAAAGAGATGACTCATGACAAGGTTCATACGAAACTTAGTTTGAGAACTACTCTCATAGGAGTGACCATAATAATCCCATTATTTTTTTATCCAGGTATCTTGATCTAAGAATATCATTATTTCTACTTGATGGAAAACTAAATCAAAAAATAAAATCTAAGAGATTAAGTATGAGTGAATCCAGAGACTCGAGATGGCAATCCAAAATATATTTTAAAAAAAAATTTTTTTAGAGATAATAAAAATGGACTCTAACTCAAAAAACTAACATAAGTCAATAGTTTATATCCTTCTCGTGTGTGCACACAGAGGGAGGGGAAATTCTAAATGCGCACCATATTTTACTAGTGAGTACGACATACTATATGACATACTATATAGTCGAGTGATTTACAACATAAGGGAAAATGGTACTCACTAGTAAAATATGGTGCGCATTTAGAATTTCCCGCCAGAGAGAGATATATAGAAATGAACCGCGTTGGACGCGTGACAAGACAACTAGTAGTTAATTAATAGTAAAATTAGTCATGGTACCCTTTGGAGTCTCAAAAGCCAGACTATTGGCAGAGAAATTAGACTTGGGTTCTATGCTTTGTTACATATGTATGGGCAATCACCCACATGGTCAAATGAATCAACTATTTCAATGATAATATATTGAGTAAGAATCCATAGCCCTTCGAAGATATTGGCGGTGGTTGCGATCCTAGACGCGTAGACTGGAGCTTGCCATTTGGAAAATAACGCAGATCAACACCATCCAAGAAATAGACCTACAAAGGTCGGACAAGACGCTGGGATCGATGTTCATGCGCTTGGACTCGGAGCCACACCATTTTTTTCGCTTTTTTTTTTTTTTTTTTTTTTTTTTCTTTCCTTGTGTGCGTTTTTTTAATTAGAGAGTTGCTAGATGCACCCTAGCTTTTTCTTAGTGAATCCTAAGACTTAATTACAAATTTGCCATAAAAAGTTTTGGACAAAAAGACCCTTTCTTTCTTCTCTGCCAAAAAATTCTTTCACCTCCGCCACCGTTGCTGCTGCGCCACCGCCGCCAAAGCTGCATTCTACTGCGGCGGTGGCGGCAGCAGGCAGCGGCTGCTGTTGTTGCTGTGGCCGCCGCTGCAGGAGGTAGCTGCGGCTGCCGTTATCGTTGCCGTCATTATTGTCGTTGTCACCGTCGTTGTTGGCGGTGTCGTTGCTGTCGTCGCCGTTGTTACTGTCGCCATAGCTGCTGGTGCTGCTAAGGGAGGAGAGAATAGGACAATTTCAAAGAAAACATAGTTCTCACTAAGAAAAAATAAGCAAGTTTTAAACTTTTCTGGGCTCACGAGGAAAAGTATGGGGCGCATCTAGTGAGTCTCTTCTAATTATTGAAGCCCATTTCTTAGTGAGGGACTCTGTTATGATATGTAATAAAAAAAGTATCGTTAATTTTTTTTAATGACATGCAAAGAATTATACCCATCATTTATACCTAAAATATATATATTGCTAAACAATCTATCCTCCAATCTCCACCGTTAAAGAAAGATGAAACTATCGAAATCTATCCGTTCAAATGCGACGATAAAGAGAGAGCAACTCAGCATATTGGTAGTGAAAATTTTATGGAGGCCTGCAACATAGCAGAGGTTTGTGCTGCAGAGAGAGAGAGAGAGAGAGGACAAAAACTGCTTGTTTTGATTGACACGCAGACAAAAGAAATATACAGGCCCATATCACCTTGGGAGGCTTGTTGCTACAGTTAGAGGTCCCACTTCAGTCACAAAATATTTGTCTACATGAGAAATTGCAGAAAGAACTAGCTGAGAACAAAAGAACTAGCTAAGAACAAGAGAAATCATGAACATGAGAGGTTCACTGTATCTTCCTCTAACAGAGCAAAGGTTTGTTCCGTATAGAGAGAGAGGACAAAAACTGTTTGTTTTGATTGACATCCAGACACAAGGAATATACAGGCGCATATCTCTAGGACTGGGAGGCTTGTTGCTACAGTTAAACATCCTACTTCACTCACAAAATATTTGTCTACATGAAAAATTGCAGAGAGAAATTGCTAAGAACAAGAGAAATCACGAACATGGCAGATTCACTGTATCTTCCTCGAGGCCTGTAACAGAGCAGAGGTTTGTTCTGTAGAAAGAGAGGACAAAAACTGTTTGTTTTGATTGACATCCAGACACGAGAAATATACAGGCCCATATCACCTTTGTCTCTTGGACCGGGACACAAGAAATATACAGGCCCATATCATGTTTTTCTCTAGGACTGGGAGGCTTGTTGCTACAATTAGACGTCCTACTTCACGGGAGTTTCTAGATGGGCACAACTTTTTTTCCTAGTGAGCCCACTTAAAGCTACTATAAAATTATAGTTTTGCCATCTAAAAAATTAGACCAAAATATCCCTTCCTCCCGCTCGCCCTCGCTCTCGCCCCCCTCGCTCTCGCCCTTGCCCCCCTGCCCCCGCTCGCCCTCGCTGTCGCCCTCGCTCGCCC
Source organism: Dracaena cambodiana (assembly GCA_036321105.1). Taxonomy (NCBI): domain Eukaryota; kingdom Viridiplantae; phylum Streptophyta; class Magnoliopsida; order Asparagales; family Asparagaceae; genus Dracaena; species Dracaena cambodiana. The sequence goes on from JAYEPQ010000007.1 coordinate 49,609,466, forward strand.
TCGCCGCCGCCCTCGCCCTTGCACCCGCTCGCCCCCCGCCCCCGCTCGCCCTCGACTTCGCTCGCCCTCGCTGTCGTCCTCGCCCCCTGACCCCGCTCGCCCTCGACTCCGCTCGCCCTCGCTGCCGCCCTCGCCCCCTGCCCCCGCTCGCCCTCGCCGCCGCCCTCGCCCCCCCTGCCCCGCTCGCCGCCGCCCTCGTCCCCCCTGTCCCCGCTCGCCCTCGACCCCGCTCGCCCTCGCCCCATGCCCCCGCTCGCCCTCGCCGCCGCCCTCGCCCTCCCTGCCCCAGCTCGTCCTCGACCCCGCTCGCCTTTGCCGCCGCCCTCGTCCCCCTGCCCCCGCTCTCCCTCGCTGCCGCCCTCGCCCCCCTGCCCCCGCTCGCCCTCGCCCCCCTGCCCCCGCTCGCCCTCGACGCTGCCCTCGCCCCCCTGCCCCCGCTCGCCCTTGCCCCCCTGCCCCCGCTCGCCCTCGACGCTGCCCTCGCCCCCCTGCCCCTGCTCGCCCTCGCCGCCCCCCTCGCCCTTGCCCCCCTGCCCCCGCTCACCCTGTCCGGACTAACCAGCTCGGATCCAATTACCGGGTCCGGGACTGCTAACCCGGATCCACAGTTCTGATCCGGGCTGACTAGTCCGGACAGGAAACTTGCAGGAATTTGGGACGAGGGCGAGCGAGGGGCGGGGGTGGGGGCGGGGGCGAGGGCGAGCGGGGGCAGGGGGCGGGGGCAAGGGCGAGAGAAGTGAGAGAGACGAAGAGGGAGAATATGGAGAAGATGAGGACAAATGTGGTATTTAGGTGTGCTCACTAGGAAAAAACAAGAGATTTTCAAAGAAGGGATGTGCGCACTAGGAAAAGTGGGCTCACTAGGATAAAATCTGTGCCTATCTATAAACTCCCCTACTTCACTCACAAAATATTTGTCTACATGAAAAATTGCAGAAAGAAATTGCTAAGAACAAGAGAAATCATGAACATGAAAGATTCACTGTATCTTCCTCGAGGCCTGTAACAGAGCAGAGGTTTGTTCTGTAGAGAGAGAGGACAAAAACTGTTTGTTTTGATTGACACCCAGACACAAGAAATATACAGGCCCATATGCCGAATGCCGCGAGCTTGGCCAACATGAAGATTCGGAGTGCCTCTGTACCGCGAACAGAGACGACCAAGAAACTATTTAGTTGGTCTTTCACTGAACAATGTGCTCAGCTTTGTGTTACGAGGAGCCTTCTGTCTTAGCTTGCCTGGTGCTTCAGTTAGTTTTTAGTTTTATTTTGTAGTTTTCTCTTTATCCAGAGAGAATAATATAAACCAACCTTTTATTTTCATAAGAGAAGCTTACAAATTCGGCCCAGATGGACCAGGCCCAATGAGACCTTTTTCAAGCCATCCATTGCGACTGTTATATTTGTGCAGAGAGATGACTAAGGGATGGATATAAACAGTTCTAAGGATCAATTTTTAATATGTCCCATTTAAAATTTTAAATTAAAAAAAAAAATTTATTTTTAATTTAAAATTTTGAATATTACAGTCCAAAAATACAGATCTATCTATTTAAAATTTTAAATTAAAAAAATAAAAATTTTATTTTTAATTTAAAATTTTGAATATTACAGGCCAAAAACACAGATTGCATCATTTATCATTTCTAAAATTTTCTTTCTATGATAATAACTTAATAAAATATCTATTATATCAATAAATATGTTCTATGAATAATCCAAAATTTTCTTTCTATGATAAGATTCTTTATGTCATAGGTTACGCATAGATATCGTCATTTATCAATACATTTGACTTCAACATTCGCCAAACATAACTGCAGATGTCAACGACAGAAGCACGACTCGGCAATAGAGAGGCAAAATACTAATCTGATAACAGTTGGGGTCGAATTGTTGGTTTCCTGATTCAAGAATAAGTTAGTACAAGTGCTCTACGAATTTTTTGAAAGGGAGGAAAAACAAAAAAAAAAAAAAAAAAAAAAAAACTCCATCGTCTCTAATGGTACCAAATGTACATCAACCACCATTTCGCCGTAGAAACCCCCAGAGCAGAGTCGTCACCCACGAGTCAAGTCGATGTCGAGGGCGTTCCTCAAGTCCATCGCCCTTGAGCCCGGCCATCCCCCCATCAACTGAGCCGGTACAGTATTACCGGGCATTGTGCTGATGGGCATGTTCAGGTTATCGCCCATCGAGAGCTCATGCTCAGTTCCGCCCAATGACTCCTGTTCGGTTTTGGACTTGTTCTTCAGTTTCGACCCACCAAAGAGAAAACTACCAACAATAACCTGCAGCGCACATTTACTCTCGTGATAACCTTGACCTACACAAGATTGGATTGAATTGTTTTCTATTTGAATGTGCAAATATGTATGTACCTGGACGGGGGTTGCTGCGATTAGTAATCCACCGACACCGCCACCAATGACCCGGCCGTCGGGGCTTGAAAGAGCAATGCTAAGACCCCCACTACGGTTCCGTGAACCACCCTCATCTGCCATCAGGTACGATCCCGACAAGCAGAGTATCTCAAATCGGCCCTGCGCGTGTTTGACGACAAACCGTGACTAACTGTAAATTCTTTTAGTAAAGATCCAGGACGGAAACAAATAAAGAAAAACCCGTTGGAAATATTCACAAAGGTGATATCTACTAGAGTATGCAAACGTTCTAACTAGAAGGGGTACATAACCCTCTAATCAAGGTTCTAAATATTGGATATCGATATATCAGATAGACAATTATCATATCAGGTACTGAAATATCAGACGATATGTCGGGAATATGAGTGGCGATATATCTTTCATCGCAGTCGATATTTAGAACAGTGCCGCTAATCAAAACAAACTGAAATATAATGTATACATGAAGTAGTTGCACTTATTTATCCTTTTTTTCTTTAGTCTCCTTCAACGAAACAACAATGACTGTGGCTTTACTAATTACGAAAAAAAATGAAATGAAAATCAGAGGCAAAGAGATCGGCAACGAAAAACTTAAAATGCTGAAGAAAGTGCACAAAATAGGCCGTAAATTTGACAATAATTACTTGTAGAAAGGAGTGCATACAATTCATAAAGGCTGCACATTAAAAGAAACTGTTTAGAAATAACCACCCCCTTCCAAACTTGTAATCACGACATGTTTGAACTTCATCAACCTAGTGGAATTAGTGGTGAGTAAGAATGGAGAATAATAAACTACAGCTTTGTTTGATCGACAACTAGCTAGTCGACAGAAGGATTTTCAATCTCGATAGCTTACTGGCTTAACAAGTTAGTAAAATGTCGAGTAACAGAAGGGTCAAGGAAATAGCAAGTTGATCAGGCTGAAGCAAACACAAAACCAACTCCTGCACATCTACTAGATTTATTGGCTCGTGCACATGCACGCATAATTTTAAAGAAATATTATATATTTTTAATAGAAAATCGATAGTGAAAGTACTGATATAGATAAATAATTTTATAGGGAAGTTAACAGAAGGGTGGGTCAAGGAAATAGCAAGTTGGTCAGGCTGAAGCAAACACAAAACCGATTCCTGCACATCTACTAGATTTATGGGCTCGTGCACAAGCACGCATAATTTTAAAGAAATATAAGTATTTTATATTTTTAATAGAAAATAAATAGTGAAAGTACTGATATAAATAAATAATTTTATAGGGAAGTTAACTAGCCCACTCGAATGTCATCTTTAGTCACTAACGCACTCAAATGCCAAGGTCAGGATGACGAGACAAACACTTTTGAGGAATATGTTTCAGGAGAATATTAGCACCAAATTAGTCGGCAATTAAGAGACGACGCACTACTTCAACAAATATACTAGCAACAAAAAAAGGACCTTGTTAGCAATAGCTTGCGAAGCAAATAAATGTGGGCAATCGGCAATCAACCAGAACCACAATCCAAACTCTTCACCAAATGTCTCAACTAAACTATATACTATCTGACACAATAGACCGATCATTAACACGGCAAGTGAGGAAATAAGGCATCCTGCAGGCTGCAGGAACTACTTAGGAACCAGCATGCTGGTTAAAGATTTAAGTCTATGCACCGAGATTAGGCTTACTTTTATAATTAGTCCCTTACACAAAGGACTAATTCAAGCAAAATTTGGAACATCAACAAGTAAATGTTGGCCACTAATAACACATGGATGATACATCCGGAAGAATAAGACATTGCAAAGACGGTTTCCACTAGATTCTCAATATTCGGGACTCTGTTACAACCTTTGGGTGGAAAAGACGACCTTGCTATAATTAGGATTGAGAATGGGAAGGTCAATTGATCAATTCTTAGTCCGCTCTGTTCATTTTTTTTTTTTTTTTTTTGAATTATAAAAATATAATTTTTATTTTTAATTCAAAATTTTAAATAGACAGGCCAAAAATTGACCCTTGAATCCGCCCATTCTCATCCCTAGCTATAACCCGCAGCAAACCAGAACAGCAATATCATAAAAGGGACCCTACAACCTGAAAACAATCAAAAAGGCAAATTCTCAAACACAAATTCAAGTCCTTCTAAAGAAAGCGTTGCGTCCCTATAATTAATTCCGAGATTTCCAATTTGATCAAGCAGCTCTATGTGCATATTCTATAATATGCCTGTTCAGAGCATCAGACCACATTGTTGCATAAACGAACTCAAAGAAATCTCACAGGTGGCAACAGCTTTGGCACATGGGAACATATTTGTTGCCAGTGGAAACTAGAATGAGCAAAATTTTACAGAAAATGTATGAAGCAAGCCCCGTGCAATGCAAACAGCTCAAAGAAAATAAATAGTGCTTGATGGCCGTTGCGTTTCTTAAAGAATTTTCCAACCGACAAGTTTAAAGGTCTTGATTGCAGCTAAGGGTTAGCAGTTATCGTACACCGTTCACGTGTGAATGCCTGTTAACTCTTGCCAAAGGCACAAGATTCAACAAGAGTCAGCATGATATAATGATGGGGCTCAAGGGAAATGTTGCATTTTTTTTTCTTCATGAATTCAGCCATGTACTTTTGAGGAGCACTTTGGTGTTATTACACCAACTTCTAGATGTGGTGAACTCCACTGCTCATACGACTCCGTAAGACTAGTGCAACTTCAAACACCTCTGAAAAATATCTAACACAACCCTCACTAAATATATGGGGAGACAAGGCCAACATCTAGGAACAAAACTGAACTAGATATTCATGTCAAAACTTGGCCAGCAGAATTCCTAAGCTGCACGCTGCTGTAAATAGTGCTCAGATTGTCCTGCCTAAACTTAGTGTGCTTGTGCTGTAAAGTTAGTTTACATCGTCTTCTTTACTACCAAGTTTCTATCACACAACAATTATTCCAAAAGATTACACGAGGTAAGAGACGTCAACAAGAGACGTCAACAGACGTCAACAATTACTGTTTGGCTTTAGGAAATCACTTGAAAACATCAATTCTAATCAACAAAGCCACAACGATAGTGTTTATTAGTATTCCCCGCTTCTCTTTAAAATGTTTTTAGCACTCAATCGCCCATTTCAAACTAATCTTATGATAAACTCAAGTCCAACTTTAAATGAACATGAGTTACTCTTTCATAAATCAACAATTGAGTTGCATCTACTATAAAATCTTGCTCAATGTGCCTTATTTTAGTTCATCCTTTGCTGCATAATTTGAGGAAGTGAATTGCACAAGGCATTCACTCCAGGAAAAAAACACATCAAACAATGGCAACGATTTGATATCTGGTCACATGAATTCTTATTTGTTGAATCTCATTCATAGGTTCAGCTAGAATTGCATGAGTAGACAATATGTCAATATGTCAGGTCATTGGGCATCTAAGCATTGACAATCTGTAAATGATCGATTCTTGATCTCCAATAACTCTTATACTTCATTCATGATCATTCTCAACATGTACTGAACCAGTCATAAATCACAGCCAACAAGATTTACCTTTGTCAATGAAAAACTTCTATACAATTATTCAAGAGAAAGATTGAACATTCTATCATTATACCAGTTAATCCACAATAGCATGCAATACTTCACTTTATATGGGACTTATATATAATATTAAATAACACAAATGATAGCTTTGATAAATTCAAGCTACGGCGATTGTCAGACCCTAGTTTTATCCTGAACATGCACCCACTTTCCAAATCACACATGGTTTTTAATGCACTCAATTCCAAATAAAGCAATTATTAGGATATATCAACTCCTCATCACACTATTTCACTTTACATTTTTCCTCATGAGTGGTGGTTCTGATACCACAAGTTATCGTCTGATTTGATATCTTAAAGCTTGCGTTGTACATTAGGGTACGTGAAGTCTATCCTAATTCCAACCATTTAAAAGACAAAAGAATGTTCCCTTTGCCAAACAATAAAATTGCTTTAGAAAGGAAGTGGTCAAAATAAGAGAAAAACGGTGTTCCAAGGTCTCATAGTTGTGTGAAAATTCATACATTATGGACAACAAGGAGGATTCATCGCAGAAAGATAAGATTGGCCTCCTAAGATAAAAAGGACAATGGGCACACGATCCATCTGCTCTCTTCAAATGCCTTCTCACTTTCTGAACAGAAGGAGAAACAAAGAGAACTAAAAAAAAGAAATACCGAAAGTTCCATGGTATTGCAGTATCATATCATAACGGACTGAATTTTTCCTGAAATAGCCCTGCTTACCCAAGATTTCCTAAAACTTCTGTTGTGCGATGAACCTATGAGTACTTTCCATGAATCTCCTATATTTTGATTGTTCGCCATCCTATAATCTTGTGTTCCTAAAGGCCAAGTGATCTACTGTCCTTCGTGAAAAGTAGGACAAAAATTGGGAATAAACATCGCAAGAAAGCAATCGTTCCATCATATTCGTTTTACAGCGGATAAGAAGAATAAACAAGACACAATGTATACTCCGAAAGTGGCCACATCTTTTCCACATAATCGGTCTGTATGTAAGGATATTGGATAATAGATATGGCATCAATTATCATATCAGATAAACTAAGTTGCAACACCAACTAGTAATAACAGTAAAGTTATGTATTACTTGAAGTTCAAATAAATTATTCTTGATAAAAGATGCATATAGCAATCAATTTCAAGCCTTACCACCCAAAAGAGGGGGAAAAAAAAAGACAACAAAATGTGTACCTCATATGTAACGGTGCCACCAGATGTTGCAGGTTGGCGTAGTGTCACAGTGGATACAGCACCATTTGCTGATAGGATACAAACAGCCCTTGGACCTTGTTGCGAGAACGACATTATTTTTGATGCAATGTCCTGCACAAGCATAGTGTGAAGGTGAAATCTCTTTCCCAGTTAGTAAACACTAGTACCATGCTTCTAATTTTGAACTGCAAATGTCACATAGACATGCAGTAGTTATAAACCGGTGCTAATGCATTATATATCCCATGCAATTTAGACTCAACGAAGATGTAATCATTACAAAATAGAGCTTACTAAAATATCGTCGAATTATACTATTATATAACAATGTGCTCAGAGTTCAGATCATAATATAACTATATAAGTACTTACTAATGGCAATATATGAAGATTATAAAACATATTGGGAAACGAAGAAAAACCATGGAACATACAAGCCAATATGAATCTCCTACAGAAGACTGAGAAGCAAGCTCTTTCCTTAGTCAACTTTCATATGGATAATTTTCGTATATAATCTAGAATTCTACCTAAATGACCAAAAAGATAATCTCCGAGAAAACAACAAACTGAAAACATGCTCATTAAGAAAGAAACTCCTATTTAATATATTCCCCCTCGATACGACAATGCCTAGGAACCACGGAAAATGAAGAGAAGCCTCTCGATCTTTGGATACTAAAGAGATGAACTGAAAGCATAAAAAAAAAAAAAAAGATGCTTATTCAACTATTCTACATTCTCAGCTCACTAGCAAGTTATGTTGCCATTAGTTGGTTTCTGAGATAACACATTACTTCACAACTAACTCATAAAACATTATCGAATAGTCCCTGCATTATTACCTAAATATATATATTACTTACATACATAGAAACTAGAAGGATGATATAAGAATTTGGCTTAAGAGAATCAAATAATTGCAAATGTTTTGTTGGAATAGACAAGTCATACCTCTCCTACTGGAATAGTTATGATATGTGGAGTGAAACCCATTCCAGCCGAGCCAGCAACCCATTCCCCTATAAAATAGACAACAATGAGATGTAAGAACCGACAATACGCTAAACCTCTAATGGCATCTCTCCGATTTATATAGCTAGAGATTTACCCACCTAATCCATAAAGCAATCCAAATATAATGCACAGAAAGAGCTCAAGCGGATTAATGTGTCGCAACAAAAATAAATAAAAAATATAAGCAATATGGTTAACTGGACTCGATTGGAAGGTGTTAGGATGTTGAGGTCATCAGGCAGAAGAGGACTCTAATTCCTACACAACACACTAGTAGGATTTTAACAACTGAATTAGTGACAACTCATTGAGGGATTGCCTTTGAAACTTGTGCGAAAGGCATTATTAGTATCTTCGCATACCAAGCACGTCTATACACAAAAATCGCACACAAGAAGAGTGCAATGGAAGCAAAGAATAGTCAAACTCAGCCAAACAAAATGGAATGCCAATTTAAGAACATCTCTTCTTCACTTAACAGTATAATAGACTGTAAATAACTAGACACTGATGACACTGATAATACTATGACTTCTTTCCAAATACCTAACCAAGTTGCAGCCTTTAAGTTCGGAAAATGCCTTTGCTGGGTAAGGAGATCATGAAATTTCAGATACTTTTAGGAAAAGAAACTACTACAATAATCTTTTGCAGACGTAGGCCTAAGAAATATAAAACAAGACGACAAACACCATAAGGAGAAAGAAACACCAAGAAAATATAATCTAATCTGATGCGTAAAGAAGATGGATTCAGCATTAGAACTCCTCTAGCTAACTTAAAAACAAAGAACCAATAGAGCCTCAACACAAGCTTAAGCAAAAGTTCACATCCCATACAGAAAGCAAATGCATGTGTTTACAGGGAATGGCCATCAGACTAAAGCAAGAACAGCTCAACTTTTACGAAGAACTGTACCAAGATAGCCAACTGTCTACTAGCATGTCATCATCTAATGGAATTAATCGGCAATATTTGACGGTGCGAGTCATATGAAATTTATTTCATGGAGCCATGCTTGACATCTTAGCTTGCAATACAATTTGAATAGCTTTAGGCCAGTTTTCCCTTTTCATGCAGGCCGCAAATTCAACAATAAAATATGATAACCAATTAATTAAAGCCTCCCGAAAAGAACATTAAACTACAACATTATTTTAATATATCACAAGAAAACATATAAAGCAGGATAATTTAATATGTAGCCAAACATGTATCTATAAATAAGACACAATCTCACCAAGAGAAGCTAACTGTTGCTTCCTCCCTGTCCCCGGCGGCCTCCCTCTCCCGCGTTTTGGGGTGCCAGACCCCGATCCCGACATCGTCGATGTCCCCACGCCCGCTGACACCGAACCCGAAGTCTGGGGCGTAGCTGACAGCGGCGAGAGAGCCAGAGCTACACCACCGTCAGACCCGTACTTCCTCGGTCTCCCCCTCTTCCGTTTCACCGGCTCCCCCTGCCCGGCCATGGAGCCTCCACCCACATTCATCCCGTGAGGCGACATTGACATCGAGGACAAAGAATCAAGTTGGAAACCTGACCCAATCGACCCGCCACCGCCTCCACCAATGTGACCGCTAGCCTGCCCGCCGCCTAAGCTAGGGCTTTGGTTGGGCATCGTCCTGATGCTCGGCGGGCCGTGCAGGCCCGGTTGCGGGCCTGGGCCAGGGCCAGGGGGCCCTAGCCCGCGGATGTAGTACGACGAAGGACCCGGCATCGCCATTGCGTCTCTCCCATCCATGCATCGATCGGAGAGTTTCCAGAAATGGAATGATCACAGCTCTCTAACCAGTAGATAAACCCTAGTCCTCCGCTTTCAGCTCAAGGAAACAAAAGCGAAGGCGAAACCTTCCCAAAACGGAAACTTTTCTATAAAAATCTCAAATATGCAGCTCCAAATCCCTAATTTCGAGAACAAAGCGAGATCTTTAGCTGGGAGGAGATAGGAAAAGCGGAATGGGAGCTCAAAATGAAGCACAAGATCCCGCCTTTAGCCCGAATCAGTTGAGGAAAACGCCAAATGCCATGAACGGGAGCTACAAAAACTTCTAAAAATCGGATTTTTTTTTTTTTTTTTTCCAAGAGCCGGTGAGCAAAGCAACAATCTTTGAAAAGGGAGGAAAGGGAAAGCTGCAGAAAAGCCAAGGGCCAGCAAGAGAGAGAGAGAGAGAGAGGGACGGTTAAAGGTCGAACGGCTCGGTTGCCGAGATTAGGGTTTCGGGGAGACCTCGAATCTCAGTCCTCCATTGGAGTTATGACGCTGGGTGTTAAAGCTCGAACGGTTTAACGAATTTGAGAGAAAAACCCTAGTCTTTTTTTTTTTTTTTTGGGTTGAAGTCGTCTCGCTCTTCCTCTCTCTAGAGCTTGAGGTTATGGGTTGGTTCGGGGGGGGGGAGAGAGAGAGAGAGAGAGAGAGAGAGTGGCAGAGGTGTAAATAAATAAGAGAGAGAAAGGGACGGATGAGAGAGAGGGAGGATATGGGGATAGGATAGGACTGTGTCAACCTGTACTTCTCGTCAATAAAAATTATTTAAAAAAATTACAAAAGAAAATAAAGTAGGCGTAATAATTATGTAATTAATAGTAAATCCAAAGTTATTAATAAAATAAATTCCAAAAATAGTTAATTATAAGAGAAGAAGAAGATCACTTGTGCGGATTTGCTGTTTCCTAACAAAAAAAAGGCTTCAGATTTTAAGGTTGAGATTTTTTGTTGGATTTTCTTTGGTTGATAAGAAGGAAGGAGGTTATCAAATAAGATAAGTTAAAAAGTAAAAAAAAAAAAAATCGAAAGAAATATAGTGATACGAAAAAGATATGAACTATCAATGTAATCGATCTGACATTATTTTTTATTTATAATAACTACTACAAGTACTTAAAATAAAATAAATAAAATGCTAAGTTGTTTGTTGGATATGGATTTTTTTCTGAAAAAACAAACTAAATAGGACTTGGATTTGGATATCTACCTTTTTCTGTTTTGATTCTAGCACCAATAAAAAAAACCCAAGAGGGTATGTAACTAGTTCAAGAAAAGTATATTTAAAAGTGATTTCACTTGTCTCTATTTTTTTATAGATTGGTTAGTATCAAGTATGGAAAGTTAATATTTTTTCTATGTGACGTGGATGGTTGGAGGATGAATTTTGCATTTTTTGTGCATAATATAAATGTGGAGAGAATATTATTTTGTAAGGGAAAGGAACTTATTACTTCATAATCTCTGTGCATTTTTCATTAACCACCTTTTATAACCACCCTTCGTGAAACAATTATTAAAAGGTTAGAAATAACTTTTAGGGTTGAACACGACCACGACTTCGACAGCTTTGCCCGACTCCGATCGAAATCAGTAGGAGTTCGGTCGGAAACTTTTTCCGACGATGGTTGAAATCTTCTATCCTCGGATCCGATCGGAAAATTCCTATTTCCAACCGATTAACCAACTAAACGTTTAAAGACGAACTCTACCGTCAACTCTGACGACTTCGCCCGACTCCGACCGAAATCGGTCAGAAACTTTTTTCGTCGACAGTTAGAGACTTTTATCCTCGGATCCGATCAAAAAATTCTAATTTCTAACCAATCGACTTACTGAACATCTCTAATAACTTTACATGACCATTTTCTATAATCTTTTTCAATAAAACAATAAGAAATTATAAAAAAAAAAAGGAAAGTTGATGGGTCCTACCAGTCTATTTCCACTTCCCATGATCAAATCCACGGGGGTTTCCAAAGTAGCACACCAAATTTTCCAGTAAATCTATTTCTCAATATTTTTTTTTTTCCGGAGTTATAAAATGGGCTCACTAGTAAAAATGGTGTGCTCCTTTGGAAACTCCCAAATCGGGGAGTGGTAGTAGTTTTTCTTTTTCCGCTAGTAAATCGTACATCTAAGAAATGGACCCAATTAATAACGTAAGATAATATGTTGTAATTAATCATGAACACAAGTACTATATTATACTTCATACAAGCTGCATTAATTCTCATTCTCTTTCATTAAATAAAGAAATCATTGAAATCGACTGTGATGCAAGAAAATTCTTTAACTTATTCCAATCATATAAAAATATATATTTTCTTATTATTTTACTGTTTCATTGGTATCTTTACTGAATGTACATGTTGAGAAACAGAATATGATCTAGCCTACTTTCAGAAGCAGACGAAATTACAAGAGTAATAACAAGATTATAATAAGTATTATTAGTGTAAATATTAAAACAATTATTAACGTTTTTAGTGTTACTTTTTATTGCTACTTTTTTAGTCTTTATTTAAATAAAGTTATCTATTTTAAATAAGAATTTATCTGTTTTTCGAGAATTGCTATGATCGGTCTCTGTTGCGATTGATTATACTATAAAGTTAAACCTGATCATATTATTACACGTTATCGTTGACGACTTGGCTATCTCTGTGTCGGTAATAGGAAGGCATTACTATAATTCATACATAAATAGTAAGACTGGATTTAAAATCTCATTTGCATATATCCTTATAATTCCTTATCGGATCCAACTCCAGTACAAAAATAAAAAATTGTCAGTATGGGTCAGACGAAACGGTGCGAGTCTTTGCCTGCTATAGAAACTCTATTTTGGAATGGTAATGAAGAGATATATGAGTCAATTTTCGATCCGTTATGTATAAATTTTTAAATTAAATTTTATTATTATTTTTTTTTCTAATTTAAAGTTAGGTATGGCCCTATTATCAGCTCTGGCCTACATTGACCTTGGCCCCAGCGTTCCTGACTGTTCTGATGGAGAAAGACAGCCCAAGAAAGGTCTGAACTTCCAGAAAAGAAAAGAAAAGAATATAAAAAAAGTTTCCAGAATATAAATAATTATTTAAAGTTGGACGACAGCTGGGATCAGACAAGTGGGTCCCACCCACCGAAGAGTCTGTCCATCTACATTTATTTATGACTACAATTAATTTATCTAAATTAATACTTCCAGTAACTCACTCTAATTTTATTATTATTATTATTACTATGTTAATGTAAATAGGGCTGGGTACTAGCGACGACTCCAACGGTTTTACCTGACTCCAACTGAAATTATTCGAAGTAAAAACTTCGATTTCCAACAGAATGATCAATTGAACGTCATCGATTTCTGCAATTTTGTTAAACTTCAATTGAAATTGATCAGAATTAAGCCGGAAAAATTTTCCGATAGAAGAACTCCTATATCCGATCCATTAAGCGAACATCCTCAAATGTAAATACTAAGGCTGTGTTTGGATTGAGAGAAAATGAAGGAAAAGAAAAGAAAAGGAAAGGGAAAAAGAAAATGATATGAAAATTGGTTTCCTTTTTTATGTTTGGTTAGTAAGAAAATGAAGAAGAAAATCTCAAGAAAATTTTAGAAAAAAACATTTCTTATATTTGGTTGCTCAATAGAAAATTAAAAGGAAAATATAATTCTAATTAAACTATAGAAAATTTTAATATTAATTTACATATTATTGATATAATTTTTAATTTTTAAATAATTAAGCATATAATAACCAAATTGTCCAAACTTCATAAAAAGTTAAAAATATCTTGGAACTAAAATTATAAGGAAATTTCTATAAAAATTTCTCTCCCTTTTTTCTTTTTCTCTCAACTTTTCTTTTCTTTCATTTTCTCTTGGATTTAAGGAAGAAAAGAAAAAAGAAAAAAAACCTAGTACATTTTCTCTTTTTTTTTTTTTCTCTTTTATTTTCTCTCTAATTTTTCCTTTAACAAAACAGTGGAAAATAAATTTTCCTTTCATTTTCTTTTCTTTTCCTTCATTTTTTCCCGGTCCAAACCCTAAATAATAATATTATATTACTAACACTAAATAATAATATTATATTACTAAGACTCTGGCAGTGTGATCGGACTGAGGAAAGTTGAGACAGCTTTTGCATTGAGCTCTGCTAACGAGGGATTTGCTGGGCTAGGCGAAGCACCAAGCATCAAACTTCAGCAAATGATACCGCGACACGAAATCTGACAGCACGTGCGCCGAGAATCTCGCGCAGATTGGAGGCAGACGATGACGTGGGCATGTTGGGATCTCTGTACTTTTGAAGTAATAGAAGAAAGATTAAAATTAAGATATTAATTTAATTTGGAGAGTAACAGGGAAGATAATTAAAAAATATTAATCACTCTTTGTAACTTCCTTAAACATTTTTAATAAAAAATTATGTAGAGTGAATTATAGAAGTGAATATGTCACTTGTAGGGATGGATGGACATGCCATTAGTTAAAATTTCAGATCTGTTGCATATAAAATTTTAAATTAAAAATAAAAATTTATTTTTTTAATTTAAAATTTTATTTTGAGAGAGATAAAATTTATTCCGTGACGTGTTCATTAGCATTCCTTTCAGAGTGAGCAACCACTCCTTTCGATTTTTTAAAAAACTTAATATTTATAATTTTTATGAGTTTCTTCCGGGAATTTCTAAAGGTGCAACCTACTTGTCTAGTGAGCACACTTTTTCGGAGTTTGGATTAGTCCTCCAAATAGTTATCATTGTACGGAATTAGTCTTTAAACGATTTTAAAAACGTTTGGAAATTAATTTCCAATCATGGAAAAAAAAAAAAGAAAAAAGATCAAGAAATCAAGTGACAAACTTATAACTTTGGGGTATTTACTGGTTTGTCCATCAAATCTTTATATATTATGATTTTGTCCTCCAAATCTTCATATTTAGGATTTTGTTCTCCAAATCTCATAAGTTACAACAATTTAGTCTCTATCTCTAATTTTCCCTAACACAGTTAAATATTTGACCATTTTACCTTTCTTTCCTCTTCTATTTTCCTCCTTTCTTCTTCTTCTCTCTTCATCCTCTATTCTTCTTCTCTTCCTCTTCTCTTCTCCTTTTCTTCATTATTTCTCCTCTCTTCCTCATCTTTTCTCCTTCTCTTTTCCTCCTCTCTTCTCCTTTTGTAACTTAAGAGAGGAGGAAGAGAGGAGAAATAATGAAGAGAAGAAGAAGAGAGGAGGAAGAGAGGAGAAGAAAAGAGGAGAAAAATAGAAGAGGAAAAGAGAGGTAAAATGGTCAAATATTTAACTGTGTTAGGGAAAGTTAGAGAGGGGGACTAAATTGTTGTAACTTATGAGATTTGGGAGACAAAATCCTAAATATGAAGATTTGGGGGACAAAATCATAATATATAAAGATTTGAGGGACAAACCAGTAAATACCTCTATAACTTTTTACAACTTTAGCAGGTATACTCACTAGGACAAGTGGTGTGCTCCTTTAGAAATTCATGTTTCCCCTTCAAATGTCATGTATGCTTCCCTTCACGTCCCGAGAATCAAAATTAAAGCCCGTTTCAAATTCGAAGAACCAAGATAAAAACCCATTTTGGCCCTCCGATATTATATTTTTCCAAGTTAAGTTGGTTCTTCATTAAATTATGTTTTGATTATTTATTAATTTAACAAAATTATAATTTTATATCTCTAAACTCATATTGTTTTATATTCGGTAAAAACGTTTTAACTCCTGTACTCCTGATGAACTGTTTGGACAATTCAATCATCGAAAACTTTTCAAATTCCTGAACCCATCCTTACACATAGGTCTCGTCTCGCCAAAGAAAAAGTACCTATCAATTTTATTTTTTCCCAAACAAACACTCCAAGTTTTGCAAGTTGCTTTCATTCCTTCCATTATACTTTCACGCAAACAAACAACTTTAATAGAATTAGATCATTTATTTACAAAATAAATAAATAAATAAATAAGTTAGGCATGATTCTTTATCCTCTCTTGCTTTGTCGTTTTCTCCTCTCCACCCCATCAATCACGGGGTTTTATTTTTTTTTATTATAAATAAATCAGCCAAAGGAATAAAATACTCTTTAGGAACATGGATTGTTGGGATCCTAAATATATATATTTATATTCATGAGATAGGAGTTCATGGTTGGTATTTTTATATTGCAGAATAGTTTATTATCATTATTTAGCCAAAAAAGTCTTGATATTTGAAAAGTAAGGGCCAATTCTTTTGTACAATTTATTATTTCTAAACTTTTTTTTATCAGCGGGCATCACTGAGACTTTTACGTTACTTATTAGTTGAACTTATTTGATGGACAATGCCTTCAAAAATATTTCGATCTCAGGTGGTTTGATTTATAGGTAGAGCTGAGCATAAAATTGAAAAAACCGAATCGAATCGCAAAATCAAATCAAACCAAATCGAACCTATTGATTCGGTTTATTCGGTTTTCGATTCGATTTAAAAATCGAAATTAATTTCGAATTTTGAATCGGATTTCGATGGTTTTAGCTCCAATCAAAACCGACCGAAAAAATCGAAATTTTACAATTGTAATTTATTCCTTTTTTTAATTTATTTTTAATATGCTTTTCTTTTAAATATTTAATGAAAAACATATTATTGCTATTTTAATAGATAGAAAAAAAAAAAATAGAAAGAAAAATTATTATCTTTCCTATAAAAATATAAGTATTTATCACATATTTAGTTTTAAATCCAAATAATCGAAAACCAACCGAACCGAACCAAACCCAAAATTCAGTACGGTAACTCCGATTATTTTTTAAATGGATGTAAAAACTAAGACAACATATCTCGCATCTAGATTTGATTTATTTATTTATCATTTTTGAGGTTTTCTTTCGGAAAAAAGATGGCTTTAGAAAACATGCATTAGATTTATTCTATTTGTTGATATAATATGTTTGCCTGCACTGGCCCCTCAAAATTGTGAAGAAATAGAAATAAAACCTAGCCATCCACTTTAATTTGTAAGTCCCACTGCATTTTCTTTCTTTCTCTTTTTCTGCATTTTAAATCCAGTAATTTTAGATTTCCATGGTGAGAGGGACTTGAATCCTCTCAGTTGAGAAAAATTTATTGAATTAGCAAAGATCTTTCATCAATCCTTCATAATTTATACTAAAAAAAGATGTTACGCCCCATCTCCATTTAATACTTGTTACATCCCGTCTAAATATATGATATACGAATACGTAAACATATTCACGAATACGTAAACATATTCAGTTTGAACATGCTAAAACCTCCAGTAAGAAACATGAGTTATAATAATTTATAATTAATTATAAATTCTTCTCTCCAAAAAAGCCCTTTAGGATCAGACATCCTCGTCAAGAATAGTAACATAACAAAAGTTAAAATAGTTTATAATTAATTACTGATTCCTTTCAAAAAGACTAGTTATGATTAGTTTATGACTTTACAAGAATCGTTATAAACTATTCAAACTATTGTCACAGTTCTGGTGTGTGAGTATTCAGGCAGGGTATTACAAAAATTTAACCACATATGTTTTTTATGGCCGGTTAGAGTTAAACATTGAATCTTCCAATAAATTTTCGAAAGGATCCAGAGAGTGAGACAATATCTGATGCACGCAATAGTACTTTGTCCCAGAAAACTGGCTCCCCTCATGACCGACTCATGTAATGAAGAAGGCTGACAATCTTGGCCAGAGCGTGTGTAAATAGTTAGTCAAAAAAACAACTTTCATAGGATGGTATCTTGTCCTTCCAACTTTTTGAGCCATTACCCAATGCTTGTCCATATGCAAATTGCCCTGCTCTCATGCTCTACATGCTGATCAACTTCATCCTGAAAAAGGGCAACAACACTAGAGAGAAAAAAAAAAAAAAAAAAAAAAAAAAAAAAAAAAAAAAAAAAAACCCATCACTAATTTGCTGCTCAAGCACACCACAACACTGGTGCCCTTAATTGAGGTGCATCATCATCAAGTTTCAACATTCTGGCCCTTGATCCCTACATCCCACCAATGGCTCAAAATGAAAGAGGTTGAGATGGAATCATGACTCAATTGACTTTTACAGGCTTTGATTATGTGGACCATGCAGAGTATTGGAAGCAAGTCATAATAACGGGTGGTCTGCAAGTAGGCCATATTGATTCATCGAACAAAGAAGCCATGTCGGTAAGAGATGTTAGATATGTTTCTGCCAGAGGCGTGAAGCTAACCTAGTCCGCCTTTCAAGTCAAAACATCCTCCTCCAATGTTGAGACTTATCAAGATATACTACCATAATATCGTGCTTGGTCAATACAAAAATCCAGTACTCAGACCGCAAAGAATATAGAACACAAATCACAGGAACGAGTGGCAAGCAAGAAGGCCATGGCGATGCTGATGTGACCCTCTTTCAAACCACCCGTCCAAATAGTTTGCGCTCCATAGGGTCCCATGGCAACAAGATTGTAGAACACAAATCACAAGATCGAGTGGCAAGCAAGGTGGCCATGCCGATGTTGATATAACCCTCTTTCGAAACCACCCATTCGAATAGTATGCAATCCATTCGGTCTATAGGATCCCAACGCGGCATTGAGTTCCAAAATATCCACCTCCAAAATATCCCCCCCACCTCTCCTCTAGCTCCTTATCCTAAAACACCCAAAGCAGGGCCCAACATCTTTTCATGTCATCATCAAGCCTGTTGCCAAATGCAGCCTGATTCAAACTTTGGGGGGCAGATGCATTTGGCCACAAGGAGCCACTCTCGTCAGCTGCCTCTCATTTTAGCTTTGCTTTAAGTGGCCATCAGATCAAATGCCCTAGTTTTGCTCCTCATGATGTATATAAATTTATCTACATCTATATCTTTATCTCCCCACCAATTGGATAGAGGGAGAGATGAAGGCTCTTGAGGCATGGGAGTGATCATCGACCACTTCTTTCAAATTTGGACAAAGGTTTAAAATCTAGGTCATAGTCATGGGTCATGAGGTAACAGCTAGCATCTAAACTAAATTTTGGTCTCTTTGATGCTTCCCACTTTGTATGGATCCTATTTTCTGACTAAATATCTTCGCTTATTTATTGGAGAAGTTATAGATTTAAGTCCATAACCTTTCATGACTCATTCAACTTAAAAGGTTTTCCCTAGGCCCACTAACTAATTGAGCAATCAAAATGCTACTGAGAGACCTTGATGTTGAGATGTCTTATAATCCAAATAGATGGAGGAACAAATATGTTAATATCTTGCGAGAATATGGGCACATATACTTTTATAGCCCCAAAAACTTTGATATTAACAGCCTATCTTATATCTGCAAAGATAGCTAACCTATCATTCTCATCAGAAATAGCGTCATGAGAGATAGACGGTTCCTATCAAGTGAAGCACGAAAAACTAAACACCAAAGAAACAAAGCACTGAAAACAAAAGAAAGAACAGAAGATGTTCCTTCTTCAATCAAAAGTTAACGCATTTGCTTTGTGTTTGAAGGTTGCAGAAATTGTAAATGGTACAAATGCTACAAGCATTTGCAAGGACTGATCAAAAGAACGAAAAGAAATTGCATTCCTGAACCTTTAAGCGTACAATTAGTCGACAGCATTATAAGAGAAAGGCAAACAAATATTCGATACAGTCAATGTAAGTAAAGGAGCTAAGGCCAAAAGGGAACTTCACCCAATTACGTACGGTTACTTTGATATTTATTTGTCAATCTCCATTGCCTGTGCTGCTTTAGCCTTTGCCAAAGCCGACAATTTGGTCTTGACCTTTCTTTTCCCAACTTGAAATCTACCAGAGTTTCTCTTTTTCTTCTTATCACTGCCTGGATATAAACAGAAGGAACTTAGAAAAGGACTTTTGACATTGCAACACTCAAATTATCAAAGTATAAATCCAAACATTCCATCTCATGGTCCCATGGTAGACGAAGAATAATAAAATAAAGAAAATTGAAGATTAGGGCTTATGGGAATGAGGCAAAACTTCAGGTAATATAACTATGAAATGTGAAGGGCCAGAAATGGCAAGTAGTGCGTGTGGTGTCCGAAACTCAATTATCTTGGCTGGTTGGCAGATGGTTTATATAAGTTCTAACATCCAGAGACACCACCAGAGAGCATTTTAAAACCCTCGGAGAAAACTTGTATCTTCATAGCCAATTCACCCATTACCTAATTTAGCTCCCTAACCGTTGCACTAACTAGGCTTCAGAGACTTTGCCAGGAACATGGTCTAGACGAGCACTTTTCTTCAAGGGTGTTTAATAATAGCATATCTAATAATGATTGGTTTGCCAGGAACATAGTTGAGGAAATTCAGCCTTGTTCATTGGGAACTGATCTAGCTCCTGAGATATATAACATTCTTTATCCTTCGCCTTTTCCTAGTCTTCTCAGCTGGAATCTACAATGGACTGTGAACGATCTTCATCTTTATCACGGTGGCCGAGCTCCATAGAGCTTTGGAGAATGGGCATTAGAAGATACGCCCCATTCAAAAATAATTCAAATGATTTGACAAAAAAGATTCCAGAAAGATTGCCAAGGCCGCCACATATCCTTCTAGTTGTAAGAATTGATAAGTTGTCAAATTGAAACCGTGAGTCGAGAACTGAGACTCATCGTTGATAGTCTTAATGTCAAACTTAGAGGCCAATCTACAGTTACTTAAACCTCTGTTTTAAATATTAAAACATCAATGAAGTCTTTCTGATCAAAAACATCATTTGAAAAGAGTAACAAGTTCAGGGCTGGCCATGTTTATTGACAACTTTACCTCAAAAATCCTTTGCATGGTAAATTATGCAATTACTATGCGCAGGACCACAGGCCATATGCCCAACACTTACGGGTGGATCTGTTTTAAGATCAATTGGCAAGTAGATATACCTAATATTTCTTCTTTTTTTTTCTAAATTTTTTATCATACCAAGTTGTACTATTCCAAATTCCCCTAAACTGTATAAACAAAGTAAGCAAAAGGGTTATGATATGATCAGCTACAAAGAATTACAATTATATCCTAGAATGCAAAATTAAGCTAAGGAGTAAAATGGGGTATTACCCAAAACAAGGCATAACTGTTCTCTACATTCAAAGGGGAACGGTCTGGACATGAATATTGTGTCAATACATAATACCTGGATAACAAAACTATAATTTAAATTTAATATTCGTTAAGCACGTGTACGGATATAAACTACAGGCAGCTAATAAATTGATTTTCGATTATCAAGGTTATCCAACGATTATTGAGTTCTTAAATTTCACGTTAGAATCTCAAAAATAAAAAAAAAAAGATTATTTGAGATGAAGGAAAATACAAATTTTAATTTAATTATAGAGAAATAGAGATGAGGAGGTTGGACGCCATTAAAAAAAGGTGAAAGTGCAACTATGTAAATTTGCCCAAAAAAATTATATTCAAATAATTAAGAGATGTGGGAATGCGACAAGTGAACTATTTTCTTTTTTCTTTTTTTTTTTCTTTTTTCTTTTTTTCTTTTTTTTTTTTTGGGGGTGTGGGGGGGGGATGCCAAAGTAGGGAAGAGAGCTTTGAGTTTTCTTTATTGGTCATTCCAGACCCAATATTCTTCAAAAATTGAAAAACTCCATGAACTGTTTGCACTTCACAAATAAATTCCATGTTTAATCCTCTTAATTACTCCAAAACCCTTTATAGATTTACTTCATCTCTTCAACAAAATCCCCAATTAAACCCTTAATACTATTCCTAATCCTAATTTCTTCTCCTTTAAATTTTAATGATACACAATGTGTATAATCATTAATGGGATGATGATAAGGTTCGTATATCTTAGTTACATGGAAACAAAGTACCTTCGCAATACGTGTGTACGTGATTCTGATTCTAAATTAAATTGATTCTTTAAATTCTAGTTTCCAGTAAGCACATGTATACAATCTGACTTAGCGACATGATGTTTCTCATCCCTATATGCATCAATCTCCAAGGTGGTTCAATGATAAAAGGGCACAAGATCCACAACCACCTTACTTATTAAATATACAATCCATCAAATAATATCACACTAAACTAATCAAGATACCAGCATCCATACATCATGTGAATTGATATCTGAATGTGTCATTCTCAATCAATAATCTCCACGAAAAGTGGGCCCTACAAACAGACGCAAATCATTGATCTCATCCCAAATCTAACCCTAGGTTTAACCTCAACCTACAAATGATTCCAAGAATATGTTAGCGTGCTCGAGTGGCTCACCGGTGAAGATGACGAGATCGGGCTTCTCGGCCTGAATGACCCGATAAGTGAAGGCGGTGGTGTTGAGATCGGAGCAATCGGGCATCTGCGCCGGGAACACGTCCAAGCACTTGGTTGCCCGGCCGTCGGCGTAGTGCATGTCGGCCACCTGCAGGATCTTGAACTCCCCATCCTTCCTCCCAAATCTCAGCGACCGCGGCGATGAGCTCCGGCCGCCTCCGACGGTCTTCGATCTCTCCGCTCTGCATTCTGAGGTTGAGAGAAGAGAGAACAAGAGCAGGAGAGTGAAGATCCCAATTAATTTTAGCTCCATTTTTACCTTTATTGGGGGTTTGATATTTTTGGTGGGGTTTTGGGGTCTGGCTTGGTTTTTTATAGGCCCAAATCGAGAAAGGAATCTTCACACCACCGGTCTGACCAGTGAATTTCTCAGTGGGCATATACACCTATTAGACACAAAAGCATTCAAGGTTGATTTTTGGAATTTACCACGCCAAAATCAAGTGCCACATATAAAAGACAAGCCCATGGACCTAGTTATAACCCACAAAGGGAGAGCATATTCATCCACATCATCACCTTGTTTGATGGCAATAACATGACACCATAAAATGTGGCTTTTTGGTAGTCATTATGTTCCAATGGGTACTATACCTGTCAATAAGACAAAGTCGTCCTAGGAGATGTTATATGCTTGTAGCCTTATGTCTAAAAGCTTTGATGCCATCGATAATTACTCTCGTCATCTCTTATTCGCTATACCAGAAAATCCAAAATTGATCGAAACTAGCATGCTGGGTGGGCCAGATTAAATATTTCATGGGTTAGTCCATGATACATTTTTTTGGATGAACTACGATTCCAGAGTTGAATGGAAGCAAAACTACCCTAGGTGAGTTGCATTTATAGAAAGAATAAGTTGATTGCTCTAAATTTATGCTAGGGAGCACAGTGTTGGTGCATATAGCTCACATCCCATTTTTTGGTAATGTTATGATTAAAATTTTGCAAAGAAATAAAAATGTGATTAGGAATTATCACGTGTTTGAAGCTGTAAGAAAATTTGCAAGGAAAAACTCCCTTACTTTATATAGTAATAAATCCATTATAAAGAGTACAACTATGACATAGTACAAGTTCCTGATCTATAATTTGACATTTCATATTAAGAAATTCTGATAATGGATTAAAAAATCCCAAGCCCCAAATTTTGAGTATTAATAAGGCTATAAATTATACCTAAATCCCCCAAAGTTTCACTTACTTTAAACTAAAAATCTTAGACTAAACATTTTTTTCACAGATAAATAGCCTAAAGTTTCTTTACTACAACTAGCTTGAAGTTTGATCCTTCTACAAGTTGATACCAGAGAAAAAAGTGAAATTCATAAATTACCATCCTTCTAATCTAAAAGAAAAGAAAAGATAACGGAGGAAGAGACAGTGCTGTTGCACCATTGAAGAAGGGAGAGGAAGACTATTAATTTTATAAGGGCTAGGTTTAACATAAACAGAAATAAAAAAATTGGAATGATTAGGAGAAAATAGAAAGATAGTGAGAAAACAAGGAGATGATTATCGTGGCAGAGTTAATGGTTCAAGTTTATAAGAGGCCTTGTGGAGTTAATGAATGTTATTTTCATCAAGCTAGAGTTAAGACAATATATAAATAAAAAATTGAAGGGAAAGAAAGATAGCAAATTGGTGTAAAAGGCGTAGTGACGGTATGTGGAAAACTGCATTACATTTCATAGAACTAGGTTTCAGGAAAAATAATTAGTTTGGAGAAAGTAGCGGATAGAAGGGTGTTAACTTATTCAAGGAAAAAACATGTCCAAGGTAACAATTAACGAGATGTAAGGTTAACAAAACTTCAGCAGCGTATTTATCTGAAATTTCTTTTAGTACAAGCTATTTATGTGAAAAGCTGGCGAAACATTAGGGTATTCATGTACAATTTAGCCTATTAATGATTAAGGAACAATAAATCCAATAACCCCCTAATCCACAACAATGCAAGATAAAACAGGTAGTCATGTCATTAGATGGAAGGGCTGGAGTATACCTTATGCAGAGACAACAAGCTCAGAATCGCATTGTGTCATTGAGTTGCAATCCAACAGCTAACCACACACAAGCATGCTCCAAAATAACATCTACAACTTCCCAAAGCGGTTAATGCACTAATAACAACAACAATTTCTCAGGGTTTTATCATCAATCACTTAATGGAAGACATGCCTGAAAAAAAAAAAAAAAAACTCCAACTTCAGAAGTTTAACTAATCGCCCTATAGCTTGCGAAACATTAATATCTTAAAAGGGTTTCCCCAAAACAATCAAAACCCTAGTAATCCCATCAAATCCATAAAAATTTGCTATAAATTGCACAAAAATCATACAATAATCAGAAATAGATGAAGAGGTCATTATACCTTCATCTTGGATTTCTTTGCTCGAAGTTTTTTTCCCTCTTCTCCCTCTCCTCCTTCTCCTCTGCAAAAATTCCAAAAAAAAAAAAAAAAAAAACCAACACAAATCAGAAGCAAATAAAAGCAAAGAAACCATCTTTTTCACAAAATTAGAGAAAAAACCGAAGATTTCTTTACTTTGGAGCTCGAATTCGTACTGCCTTCTCCTCTTCGCCAAATTATTTTCTTCGACATTTTCTTTCCTCTCTAAAACCCTGGAGCTCCCATGCTTTGTTTATTTTTTGCATGTTTTTAAGAGGAGCATTCATTAATATTACCAAAATGCCACCAGGCCTACTTAGTTTACACTTTACAAGGCATAATTTTAACTGTTCGTAAAAATTATAGATTTTAGTGTAAAGCAGATTTTAGTGAAAATTATCGAGTAGGGTTAATGCTTGTTTAGGAAAAAAAATTTAACTATTCACTAATTTAATAAATGATAAAAATGTATATTGGACTTTCCTCATTGGAGAATACCCATCAAAAAATAAGTTCGGATTGTTACATCAATTCTCTAGTCCTAGATAAGTAGATTTTAGTATAAATAATAGGGTAAAGTCTTAATTATCCACTAATTTAATAAATAATGAAAATGTATATTAAACTGTTCAATAAATTTTCCACATTGGAAAAGATCCATAAATTCGTTTTTTATATATGTCAACATATAGTAGTTTACTCATTCCTATTTCTACCTCTTAAATGGGGACAATGAACTAAAAGTGGACCCAGATATTCGAGCTTAAGGAGACAGAGTTGGAGGTCGCACTATCAAGATAGCTCATCATGAATGCAAGGGGTTAAGTGCCCCTGTCAGAGGTACAAGGGCAAAACCTCGGTCCAAAAAACAATGCATATTTATGTTGTATAAATCATATATAAATTAATATATTTATAATTCTAACATAAATATTTTTATTCTATAATTTCTATTGTACACCGGAGATACTACAATATAGTTATAATCTTTAGATATATTTGTCATTTATTTTGTGATTTTAAAATAAAAAATATTTTATTCAGTCCAAAAAAGTGATATCATGTTCACTCAATTATTGAGCTATTTATTTTTCATAATTATAATTTTTATAATTGAAATTATAAAATTGAGAATTTAGGTCAACTTTTCTGTTGTACATTTGTAAGTTTGTATCACATGTGGCCAAATCATTTTGCTCCATTTAATTCAAATCCTGTGATAAGCAATTTGATTAAGTTCAAGATCTAGATATATTTGTGGTCCTCCAATTTTTTTGGGAGAGATTGAGAGCTCTATTTTTATTTTAATTTATTTATAATTTGGCCATCAAAGAGAGTTTATCTTTTGATTGGTCAAACTTTTTATTGTTCTTCTCTCTATTTGGAACATTGACAATTTTCATTTTTTTTAAATTTTTCCTCCGTGGTCTGAGGAGAAAAAGGAAGAAAAATGAACGACAGTGAACATAGGACCCGTATCTTTCAAAGTCAGCAATCTAAAACTAAATTTCTAAGTGCCCCTTGGGACAAGAATGTCTGATTTTTAAAGCAAATAGAATATTTGGTATTAATACACAATTCTTCGCTAGTCTAGAAGGTTTATTTTTAATTAAAAAAATAGTCTGAGTTCTAACTTAAGGTTGACCTAGGCCTAATCTGGATAATTTATGCTGGGAAAAAAAAAATATAAACTATGCGATTTTTAATTAAATTTTTTTCCAAATAAGAAGTATTTCTTAAAGAAAAATAGAAATATCATATTTCATAATTCATATTTCATATTTCACAAGCGCTAACAAAAAGTATTTTAAGAAACATTTTATTGTCGTTCTCCATAGCTCTCCAATTAATTCAAGTTGATTCACATCCACGTAGCGATACAAACTCTCACACAAACAATTTATTTCTCTATAAATGTATTATTATCCCAAACTAAAACACAGAGCACACCATACATAAACTTTGTATTACATCTTCATACTGCATTTACATTTTACATGGGAGGTTCGACTGGAGGAGATGCAAACAGCCTCCCATTCCCATTCGACACTGATACCGGCCCCGCAGCAAACGTTGCACTGGAGGTCGGGCCGCCAGCGGCCAGCGCCACACCGGAGCTCCTAATCTCAGCCACTGCACGTCGAGGATTTACTTGTCGCGCCTTGCATAACTCGGGAAGAAACACACCTTGTGATCAAGCAACAAGATATACAGACGGATAGTTAGCGGAGAAGTAAAAATGCTTTTTCTATAACTAACTACTATTTAACTATAAGAGATACTCAGTCTGCATACCTTCCGCAGCCGCAAGATTGAAATAGAGATCGACAATGTTAGGGCATCCTAGAGAGCACTGAGCGGAGCATAGCTTCTCCGTAAACCTAGACTCCAGCAATGCATCCGATGAGATCCCAAGCGAGCTCCGATCGAGCCCGCAAGCCCCGATACACTCGTTGGTCTCGATCCAGTCCCTGACTCCGCCAGCCTCGATTTCGGAGGTGTGACAGACGTGCTTCTCCTGCCCTCCCCTCTGCATGCGCTTGTCGAGCACGCAACGCATGCCCGACGATGAGACTGCGTACGAGCACGCACTCTGGTCCAAGCGCTCGCATACAGTCTCTCCTGTAAAAATGATAAAAGAAGATAGTTGGAATGCAGAATGAGAATGGACATGTCGATCATCTCTGTGAGCTTACCGAGTGCTACGGATGCATAGAGAGGTAGAAGAAGAGCCAAGGTGAGCAAAGATGGAGCCATTGATTCTTGGGTCTGTTCTGTTTCTTGTTTTGTGAGTGATTTTGGGGGGAGTTTATAGAGTTTGATTTGGACTAGAAATCAACGCAACGCCCCACTTATAGAGTTTGATTTGGACTCGAAATCAACGCAACGCCCCCCACTTAATTTTCTTAGTGTCGAAAGTCAAACGTTCTGCCTCGAATGTCGATAAATCTTAGTAAATAATAATTTTTTTTATTTAAAATAATAATATTTTTACTCCTTACATAATATTCAATAAGAAAATAATAAACTAAAAATACCATCAATTTTGTAATTTCGATTGCTTCTAAAAATATATTATATTAAATAAAAAAATATTATTTATTTTTATATTTTGTTCATATTTTTGCTATAATATGACTGTAATATTTACTGAGACTTATCGAGTTATCATTCAATGCCGAACGTTCCGAATTTCATACTACTGAAAGTAAAGTGGTGCGTTAAAAAGTCTACGCACATTATTTACTTTTAGGCCAAGCTCCAACTACCCAGGATCTACGGTCACTTAGATATTGAAAATTCTATGCATTTTAGTCAATATCTTGGCCAGAAATTAGTTGACATCTTTGGAGACTTCATGTATTGCTTTGTTAGCGCCAAAACTCCGGGCTTTTTAGACTTTTTTAAGAAAAGATTGCGGGTTAGTTAGTCCTTTATTTCATTAATTAGCATTCAATAAAACAATTTAGAATATAATAGTACAATATTTTTTAAGCATATTTTATTAATCAGAGCTTAATGATATGTGCCTAGTGAGAACATGGATGCTCGAGTTCATTGCCATAATTAAGTTAAGGGGTATTTACATATCTGTCCCTTATATTTTTATAAATTATAATTTAGTCTCCCAAATCTTCATATTTAGGATTTAGTTTCCCAAATCTTTTAAGTTACTACAATTTAATCCCTAGTTTATATTTTGGTCCGATTTTTCTGTTTTACTCCTGATTTCCTTCACTTAATTTCCTTTTTCTCTTCCCCCTCTCTTCTTAGTTCTTTATTGTGTTTTCTCACTATTCTTCTATTCTCTCTCTATTTATTTATTAGGTTTCCCTCTCTATATTGAACCAAATGTATTATTTTCCACTAAATATATTAAACATTTAAGTCAGAATATAAATTTATTTATTGGGTTCTCTTTCTCTATATTGGATAAATTCATTTCTAGGTTTAATACATTTAGTAGAGAATAATACATTTGGTTTCAATATCGAGAGGGAGAACCCAATAAGTGAATAGAGAGAGAAGAGAAGAAGAGGGGAACCCAATAAGAACGAAGAAGAGAGAGGGAAGAGGGAAGGGGAATTAAGTGAAGGAAATTATTGGTAAAATGAAAAAATCCATCCAAAATATAAACTAGGGACTAAATTATAGTAACTTAAATAATTTGGAAACTAAATCCTAAATATGAAGATTTTGGAGACTAAATTATAATTTATAAAGGTTTAAGGACAGACCTGCAAACACCGTTTAAGTTAGTTACTAATTAACTAAAGTGTGGTCTAATTAATGATGCATTTTTTCTGGTAAGTTAGGAAATAGATGAAGCTTTATTAATAGATCATGATGACTAATGATGAGTCATTTGTTTCCATGTCTCTAATTTCTAAAGATATCTAATTATTACCTACCTTCCAAAGTCTAAAGAGGTTTGAGAAATTGAAACCATGATTAATAATTTGCGAGTAATTAAGAGGACTAATTAAAGATTGATTAGAATAAGAGCGCTTTTAAGCGTAATATACAATGTACGTAGGAGAATGTGATAGATAGATTTAAAATCATTTTTAAATACAATGAATATCCCCCCCCCCCTTTTTTGACTAATAAATATAGTGAAACTAATGCATAAACTTTATGACCGCTGTATAGAAAATGCCTTCAATTCAAGAGAATTCAGGTACATTACCTAACTAGAACCTTCTTATCGTCACTGGCTATTTCTACTCGCTACACGCATAGATAGTCGTGATTATGGTCGAATTTAACTTAAAAAATTCATATAGTTCAAAAAATGATGGGAACGCCCCGATGTGCGTAGGTAACAAGAAAATAGTCCCATACGCATAAATTTAAAGTAATGTATACGAGGAAATAATAATAATTAGAGATATTTACATATCTGTCCCTTATATCTTTAAAAATTAGACTTTAGTTTCTAAAATCTTCATATTTTGATTTTAGTCTCCTAAAATCTTTTAAATTACTACAGTTTAGTCCTCCAAAATCCTTTAACTTACTACATTTTAGTCCCCTCACATCTTTAAATTGAAATGAGCTGACAGCTCACGCAAGTTATCTGAGCTGCAGTTCATTTCCACTCTCTCCCAAAAAAAATTTTTTTTAAAAAAAAATTGGATTATTATTTGGACCCTCGTAGGGTTCACTCATACCCAATTTCTTGGGTTTTTGTTTTGATTTGGTTTTCCATCAAGTTAACACAAAATTAACTGTTTTCAATGAATAAAATATTTTGCATGCACTTGATGAAAGGGTAAATGAACTCCAAAATTTATGAAATTTAATCCGGAAGAAATTAAGGAGGTAGAGATAATAATTGTAAAAAAAAATTAAAAAAAAATCATTAAATCATTATAGTTTTACCTTTTACTCATGTAACTTTTCCTAAACTGACGACTTTTATATATATATATATATATATATATATATATATATATATATATATATATATATACCATCACCAACTTGAACATCTCTCTTTATATTACACATGCAAACCCTTCAACGACGACACTCAAAAGGAGTTCCTTCACCGTCGCTTAGGTAGCCCAATAAAATTATTACACATTATACCACTGAAAGGGCGGTTAAGGAAATTATTTTATTTGTTAGTTTTAGTGGCATCACGTGTAATAATTTTATAAGGCCAGCTAAGCAGCGGTGAAGGAACTCTCTTCACCACCAGTAAATTTCCTATTTTCTCTCTCTAGATATATATATTCTCTACATTCTTTTTCGCCTATATTTGAACACAACAAGAAGTAGGAGACTACAATAGTTTATATGCACCATGCTAGGGTGAAAATGGATTGATCTAGACAATAATATTACATGATCCCAAAGTGACGGTTATATGTTCGAATTTCAATAATATCGATTGAGAAATTTAATCTAGATAATTAACCAGATATGAACTTTTAGAATAAAATAATGAAATAGAGGTTATACTAAAAGTGCCATCGGATTGGGTTGGAGTCCAAGTCAGGGCCAATCTAAAACTCCATGTACATTGACTAAACTCAACCCATGCTCAACTCAACCTAATATGGATTATGTCTATTGAATTAAAAAAAAAAAAAAAAAAAGGAAAAAAAAAGAAAAGAATTGGTCGAGGGTTGGGTTCGAATTTAACATGAACTATTTGCGTAACGCCCCCGTTTTTCAGCTGTTTTCCAAAACGAACGACATTACTTATTACTTGCACTAGACAACCCAACAGTCACAGAATCTTAGAATAACCGTACCTACTGTCACAATCAGATGAATAAATAATATGTCTGAAACTGAAAATTTTTTATTTATACAAAGAGTTCATACATAAAATGACACACTGTTTTAAATATGAACATAAAAGAATCAAAAGAGAAAGCAGTGCTCACACAAAAAGAAATATAAACAAAATATACAATGATTCTCCAGATGGTACTTCACTTGCCTATTGTCACTCGATCTGTCTAACGAAGTACGGGTTTTCAACTGGGGCTGGATCCCCTTCTTCACATTCCAAGTCTTGGTTCAAAATCCAGAGGATTAAACCCAGTAAGTAACACATTTAAAAAGAGAAATTGTGTACTATCATAGTATATGAATATAAGTATGCATGAGCATGTTTATGTCAGTGTTGTTCGTGTACATATAAATAAAACATGAAAGTAAGTATAAATAAATGCATAAATAAATAAACATGACAATAACTAAATAAATATGACAATAACTGCTTTATCTATTTAATCTTATATTCTATTGGTCTCAATCATTGTCCAATTAATTGTAGAAACTATATTAATATATAAGATAGCGCTATTTTCCATTGTCGTATAAGTGCCCGTGCATACCCCGGACCCAGCCACAATATTCATGACGCTGAACCATGATATGCCGCTAGGCACTACAATCAATTTCCGTACTGTATTACAGTAACAGGCATACCACTCTGGATAATTATCAATTAGTGATTCAGTAATCACCCAGGCCGCTGCAGTAAAAGAATCGGCCCTAACAATAAAATCAAATCTTATACGGCAAGACTCCTATCCATTATATAGTTTCTGTCATCCCCGTATTCATAATACATTATGTACATGAAAAATTTATTTTTTTTCATTTTTTTGTTTACTTTTTCTTTTCTTTCTTTAATTATTTTTCAATTCATGATAACATACTTGCATTTTCATGACTGTACATGACATGTAGTATCATAATACATAATCTGTAATATTAAAACACATGACCTGTAATATCAAAACACATGACATGTAAAACACATGACTTGTAATGTCAAAGCACATGACATGTAGCATGATGATGTTAATGCATAATTGTACCACAATGCATATCATCAAAATTATTACAATAATCTGGTTCAATTCTCAATGTCAATCAATAACCCAATTTGGGAACCAAGTACATTATGTAATAATACTGCATTATTTCTATCTATCAATTACCCAATTAATCCAGGCCTACTAAATTACCACTTAATCATATCTTTTTTTATTTTCATTTTCTTTTTCTTTTTTGTCCGGCCCAGGTCCAAGTCCACTGTCATTTCATTTTTTTTTCTTTTTTTCTTTTACTGGGCTGGGCTGGCCAGTCGGCCTAGTTTGTTATTTTATTTTATTTTATGGGCCAAGTTAAATCCCTGG
The DNA here is from genome assembly GCA_036321105.1 of Dracaena cambodiana. Taxonomy (NCBI): domain Eukaryota; kingdom Viridiplantae; phylum Streptophyta; class Magnoliopsida; order Asparagales; family Asparagaceae; genus Dracaena; species Dracaena cambodiana. The sequence goes on from JAYEPQ010000007.1 coordinate 49,641,837, forward strand.
GCTAGGCCCACTTTCTTTTATTTTTCTATTTTGTTTATTTATTTATTACTTCACTTCCCCGTCCACTCCTAAGCCCAAACAATTAAATTGTTTTTTTCTTTTCCCAATTCACCAAATTTCTGTCTCTCTCTCTCTCTCGCTCCTCTCTCTCTCTCTTTCTGCTTCTTCCTTTTCTTCTTCTTTCTTTTCTCTTCACTTCCTTTTTCTTTTTCATTTTATTTTCTTACCTATTTCCACAGTTTATTGTAAGGAACACAATTACAAATGTGAGTATTCTCATACCGAAAATAATTTTTCTACTCCAAACCGAAACTTAATTTTAACAAATACCAACATTTAATTACTTCTATAACAATATAATCAAAAAGAAAACTTATATAATTAAAAAATAATAATCAATAAAAAACGAAAGTGTGTTACTTTTATCGGATTTTCTTTAATCTTTTTCGATTTATCGATCCCGTTTCTTCCCTTTCTCCTTCTCCTTCTCTTTTTATTTTTATTATTAAATTTTCTTCTTGGCTCTGTTGGTACAACCAGAGAAAGTGAGAAAGAGAGTAAAGAGTGAGGGAGAGAGTGAGACAGAGAGATTAGGGAGAGGGGTGGGTTTTATTTTATTTTAGTTTTATTTATTAATTTATTTATTTTCTTCTTCCCAATTGGATGTTCACGCGGCCGTTTGGTGATGGCTTGTGAGGCAGCCAACTCAATTTGTTTTTTTTCTTTTGTTTGATTTTATCATCTCATCTGCTCTTAATTGGGCCACAAAGAGGCAACTGCCTGTCTCTCCCTCTCAGGACGGGATGTTTTCATTTGATTATTTTATTTATTTATTTATTTAATAATTTCGGTTACGTGTAACGTTCTCCAAATACTATCAAATTAATGTACGGCATAGTACTCAATGAGAGGAATGCTACAAAATTATCCGTTTGTTATTTCGATGTCCAGAATAAATGAATCGAAATTCCGAAGTAATTAGAAAGATAATTTTAATATTATTAAATTAGCAATTTTTGGAGTATTTTTTGACCTCATAAGAAAAATCTCTAAAAATCTTAAATATTACAAAACTAATAATCGCGAAAATCGAATGTAATTTGGATTTGTGGATTTAAAGTTACGTTCACCGAAAGTTATTTCAGTGTCCAAAATTGATTTCGGTGGACTTATTCAGTACGATTGGTCTCAAGAGAGCAATACAGATAGCTCGAAGTTTGGGGTATTACAATTTGACTCCGAAAACAACCAAAGATGATATATCGATACAACTGAATATAAATTTGGATCAGATCCGAATATTAGACCGATATTATTAGTTATGATTATTTTTTGAAAAAAATAATATTAATTCCTAATAACTATGTCTTTACCATCGAATAAAATTCATATTAAATATTAAATTAACATTAATTTTTATATTGTTATTAATACTTCTGCATAATAGATTTTATTTGGAATTTTATATATCTATTTAGATATGTTAGATTGAGTAAGTACAAACTCACATTCAAGCCCTACTTTTAAACGGAAGAAATAATAATATCCATAAGTATTAAAATTTATATATGAATTCGAACATGGATTGCATTATTTTATATTTGTTTACATCCCTAATAAAAAATCAAAACCTTTTGGTCTTGTTCTACACTTGTTTACTTGGATACTAAGTAATCTTAAAAACGTTTAAGTGTAATCGGTTATTGCTTGACGAGTGAAAGTTTTTAAAGAACTTTCAATTGTGTGTAACACCATTTCTGGTGTGAAGCTGCATTGTCTTTATTAATTTTTTTTTCCTTACTCATTTGCCTTTGCTGGCATCAATTTTTATCCCAATCATTAGTACTAAGGCTTGAGGACAAGGTCCACTGTCAACTAACTTGTATATGGAAAAAGAATAAAGAACAATATCCAGCAAAAGGATCTTCTTGCCCACAGACTTATTAGTTTGTTCTATGGCCTTATCCTGCATATCCTGAAGTGAGCTACAACTTACATGCAATTCTATTTTTCTCATGTAGTTTGTAGACTACAGGGTTCAAGAAAATATCTTGTCGTATCCTGAAAATGGTCACACACACAAAAGGAAAATGAGCTGATAGCTCACGCAAGTTACCGCTGAACTTCATTTCCACTATATCTAATAAATTTTTTAAAAAAAGTTTCTTGTGCATTATGATCTCGCCCCCATAGAGTTCACTCATACTCAATTTCTTGGGTTTTAGTTTTAATTTTATCCTCTATCAAGTTGACACAAAATTATGAATACAACATATTGTATCCACTGTAGATACAAAAAAAAAAAAGGAAAATTGCTCAGCAGGCACACCCGCGGGAGAATCCCGCGGGTTGCACCCGCGGGAGCCTTCCGCGGGTGCAATCCGCGGGAGAATCCCGCGGGTTGACACCCGCGGGAGCGATCCCGCAGGTGCCAACCCGCGGGTTATTTTCCATTGTTTTGTTCCCTATTTTATTTGCTAATATTCCGTGATCCGATTTTTCAGGAAGGATTGGAGCCGAATTTCAAGGGGATTTAGTCTATAAAATACAGGGATTGAGTTCGGAGAAAGGACTTTTGGATTCTTGGACTTTCGGAAGATTTCGGGCGAGCTCGGGAAATTGAGAAGCGGAGCAGAGCCATCTCTTTCAGTCGGACGGTCAACGGAGGCACTAGCGAGACTCCATCGCCACCTGAACCCACATAAAAAAGGAAATTCATCAATATTCTCGTTCTTGTTTCTCAAAATTTTTGTAATCTCAATTTCCTTGTAATCAATCAATTTTGCAATGGAATCAAAGATGCAATTTTTGGGCAATTAAGAACTGGCGACCACAGTGGGAGCCCCTCTATTTACCACAGAGAATCTGGTGGCGCAGTCCGACCGTGTGCCAATTGGCTCAATGGTTGAGACGCTGGTCATAGAAGTTGACCAGTAAAAATATGAGGAATTTCTTTCTTCATCTGATTCGGAGCTTCATCTGATTCGGAGCCCAGGCGTCATCGCCGGGCAACGATGAAAAAAGGTGAGGCGTCATCGCCCACCGAAAATCAAAAGGCGTCATCGCCTATGAAAACTTATGAAGTGTCATCGCCCATTGAAACTGACAAGACGTCATCGTCTGTCAAGTATACGGCGTTATCGCCCATTCCAAAGTCAAGCCAAAAGTCAAACCAGTCCATGATCCGCTCCCAAAAGAGAAATTTGAGGTGTAAAACTCAACGAGCACGTCTCAATCATACAGCAAAATTTGCAGAAAATTCCAGGACAAAAAAATCCGGGACGGTAAAAAAACCTCGAAAGGAACCCCACGGGTGCAAACCCGCGGCTTGCAACCACGGGAGGCAACCCGCGGTTGCCAACAGCGGGTGGCAACCCGCGGTTGCCAACCGCGGGTGCCATCCCGCGGCTTGCAACCGCGGGTGCCAACCCGCGGGTTGCACCCCGCAGGAGTGAACCCACGGGTATAAACCCACAGTTGCAACCGCGGGTTGCATCCCGCAGATGCCACCGACGGGTTATATTAAATGAACACAACCCTCATGTCTCTTCGAGCACGCCTATGGTGAGCACGCAACATGCACCAAAAATTTTAATCTCTCTATCAGAGGCATCTGGGGCCCACACAACTACTCAGAACAACGTGCACTCCAGAAGAATCAGCAGGAGGGTTGGGGAACAATCTGATACTGGAAAAGAGCTCAGCCCTGAAATATTGCAAACTCTACAGTATTATAAACCAAATTTGCGACGCAAGAGGCGTCAAGATGCAGATAGAGAGCAGAAAATACCTCAAGATTTGAGAGAGTATCCCAATTGGAAGAACTCCTCACAAAATGTTCCTCACTGCCAATGCGAACAGCTGATCTCAACTGTTCTATCAAACTGCCAGTGCAACTCAAAACGATCAGTTTTTGAGCGGATCACCGAACCTAAAAGAATACGAACGGTGAAAAAGGTGTACTCTGGAACCGATCTACCTGCTGCCTCATCAAATATGGTTAATAAAGGCAAAAAAGGTGGTCGGAAACAACCCTTCGGATAAGGAAATTGTAGATACCAAAAAAAAAAAAAAAAAAAAAAATTCTTTTTTTGCTAAGTGGCACACCCGCGGGTTGCACCCGCGGGATGCAACCCGCGGGATGCAACCCGCGGGTTGCAGCCCGCGGGAGCCCCCGCGGGTTGCCAACCGCGGGAGAATTCCCGCGGGTTGCCACCCGCGGGAGGATTCCCGCGGGTGGCAACCCGCGGGGGCGATCCCGCGGGTTGCAACCTGCGGGTTGTTTTTCGTATTTTTCCGTTGTTTTATTTCCTATTTTATTTTCCTGATATCCCGTGATCCGCTTTTTCAGGAGGAATCAAGCCGGATTTCAAGTCTCTTCGGTCTATAAAATGCAGAAATTTAACCGGAGAGAGGACTTTTGGACTTTTGGACTGGGGGATTCTTGGACTTTGGGAAGATTTCGGGCGAGCTCGTGAGATCAAAGAAAAGAGCAGAGCCATCTTCTCCTGGTCGGACGGTCAACGGAGACAGCAACGAGACTCCACCGCCACCCGAACCCACATAAAAAAGGGAATAAACTAATATTCCCGTTCTTGTAATTCTTCGGAATTTTTGTAATCTCAAATCTTCGTTGTAATCAAATAATTTTTGCAATGGAATCAAAAATTCAATTTTCGGGCGTACAAGAACTGGCGACCACAGTGGGAGTTCCTCTGTTTACCACAGAGAATTTGGTGGCGCAGTCCGACCGGGTGCCGATTGGCTCAATGGTTGAGACGCTGGTCATAGAAGTTGACCAGCAAAAATATGAGGAATTTCTTTCCTCCTCTGACTCGGAGCCAAGGCGTCATCGCCGGGTGACGATGAAAAAAGGTGAGGCGTCATCGCCCACCGGAAAGGCGTCATCGCCTATGAAAACTTATGAGGCGTCATCGCCCGTTCGAACTGACAGGACGTCATCGGCTGTCAAGAACACGGCGTTATCGCCCATTCCAAAGTCAAGCCAAAAGTCAAACCTGTCCCTGACCCGCTCTCAGAAGAGAAACCTGAGGCGTAAGGCCCAGCGGGCCCGCCTCAACAGTACCTCTGGAAAATTGCGGTCAGAAAATCCAGATCAGGAAACATCGGGAAGAAAAAATTCCAAAAATAGAAATCCGCAGGCAGAAGTGCGGGTTGCACCGCATGGGGGCAACCCCGAGGTTGCAACCGCGGGTTGCACCCCGCGGGTGCAACCCCGCGGTTGCAACCGCGGGTGGAAACCCGCGGTTCCAACCGCGGGTGCAAACCCGCGGTTCCAACAGCGGGTTGCACACCGCAAGTTGCAACCCGTGGGTTGCACTCCGCAGAAAAAATCAAGGGTTGGTTCTGGTGTCTATTCGGGCACACGCGCAGTGAGCACACAGCGCACATCTAACTTTTTGGTTACTCTCTCAGGTGTACCATCCCGTTCCTCTACAAATAAATATAAGGATGTGCTCATGAACTCACCTGAGGATAGATCTTCAAATTTCTCTTCGGATGAACATATTCATGATAGAATCCTCCAGATCCCGAAGAACAAGTCAGATGCGTGCGAGGCCCGCACAACTGCGCAGGCCAGCACACACTCCAGAAGAATCCGCAGAAGGGTTGGAGAGCAATCTAATGCTGGAAAAGAGCTCAGCCCTGAAATATTACAAACTCTCCAGTATTATGAACCAAGTTTGCAATGCAAGCGGCGTCAGGTTGCAAATAGGGATAAAGAAGTATCTCAAGACTTGAGAGGATACCTCAATTGGAAGAAGAACTCTGCACAGAATACTCCTCAATGCCAATGCGAACAGTTAATCTCAACTGTTCTATCAAACTGCGAGTGCCATCCGAGACGGTCCGTTTTTGAGCGGATCACCGAACCTAAAAGAATACGGACGGTGAAAAAGACATACTCTGGGACCGATCTACCTGCTGCCTCATCAAATATGGTTAATAAAGGCAAAAAGGTGGTCAGAAACAACCTTTCGGATAAGGAAATTACTCCAGGGTCAAAAGGAGTTTCTAGCGAAGCAGAGGGCGCGCTTCTAGAAGAAGTCTCTGAAAGGCTTGAGAGACAAGAAAAACGTCTCGAACAGCACGAGGAGACCATAGAAGAAATGAAACAACTTTTGATTGAGTTGCTGGCTCAAACTAGAAAGAACCAATCATCGCCGTCCATTTCTAGTCGACAGAAAGGAAAACGGCCTGTCCAAATAAATGAAGACAGCGAAGACGAAGATGAAGAAGTGCCTCCTCATTCAAGAGAGGAAGAGGAAGTGAAAGTTATCCTCAATCCTCACGCAGAGAAAATAGAGAAGATGGAAAACCAATTACAAGCTCTTCTTCATCGCAAAAAGCTACAAGAGGTGGGGGTAGTCCGTCCATATCCCATAGAATGGGAGACCGTACCCTATCCTGCAAAATATAAACCGTTGAATCTTCAATCATTCGACGGTAAAGGTTCGCCGCAGCAACACATCTTCTATTTCCTCTCACAGACAGGACATCTCATGGGGAATGATCCAACTATGACTAGGATATTTGCGAGCACTTTACGGGGGCCCGCATTTACCTGGTTCATGCAGCTACCCCAGGGAACAATTAAATCATGGGCCGATGTAGAACGTGAGTTCTTAGCCCGATTTTTCGAAGATGATACAGAAGTCTCCATATTATCTTTGCTAGCAGCGAAGCAAGAAGAAGGCGAAACAGTCAAAACTTATGTCGAGCGGTTCCGAGAACTTTCCGTTCGATGCCCACATGGCATGACGCAGGATACGCTTGTGGAAACCTGCAGACATAACTTGTTGACCGATATTTTAGACAAGATGGGTTCGGTCGAATCCAAGTCATGGAAGGATCTGCTTAAGCAGGGCGAACAGGCCGAAGAAATACTTCGACGTCTCGAAATGCAACAGTCTGCAACCGGAGACGGTGCAAACGAATCTTCATTCCATTTTTCCCGTTCAAAAGGGAAAGACATAACGGTAATGGCGGTAGAAAGTACACTGAAGCAGAAACTATGGCCAACTACAAGCAACACAGCAAAGTCGCCCAAACTTCAAAAGCAGTATTCGTTTAAGGATGAACATACTGCTACTATGTTCAATCTGCTCACCAAACGCAAGATGCTTAAATTGCCGGAGAGCAAGAGACCTGAAGAAGTAGGGAAAACTAACGATCCGAACTACTGCCTGTACCATCGGATTGTAGGTCACCCCACAAAAAATTGTTTTATCTTAAAAGATAAAATTCAAGCGTTGATTGACGCTGGAGCAGTTCAGCTCAAAGCTGAACAAAGAAGGAGTTAGAGCTAACTCCGACACATTTAATGTGTGAGGTCTAAAGGTACCACTTGGGCTCACAACAATTCCCAAAAAATGGGCTCAAGGTGGTTAATTTAAACCCCCATATATATATATATATATATATATATATATATATATATATATATATATATATATATATTAAAAAAAAAAAAAAAATGAATCACCCAACGCCGACAAGGCTACGGGAAGAGAATAAATTTCTCGCCAACACTACCATGCTGGGGGTAATAAGTATGAACCGCCCAACGCCGACAAGACTACGGGAAGAGAATAAATTTCTCGCCAACCCTACCATGCTGGGGGTAATAAGTATGAACCGCCCAACGCCCATAAGGCTACGGGGAGAGAATAAATTTCTCACCAACCCCACCATACTGGGGGTAAAAAGTATGAATTGCCCAACGCCGCTAAAGCTACGGAAAGAGAATAAATTTCTCGCCAACCCCACCATACTGGGGGTAAAAGTATGAACTACCCAATGCCGATAAGGCTACGGGAAGAGAATAAATTTCTCGCCAACCCCACCATGTTAGGGGTAAAAAGCATGAATTACCCAACGCCGACAAGGCTACGGGAAGAGAATAAATTTCTCATCAACCCCACCATACTGGGGGTAAAAAGTATGAATTGCCCAACGCCGCTAAGGTTACGGGAAGAGAATAAATTTCTCGTCAGCCCCACCATACTGAGGGTAAAAAGTATGAATTACCCAACGCCGACAAGGCTACGGGGAGAGAATAAATTTCTCGTCAACCCCACCATACTGGGGGTAAAAGTATGAATTGCCCAACGCCGCTAAGGCCAAGGGAAGAGGAAAAGTTTGGTATTTAAACCCAAACAAAATCCTTGACAACTCACCATGCTGAGGGGAATAGCATGGCTAGCCCAACTCAAACGGTAGTTGGTAAAGGCAAATCAAACCCGTTGATAGCTGAGAGTTTGCTAAAAATCCCACGACAAATTTGTCACAACAGTATTCTTATCCGAATATAAGAATACATCACTGCCCTAAGTTGCTAAGGCAAAGAGAAGAGGAAAAGGCAAATCAAACCCGTTGATAGCTGGGGGTTTGCTAAAAATCCTAATCAGAACCTCTGACAGCAAAACTTTTCTTGTCATTTTGCTCTAACAGAGCAAGCGACACTCCAAAATATTTGTCAAGTTAAAATCATACCTCTGACATCATAAGTCAAAAATCAAAAGAGATAAAATCCTAATTAAATCGATCCCCTGTCACGTTAAGATTTCACCTCTGACAGAAAAGAAAATTCACACTTCATCAAGTCCAACATTACAACCTCTGATGAACGTGCTTTTGATATCGTTAAGTTGAAAATCACCTCTGACGAAAATCATCTCCCTATCAAGTTAACAGTTACCTCTGATAGTCCGATTCCAAAACTAAATACGTTAACCGTCACCTCTGTTTAGTCAGCTTGTCCCTATCACGACCAGATCCTCTGAATAGGTTAAGCTCCAAGACACGTTTAATGTCACCTCTGTTTTTTCCTGATTCGTCATACTAGATGTCACTGAACGGTTAGGATTAAAATAAGCACGTTAATATTATACCTCTGCTTGACCTAAAATAAGCACGTTAACATTATAGCTCTGCTTGTCCTCTAATGAGTATGTTAAAATCATACCTCTGCTTGTTATGGAATAAATAAATATATTAACAGTTATCTCTATCGACCAAATCTTTTAAAAGGTCTATAACCAAAATTAAAGAATCCAAAGTATTTTGAAATTCAGTACGGTTCAATATAGAACTTCGAAAACTTTGGAGGGGGTTATGTAGATACCAAAAAAAAAAAAAAAAAAAATTTCTTTTTTTTGCTAAGTGGGCACACCCGCGGGTTGCACCCGCGGGATGCAACCCGCGGGCACCCGCGGGAGCCCCCGTGGGATGCAACCCGCGGGAGCACCCGCGGGTTGCAGCCCGCGGGAGCCCCCGCGGGTTGCCACCCGCGGGAGAATTCCCGCGGGTTGTTTTTCGTTGTTTTCCGTTGTTTTATTTCCTATTTTATTTTCCTGATATCCCGTGATCCGCTTTTTCAGGAGGAATCAAGCCGGATTTCAAGTCTCTTCGGTCTATAAAATGCAGAAATTTAACCGGAGAGAGGACTTTTGGACTTTTGGACTGGGTGATTCTTGGACTTTGGGAAGATTTCGGGCGAGCTCGTGAGATCAAAGAAAAGAGCAGAGCCATCTTCTCCTGGTCGGACGGTCAACGGAGGCAGCAACGAGACTCCACCGCCACCCGAACCCACATAAAAAAGGGAATAAACTAATATTCCCGTTCTTGTAATTCTTCGGAATTTTTGTAATCTCAAATCTTCGTTGTAATCAAATAATTTTTACAATGGAATCAAAGATTCAATTTTCGGGCGTACAGAAATTACTTCAGGGTCAAAAGGAGTTTCTATCGAACCAGAGGGCACGCTTCTAGAAGAAGTCTTTGAAAGGCTTGAGAAACAAGAGAAACGTCTCAAACAGTAAGAGGAGACCATAGAAGAAATAAAACAACTTTTGATTGAGTTATTAGCTCAAACTAGAAAGAGCCAATTCTCGTCATCTATTTCTGATCGACAGGAAAGAAAACGGCCTGTCCAGATAAATGAGGACAGCGAGGACGAGAATGAAGAAATTCCTCCTCATTCAAGAGGGGAAGAGAAAATGAAGGTTATCATCAACCCTCACGCAGAGAAAATTGAGAGGATGGAGAATCAACTACAAACTCTTCTTTATTGCAAAAAACTGCAAGAGGTGGGGGTAGTCCGTCCCTATCCCATAGAATGGGAGACCGTGCCTTATCCTGTAAAATATAAACCGTTGAATTTTCAGTCTTTCGACGGTAAAGGTTCGCCGCAACAGCACATCTTCTACTTCCTGTCGCAGACAGGACACCTCATGGGGAACGATCCGACCCTGACTAAGATATTTGTGAGCACTTTAACAGGGCCCGCATTTACCTCGTTTATGCAGTTACTCCAGGGAACAATTAAATCATGGGCCGATGTAGAATGTGAGTTCTTAGCTCGATTTTTTGAAAATGATACAGAAGTCCCTATGTAGATTTTAAAAAAAAAAATTCGAAAATTGCTAAGTGGGCACACCCCGCGAGTTGCAACCGGGGGCACCCGTGGGTTGCAACCCGCGGGAGCCCCCGCGGGAGCCCCCGCGGGTGCCAACCCGTGTGTTGTTTTCCGTTGTTTTATTTCCTATTTTATTTTGGCTAAATTTCTGTGATCCGATTTTTCAGGATTGGAGGCGGATTTCGAGATTCTTCAGTCTATAAAATACAGAAATTTAACCGGAGAGGGGACTTTGGGAGTTGGGAGATTCTTTGGGGAAGAGTCCAATTTTCCAGAGGCCGGAGTCCAAAAATCCAGAGAGGAGTTTCTCAATTCAGAGAGATCGGATCGTCAACGGAGTACAGAAACTGAGCTCCACCGCTGCCAGACCCACAAAAATAAAGGGGAATCGAAATCAATTGTTCTCAATTCTTGTAATCTCGAATTTATTTTGTAATCTTTCTTTTATTGCTTAATTCAAAATCAAATTGGCAATATTAAAGAAGATTCAATTTTTCGGGCATACACTCTATACTATCTTTGCTAGCAGCGAAGCAAGAAGAAGGCGAAACGGTCAAAGCTTATGTCGAGCGGTTCCGAGAGCTTTCTGTTCGATGCCCACATGGCATGACGCAGGACACTCTTGTGGAAACTTGCAGACACAATTTGTTGACCGATATACTAGACAAGATGGGCTCGGTCGAATCCAAATCATTGAAAGATCTGCTTAAATAGGGTGAACAGGCTGAAGAAATACTTCGACGCCTCGAAGAATAACAGTCTGCAACCGGAGGGAGTACAAATGAACCTCCATTCCAGTTTTCCCGTTTCAAAGGGAAAGACATAATGGCAATGGCGTAGAAGGTACACCGAAGCAGAAACCATGGCCAACTACAAGCAACACAGCAAAGTCGTCCAGACTTCAAAAGCAGTATTCGTTCAAGGATGAACATACTGCTACTATGTTCAACCTGCTCAGCAAACGCAAGATGCTTAAGTTGCCGGAGAGTAAGAGGCCAGAAGAGACAGGGAAGACTAACAATCCCAATTACTGCCTGTATTACCGGATTGTAAGTCACCCTACAAAGAATTGTTTTATCTTAAAAGATAAAATTCAAGCGTTGATTGACGCTGGAGCAGTTCAGCTCAAAACTGAACAAAAAAGGAGTTAGAGCTAACTCCGACACATTTAATGTGTGTCTAAAGGTACCACTTGGACTCACAACAATTCCTAAGACGAGCTCAGGGCGGTTAATTTAAACCCCCATATCAAAAAAACAAAAAAAAACAAAAAAAAATCAAAAAATAATCATATATATATATAAAAAAAAAATTAAATAATAATAATAAAAAAAAGAAAGAAAAAGAAAAATTTTGAAATTACGCAACGCCGAAAAGACTACGGGGAGAGAATAAATTTCTCGCCAACCCCACCATGCTAGGGGTAAAAAGCATGAATTACCCAACGCCGACAAGGCTACGGGAAGAGAATAAATTTCTCGCCAACCCCAACATGCTTGGTGTAAAAAGTATGAATTACCCAACGCCGACAAGGCTACGGTGAGAGAATAAATTTCTCGCCAACCCCACCATGCTGGGGGTAAAAAGCATGAATTACCCAACGCCGACAAGACTACGGGAAGAGAATAAATTTCTCGCCAACTCCAACATGCTGGGGGTAAAAAGTATGAATTACCCAACGCCAACAAGGCTACGGAAAGAGAATAAATTTCTTGTCAACCCCATCATACTAGGGGGTAAAAAGTATGAATTACCCAACGCCAACAAGGTTACGGAAAGAGAATAAATTTCTCGCCAACCCCAACATGCTGGGGTAAAAACCATGGATTACCCAACGCCGACAAGGTTACGGGGAGAGAATAAATTTCTCGCTAACCCCAATATACTGGGGGTAAAAAGCATGAATTACCCAACGCCAACAAGGCTACGGGAAAAGAATAAATTTCTCGCCAACCCCACCATGCTGGGAGTAAAAAGCGTGAATCACCCGACACCGTAAAGGTAAAAGAAAGAGAATGAAATTCTCGCCAACCCCTTCATGCTGGGGGTAAAAGTATGAAATGTCCAACGCCGCTAAGGCAAAGGGAAGAGGAAAAGTTTGGCATCTAAACCCAAACGAAACCCTCGACAAACTCACCATACTGAGGATAATAGCATGGCTAGCCCAATTCAAAGGGTAGTTGGTAAAGCCTAATCAAATCCGTTGATAGCTGGGGGTTTGCTAAAATTCCCATGACAAATCTGTCATAATAGTATTCTTATTCGAATATAAGAATACATCGCTGCCCTACACTGCTAAGACAAAGGGAAGATGACAAGTTTGGCATTTAAATCCAAACGAAATTCTCGATAACTCACCATACTGAGGGGAATAGTATGGCTAACCCAACTTAAACGGTAGTTGGTAAAGGCTAATCAAATCCGTTGATAGCTGGGGGTTTACTAAAAATCCTAATCAGGTAAATCTCTTGTCACGTTAAGATTTCACCTCTGACAATAAAACTTTTCTCGTCATTTTTCTCCAACAGAGTAAACGACACTCCAAAATATTTGTCAAGTTAAAATCATACCTCTGACATCATAATTTAAAATCAAAAGAGATAAAATCCTAATTAAATCGATCCCCTGTCACGTTAAGATTTCACCTCTGACAGAAAAGAAAATTCACACTTCATCAAGTCAAACATTACAATCTCTGATGAACGTGCTTTTGATGTCGTTAAATTAAAAATTACCTCTGACAAAAATCATCCCCCTATTAAGTTAACAGTTACCTCTGATAGTCCGACTCTAAAGCTAAATACATTAACCGTCACATCTATTTAGTCAGTTGTCCCTATCACAACCAGATCCTCTGATTAGGTTGAGCTCCAAGACACGTTTAATGTCACCTCTGTCTTTCCCTGATCCGTCATACCAGATGTCACTGAACGGTTAGGATTAAAATGAGCACGTTAACATGACACCTCTGCTTGACTTAAAATAAGCACGTTAACATCATACCTCTACTTGTTATCTAATGAGGACGTTAAAATTATACCTCTGCTTGTTATTGAATAAATGAATTTGTTAACAGTTATCTCTATCGACCAAATGCTTTAAAAGGTTTATAGCCAAAATTAAAGAATCCAAAGTATTTCGAAATTCAGTACGGTTCAATACAGAACTTCGAAAACTTTGGAGGGGGTTATGTAGATACCAAAAAAAAAAAGGAAAATTGCTCAGCGGGCCACCCGCGGGAATTTCTCCCGCGGGTGCAACCGCGGAGAGCTCCCGCAGGTGCAACCCGCGGGAGAATCCCGTGGGTTGCACCCGCGGGAGCGATCCTGCAGGTGCCAACCCGCGGGTTGTTTTCCGTTGTTTTGTTTCCTATTTTATTCGCTAATATTCCGTGATCCGATTTTTCAGGAAGGATTGGAGCCAGATTTCAAGGGGATTCAGTCTATAAAATACAGGGATTGAGTCCGGAGAAAGGACTTTTGGATTCTTGGACTTTGGGAAGATTTCGGGCGAGCTCGGGAAATTGAGAAGCGGAGCAGAGCCATCTCTTCCAATCGGACGATCAACGGAGGCACTAGCGAGACTCCATCGCCACCCGAACCCACATAAAAAAGGAAATTCATCAATATTCCCGTTCTTGTTCCTCAGAATTTTTGTAATCTCAATTTCCTTGTAATCAATCAATTTTGCAATGGAATCAAAGATGCAATTTTTGGGCAAACATCCACTTGATGTAAGAGTAAATAAACTCTAAAATTTATGAAATTTGATCTGAAAGAAATTAAAGAGAAAGTGATACTAATTCTTGAAAAAAATTGAAGAAATATCATTAGATCACTATATTTTTGCCACTAGCTCACATAACTTTTCCTGAGCTGATGGCTACGCACACAAGTAATGTTTCCACTACTATTCTTGTCTCAATTTACTTATTGTAATTTCCATGAGACCCTTTGTATAAATTTCTTGATCACCAAAATTTCTTTAGGATCAAACATTTTATTATGGAATTCACAGGAGATTGATTCTGTAGGTGGAATGAACAAGAAATTTTGAGTACAGATAAGGATTGGACGTAAAAAAAAATTCATTTCCCTCCCTTCCCCCTCCCAAACCACCCCCCCCCCCCCCCCCTCCCGGCAACCACAAAAAAAAAAAAAAAAAAAAACTATTTTTAGCATCAAGATGGTATAAACAATTCTGCTTAATTGTATCTTTCCATGACCAGTTCTCTCTCATAGATCAAAATGTTCGGTGATTTTTATTTCTTAGCACGTGTAGAGGTCAACACCGGAAACATTAACATTACAAAAAAATGCTTTTACACCATGACCTTGTTGAGTTATTTGGAGCTTGAGATACTGTACACCAATCCCTAATCTTGCAAATGCAACTTCGCAATAAGTTGGCAGGGGGACACGCCCCTTTGTTTGGGGGTTCGGGAGCATTGTCCCCATAAAATTTTTTGGAAGAATATTTATATAATTTTACATGTTACTGTATTGCAGCCAACTATATATATGTGTGTATTTCTCATTGTGTACTTGTAATCCTATTATCAAATAATGCCCTTTTCTCAAATGGTACAGAAACCCTCTGACAGCTGTGGACGCAGTCCAATTTAAGATGAATCACGCAAATTTCTATATTCGTGTGATTTCTTATTCTTTATTTTTCTGCTATTTATATTCAGATCTGTGATATTCCCAATAGACTTGTAGGCATTGTTGAAAATAACGCGTTATGAAACCCGTTATATTGCGTTACGTAACCTAACGGAATCCCAACGCTACGTAACAACTTGAAATAACTCAGTGCACCATAACAGTACGTTTTTTACGTTATTTTACGTCATATTACATAATGTTACGTTAAATTACGTTATGCTACGTTACTTACAATTTTTTTTTTAGTAATTTATATATTGTTGTTGATTATTATTTTGATTATTAGCGAATTGCTGTAATTTTCTTAATTAATTGTTGGCTTGTTTGATTGCTTTTGGAATTTCTAATTTGATAATTTAAGTTTATTTCCTTGTTCACTTGCTTTATTTCTCGTTCGGTTGCTAAAATATTTTACTTGTTTATTTTATTGAATTTTTAATTGAACTGAAATCAACAATCATAAATAAGATAAATTGAATATTACAAAATATAAATTACAACAATGATAATAATTGGAATCGAAATAAAAAATTGGAATCTTGCTTTTTTATTTAAATAATGATAGGAATTACGGTTGCAGACTTAATATAATTTATGAAGATATATGAAAATTATTGTAAAACTTAATATAACATTTGAATAGATTATATATTACAAAATAATTTTATATTTTTTTAGAAATTTTAATTTTTTTCAATTTATTAAAATTGTTTTATATAATTTTATATTTATTTTTATTAAATAAATAGAAAACTGCATAACCTACGTTATGCGTTACGCTATTTGCGACATAACCTAACAAAGGCAAAACGTTACGTTACCGTTATCGCTATTTTAAACATTGCTTGTAGGATACCTTCAAACAAGACTTGACCCATCTGTCATGTGTGTATCTGACACTTACAATGGGTAAATCATGTTTCACCTTAAAAACATTTAAATGAAGGATGTTTACCCTCCTTTGACAAGACAACCCATTGTTGCATAGATTATGTTTCTAATTTAGGCTAATTTCAGTTATGAATAACATCTAGCACATATAATGTTGAATATATAATTAAAATGATACCGCACGTTTCATTGTATCCTCATGACTGGATCTTAGAAGTTCCAAATACTCTATCTGATACTCTCTGCCCATGTAAATGTGCAAAATTTTGTCCATGGATACAAGTCGTAGCTTTTATACACACATGTAGGATTATAATAATTTATAATTTTTTTTAACCCTACTATAACAAAAGAGAAGTTTAGGGATCACACTAAAGAAATTAGGAAAAGTTGCTATAGGATTTGTTTGCGATATAAATCTATTTAGGTATGGTGAGTTACAAATTTTATTATGAGTCCAGTATGACTTAGTAGACGAGCATAACTTTTCTCCAAAAATAATAGTGGGCAATTCAATTTAAGTGTATCATTAAGTAAATTTCATATATCTGACTTGTATTATCTATTTCAATGTTTAAACTAAGTTTGACATCTCATAATAGAATAATTTAGAATAATTTATGTTGTCTATTTCAATGTTTAAGCTACATGGACACTACCTAGTATTGGGGTTACCCAGGCATCGTCTGTTTCAGTCCTATCTAATTTGAAAAAAAAAAAAATGCATTTTGTACTACCATCTACTATTTTTAAATGTTTCATGGAAAATTTATGAATTATCATTATATTGTATCGGTGCATTTTCATAGATAGTTTCTTGTGTGCTCAATGATCATCGATTTGTTCTCTTTACTGGGTTATATTTCTTATAGTATGATCCATGCAACACACTCGTATATTTATTCATTTTGATAAAGAGGTGCAATGTGGATTATATTCATTTTAAAAACTCGGACATACTCACCTGCATAGTATAGTTACTACTGGTTTCTTGACAAAAATCGAAAAGTTGGTAGGGTTTGGATTGGGTATTTGAGTCCTAAGCAGCAACAAGCTATCATTGGCTCCTAATAATGAACTCACATTGCCATATATCTCACTTCTTCTTGAAGTTAAAATATCGAATAAACTCCCTAGTCCGACTCATGCGTGCACGCACAAACGCAGCTGTTAACTCTTTATATATATATATATATATATATATATATATATATATATATATATATATATATATTCAGGAGAGTATACTGTTACAATACATTATCATTCACCTAAAGGGATGCTATTAACAGCCATAAAAAATGATCACCATATGCAAAATACATTTGCCAATTTCAAGAAATATTATAGGTCCACTGGTTCATATTTGATAAAACAATTGCATATAGTCATACATACCTCGGTTTATGGTTCATCGACTCACCTAACGTCACCTAACGTCGCAGCAGCGAAACTGAGATTCTGTCTAGCAAGTTGAAGTACGAGATTCTCCATGACTTCTTGAGCAGTAAGGTCCCCCAGACGCTCCAAAACCCCACCACAAATCCAACAGTGCCTCCAATATATATCCATATCGTCTCTGATTCGTCGCTCTCCTCTGTGGCAGGTACTGAAGCTTGAGGTACATCTTCATCCGAGCATCTATTTGGTAATGGGGCGCCGCAGAGATACCTATTGCCAACATAAACCGATGCTTCGAAGGTATCAAACTGGTTGTCAGTTGGGATCCTCCCGGATAAATTGTTATACGACAAGTTCAAGTCACTTAAAAAGGTCAGAGAGGGGAGGCTCGAAGGAATTGCACCCGAAAACTGGTTTCTCGAGAGATCAAGGGTTTCCAGCTGATGCATATAAGCAATTTTGTCTGGGATTCTTCCTGTCAAACAGTTCCTAGATAAGTTCAAGCTCTGTAGCCCAACGAGCTTCATGAGTTCCTCAGGGATGTCTCCTGTAAAGCCATTTCCTGAAAGATCCAAGTTCGTCACCAAAGAGAGAGTGTTGGTATACTTCAACTCTTCCCCTTTGGTTGCGACCAGGAGACCCTCAATATATATCAGGAAGGAGTCATATTCATCCCCCATCTTATCTATGTCAACAAGGGGTTGGATTGTTTGGTTAGTTAAGGCCATGGCGTTCAAATTGCCAAGCCATCGAGGTATGTCACCATTCAGGTTGTTCTCTGCTAGATCCAAGACTTGGAGATCTGTAAGAAATGAGAGCTGATGCGGGATTCTTCCACTCAACATATTTGATCGGAGACGAAGCATCTTCAGTGACCTTAAGCTCTCTCCTATCCACGCTGGTATGTTTCCTTCGAGCCTGTTCTCGCCAAGATCAAGAATGTGCAATGATGTACAACTCTCTAATGAAGGTATTTTCCCCTGCAGATTGTTGTTGCTCAAGTGCAACGATTGAAGATCTTCTAGAGAGCCAAACCATTCAGGAATGTCTCCAGACAAATTGTTGTTTGCTAAGTTAATACTCAAAACATAGTTGCTTGAATCAAGGGAGCAATGGGGTATTTCTCCAGTCAAGAGATTACTCGATAGATCAAGATTTTCCACCATGAACATCTCACAGGGAATGGTGCCATTGATGAGATTGTCTGAAAGTAAAATACTTAACCCAAAGGAGCTTGTATCGTTGAGAAGCGGAAGCAGATCCCCTGAAAAAGAATTATTGGAGAGACACAGATAATTAACTCCATCGCCAATATGAGGTAATGGGCCATGGAACTGGTTAGATCTCAAGTCAATGATCCTTATGTTGCTGAATGATACTGGAATTGTGCCTCTTATCTGATTGTGCGAGAGATTCAAGTAGTAGACTTGCGAAGACAAGCTCCAAAACCAGTCAGGCATCGAATCTGATATGCTCCCATTGGAGATGTCGATGGTTGAGAACATCCTCTGCGTTTTAAGCCACGTGGGAAATCGGCGTCCTAGCATGCAAGAGGCCAAACGAATACTCCTGAGTTGGAACGCAGGAACCCAGTCGGAGCTCACATTCACAATGACGGAATTCGAAGAAAGAATCAGTGCCTCCAACCTGGTCAGATTCGAAAAGTGTGAATTTGAGATGAAACCTCCCAAGGAGTTGTAGCTGAGATGAAGAACAATCAAATTAGAGAGGTGCCCGAGTGTTGGATAATCTTGTTGCATTGCCTCAGCGTTTTTAGATAAGAAGACTAGTAATCCGATTAGTTTTGAATTAGTCAAGATTAGTTCAGTTTGTTATTGTTATTAGTAATCCGATTAGTTTTGAATTAGTCAAGATTAGTTCAGTTTGTTATTGTTATTAGTAATCCGATTGGATTGGTTTGTTTTGTACTCCCTATATATATAGATGAAATAATCAAGAGGAAGTGCAAGCCCTCTTCTAAAGAAAATCTTCTTCTTCTATTGCTGCTTTATCCTCTCTCAACATTTGGTATCAGAGCTCGTGTTGTATGCCAAAGATCATGCCGCGAAGCATCATCACCAGCGGAGTTGACGGGGCTGCCTCGGGTGCGCTGGCGAAGGAAAGCACCGGCGTCTCCCTCCACTACCCGATGCTGACGAATTCAAACTACGCAACTTGGGCTATCAAGATGCGCGTATACCTACAAGCACAAGGTGTGTGGGATGCCATCCAGCCTGGGACCGACGTGGAGACAAGGAAGGACAAGATGGCACTCGCCGCCATCTATGAAGCTATCCCCGAGGAAAACCTTCTTCTCATAGCAGAGAAGGAGACGGCTAAGGAGGCTTGGGAGACGCTCAAGACAAAGTACGTGGGTGCTGATCGAGTAAAGCAGGCGAAGCTCCAAACTCTAAGGAGTGAGTTTGAAACCCTCCGCATGAAAGAAGCAGAGACGATAGATGACTTCGCCGGAAGGCTGACAGCCATAGTCAGCAAGACCGCCGGCCTCGGCGGCAAGATCGAAGAAAGCACCGCCGTCAGGAAGTTCTTGGTCGCCGTCCCCAACAAATTCCTACCCATTGTCACATCGATCGAGCAGTTTGCCGATTTGACGACGATGACATTGGAGGAGGCGATTGGTCGCCTCAAGACTTTCGAGGAAAGGATTCGCGGTGCCGATGGTAAGGACGATGAACATCTTCTACTCACGAAAGCAGAGTGGAAGGCTCGCTGGAAGCAGTCCGGTGAGGGTTCATCATCGAACGCGTCAAAGGGGCACGACAAAGGAGCCGGGCGCGGCCAGGGGCGCAGCCAGGGGCGCGGTTCTGGACGCGGCCGCAGCACTGGGCCTGGAGAGGAGAACCGTAATGAAGAGCAAGGTGAGGAGAAGAAGAAGTTCGACCGGAAGAAGGTCAAGTGCTTCAATTGCGGCATTCTCGGGCACTACGCAAGAGAGTGCCGCAAGCCGCGGCAAGAGCGCAAGGAGCAGGTGAATTTTACACAGGCTCAGGACGATGAGCCCACGCTGCTAATGACGCAGGTCTACGCGTTCACGGAAGCCCCGACCGTTGACATCATGCTCAACGAGGTTCACGCGCAAGTGCACCTTGGCCGGGAGAAAGAGTACCACGACGACATCTGGTACTTGGACACGGGGGCTAGCAACCACATGTCTGGGTGCAAAGCGAGCTTTGCTGAGCTGGACTCCAATATAAAGGGCTCGGTGAAGTTTGGAGATGGCTCCGTCATCGACATTTGTGGACGGGGAACGGTGTTTTTCACTTGTCACAATGGCGAGCACCGTGCGCTGACAGACGTCTACTACATCCCAAGGCTCCGCAGCAACATAGTGAGTCTTGGGCAGCTCGACGAACACGGCTACCAGACGCTCATCGAGGACGGTATGCTGTGGATCCGCGATCGGCAACGACAGCTACTTGCCAAGGTAAAAAGGACCAAGAACCGCTTGTATGTACTTAACCTTGATTTATCACAGCCTGTGTGCTTGGCGGCAAGGTGCAGTGAAGATGCGTGGCGGTGGCACGCGCGCTACGGACACCTGAATTTTCAGTCCCTCCGTAGGCTGGCGCAACATGGCATGGTTCGTGGGCTGCCACTGATTGATCAGGTGGACCAAATCTGTGACGGCTGCCTTGTGGGCAAGCAACGGCGGACCCCGTTCCCGAAGAAGGCGAACTATCGCGCAGAGAACGTGCTGGACCTGGTACATATCGACTTGTGCGGGCCTATCACGCCGACCACACCAGGAGGCAAGAAGTATTTCCTACTCTTGGTGGATGATTTCAGCCGCTACATGTGGCTGACACTCTTGGAGTCAAAGGACAAGGCAGCGGCAACCATCAAGCAATTCCAGGCGGGAGTTGAGCTGGAAGCTGGCCGCAAGTTGAGGGCCCTCCGCACCGATCGTGGCGGCGAGTTCACGTCCGCGGAGTTCAGCAATTACTGCGCAGACCGTGGCATCAAGTGCTTCCTCACAGCGCCATACTCGCCACAGCAGAACGGCGTCGTTGAGCGGAGAAATCAGACAGTGGTCGCAATGGCCAGGAGCCTGCTCAAGTCCAAAGGGATGCCAGGAAGGTTTTGGGGTGAGGCTGTCACAACGGCAGTACATATCCTCAACCGCGCGCCAACCCGCAGTGTCGACGGTAAGACGCCTTACGAGGCGTGGTACGGGAGACGTCCGAACGTACACTACTTTCGTACATTTGGGTGTGTTGGACACGTGAAGGTTGTGAAGCCAAACGTAAAGAAGCTGGACGACAGAAGCACGCCCATGGTGCTTATTGGCTACGAGTCCGGCTCCAAAGCCTATCGGATGTATGATCCAGTCGGCAGAAGGGTACATGTGACCCGGGACGTCGTGTTCGACGAGGAGGCAAAATGGGAGTGGGGTGCGTCAGGGGGTGACGAAGAGAGAACTGCTCCTGGTGAGTTATTCACCATAAAATATACTACCCGTTCTGTCACAGATGATGGTCGTGACGATATGCCGGCACATGGGAGTGGCAAAGTGTCGGTACCAGCTTCGCCGAGTCGCGCACCTGACAACGGGCCGCTGACCTTCTCTCCAAGCATGCCCACACCGTTGACAACCCCAGCCGCACCCGATAGCGTGGAATTTGCAACCCCGCCAAGCAATGCTTCGCCCACCTCGGACGGTGCAGTGCCTCGGTACCGCACATTGACGAACATCTACCGGAACACATTCGAGGATGAGCACGAGTACAGCGGGCTGTGTCTCATGGCGGCCGAAGAACCTGGGAATTTTGTAGAAGCCTCAAAGCACAAGTGCTGGCAGCAGGCGATGCAAGAGGAGATAAAATCTATCGAGGAAAATGAGACTTGGCACCTCACCGATCTGCCGAGCGGGTGTCGACCCATAGGCCTGAAATGGGTCTACAAGATCAAGAAGGACTCGCATGGTGCTGTGGTGAAGCACAAGGCACGGCTCGTCGCCAAAGGGTACGTGCAACGGCAGGGCGTGGATTTTGAGGAAGTGTTTGCTCCGGTTGCTCGTCTCGAAACGGTGCGGTTGCTCATAGCATTGGCAGCACATGAAGGTTGGGAAGTACATCACATGGATGTCAAATCGGCATTTCTCAACGGTGATCTTAAAGAGGAGGTCTACGTAATCCAGCCGCCCGGTTTCGTGGATGAGGACAATGAGCAGAAGGTGTTGAAGCTCAAGAAAGCACTCTATGGCCTGCGCCAAGCGCCTAGAGCATGGAACTCGAAGCTTGACAGCAAGCTTATGTCACTCGGGTTTGAGAGGTGTCCATCGGAGCATGCTGTGTACAAAAGAGGTATTGGCTCATTAAGTTTGCTTGTGGGTGTGTACGTTGATGATCTTATTATCACAGGACCACATCCGCAAGAAATCAGCAGGTTCAAGGAGGAGATAAAGAAATTGTTCAGCATGAGCGACCTGGGTTTATTGAGCTACTACCTGGGCATAGAGGTGCAACAGACCGGCGATGGTATCACTCTGAACCAGTCGGCCTATGCACTAAAGATCCTGGAGAAGTGTGGCATGGACGGCTGCAACCCGTGCCAAGTTCCCATGGAAGCAAGGCTCAAGTTGAGCAAGAAGAGCACCAGTCCTCCTACTGATGCCACGTTCTATAGAAGTGTCGTGGGGAGCCTGAGATACCTGGTGCATACGCGACCGGACATTGCCTACTCGGTAGGGTACGTAAGTCGTTTTATGGAGGCTCCAACCACTGAGCACCTAGCAGCCGTGAAACATGTTCTGCGGTACATCTGTGGTACTCACAATATGGGCTGCTACTATGAAAGGAGGAGAAAAGAAGGGCTACATTTGATCGGGTATAGCGACAGCGACATGGCAGGAGATGTAGATGACCGCAAAAGCACAACGGGTGTGCTATATCTGCTCGGGAAGAGCCTTATCAGCTGGCAATCTCAGAAGCAGAAGGTGGTGGCACTGTCGTCTTGCGAGGCAGAGTACATTGCTGCCACAACGGCGGCATGCCAAGGAATTTGGCTAGGGCGCCTATTTGGTGATTTAACAAAGAAGGAGCCCAGCAACGTCACACTCAGAGTAGACAACAAATCAGCTATATCTTTGTGCAAGAACCCTGTTTTCCATGATCGAAGCAAGCACATCGATACC
Source organism: Dracaena cambodiana (assembly GCA_036321105.1). NCBI lineage: Eukaryota > Viridiplantae > Streptophyta > Magnoliopsida > Asparagales > Asparagaceae > Dracaena > Dracaena cambodiana. The sequence continues at coordinate 49,665,391 of JAYEPQ010000007.1, forward strand.
CGCTATCATTTTATTAGGGAGTGTGTTGAAGGTGGAAAGATTGCGGTTGAGTACATTAGCTCGAATGATCAGCTAGCCGACATCCTAACGAAGCCTCTCGGACGCATCAAGTTCCTGGAGATGCGCAAGAAGATTGGGTTGATTGAGGTCAAGAAAGTACAACAAGATTAGGGAGTGATTGTTGGATAATCTTGTTGCATTGCCTCAGCGTTTTTAGATAAGAAGACTAGTAATCCGATTAGTTTTGAATTAGTCAAGATTAGTTCAGTTTGTTATTGTTATTAGTAATCCGATTAGTTTTGAATTAGTCAAGATTAGTTCAGTTTGTTATTGTTATTAGTAATCCGATTGGATTGGTTTGTTTTGTACTCCCTATATATATAGATGAAATAATCAAGAGGAAGTGCAAGCCCTCTTCTAAAGAAAATCTTCTTCTTCTATTGCTGCTTTATCCTCTCTCAACACCGAGTACTTCAGGAACCGATCCCTCCAATCTATTGCTACCAAGATACAGATATCTCAAAGATGATAACTCTCCGAGCGACTCAGGAATGGTGCCAGAGAGAATGTTGTTATCGAGACGGAGCACTGTTAGATTTCTGAACATCCCCAACCAACCAGGTAACTTCCCACGTAGCTGATTGCTATGAAAATCTAGTGTTTGCAAACTGTTTCTTGCACAGCCCGATAAGCCTCCTTCGAAGAGGGAGATATCTACATCGAAACTATTGTATGAAAAGTTAAGAACCTGCAAGTGACATAGGTTTCCGATGGTTCTTGGTATGGTGCCATTGTAGTTGTTGCCTCCTAGCCTCAGCACCCTGAGAGAAGGCAGCTTGCCAAAACCCGAGATCGGACCAGACAAGCTGTTGTCACTAAGATCAATAGATTCGAGGCTTTTGATGCCAAAGAGCCATTGAGGTATAGAACTGAGACCATTCATGCTCAGGTCCAGGGTGGACAGAAGTGAGGAGTTGATATGTGGAAGAGAACTAGGAATACTGCAAAGCTCACAGCGAGACAGGAGTGCTACCGATAGAGAAGGCAGCTGGCTTATCACATCGAAAGCATTAGCTCCAGTGAGGTTAATGAAAGACATATCGAGATACTGCAATGAAGAAAGCCTAGAAAGCCAGTGAAGATTATCGACCACCACACGTACCGTAGAAACGGTTTCAAGCAAATTGAGATCCAGGTACTGAAGCTTAGAGAGATTCCCGAGCTGATGCGGGATTAACCCACCGAACCCGGCATTGGAGAGATTGAGGTACCTCAACCTTGAGAGCGAGCCGAAGAATTCCGGTATGCTCGCCTCGAAGTAGTTGCTGCTCAAGTCTAGGTAAGTTAGATGCTTCAGTTCAAGCAGGGAAGGATTGATCTCACCAAGTAGCGGCTTGGCGTTCTCATCGTCAGCGGTAGATGGATTGCGCAGCTGGAGCTTCGTGACATGGCCAGTTCGATTGCTGCAGCGAACGCCTTCCCATTTGCAGCAGTCTTGGCCGACCCAAGAAGAGAGTCTGCCGTTGTCATCAGATATGCCCTGCTTGAATTCGAGAAGGGCAGTCCTCTCCCTGTCTCTGCATCCGCCGTTTGAATGTCCGACGGAGAAGATCACGGGTAAGAATGCTAGCACCACGATGATTATTGCCCCCATCGTTGATCTCTTGGTTTTTGAACAGAGAAAGAGAGGCTTAGAAATTTTGTTGTTTAGGTTCAGACAATAAGCGTGTGTTTCTGTTATAAACTAACAATCTCAAAATGCTCGAAAATTCTTCTCCGGAGACTACGGATTATCGCAAACAGATAGTTTCAAAGTCTTCGTTGATATTGACCCTGGACTAAGTTTCAATGTCTGCCGTCGATATTGACTCTGGACTAAGTCACCTCTCACAGTCATCTCCAACAACGACCGACCAACGACTTCAGTATGAGGGTCATGTCATCTACACTCCATTGGAAGACTTCAAGAATGCTCATGATGGTGATGGAGGTGGTGCCAGTTCAGCGCAGAGAAAAGTTTACAAGTTACGTGGTTATAATGGGCGGACTCTCTATCAGTAGACCAGTCCTGTAGAATTTGATATCTCTGTCCCTGTCACAGTTAAGCGGGCAGTTGGATGTCATGTATATGTTGGTAATGAAATGTGCATCACTCGCTTTCCCCACTTATCGATAACTGATGGAGTTTAATCCCTTTGTCTGTGCTGCCTTGTATTTCATGCTCCTCCTGTTGGCCTCACATAAAATTATAAATGAACCTACACATACGCTTACACTCTCAAACTTCAATTGCAACAAGTTAGAAAGAAGAAAAAGGATTCAAGAAGACATGCCCGCCCACAAACATCACATACAATTGATAAATGAACCTTCTCAAAAGAGAACCACCCTATCACGCAACAACTTATCGACATCAAAACATAGCAATTATAAACAGATTTGAGAGGAAAAAAGAAGAGAGAGTACCATCCCTATTAATCCACTTCATAGAAAATGAATACAATTATCGTTGCACAAGCAACTCAAATTGTTTACAAGCTTTTTGGACAGCAAGGAAAGAAACAATGACAAATTAACATCCCAATACAATTGATTTTTTTTTTTCTTCTTTTTTTTTTTGCTAAAGATGAAAGTACTGTTTTACAATGGAGATCAAACAAAATGATAAGAGCACAAAAATTTCACCCGCCTCTCGACTAATCCTCTTCCTGAACTTTGTATTTTCTTATCTTCACAACATATATAGTAACTGATGTCGTGTTTCCTTTTACATTCTAATTCTTTCCTAAGCTGCAACTGATCTGGGGGTGGCTTGCTATACTATACAACCTAACTAGTCAGCACTTTATTTATAGTAAGCCCGCTACCCTCCCAACCAAGTCGTAGCATATGATCAACTACCTTCAAGCTCAACTGCATGAAAAGAATAACAAAGATGAAAAGTTAATATGTATTTCAAAATGTAGATGATGATGTACACGTATGATTTTTCTTTTTTTTTTTTTTTTGATATTAAATGGCGGGATGTAGCCCTCCACGTTCTATTAAAGAGAGAATAACAAAACAAGAGTATTCAGGGTCCACAGATGGAATGGCCCAATAATAAGCTTACAATGCAAAGATAAAAAGTACTAACAGGAAAAGAAGCAAAACAAAGTAAAACTACAGTGATCCAGCAAACGGGACATTCTATGCTCAGTCCATCCGCCCTCGCGTCTCTGAAATAGGTCCCTACTTCTCATCTGGTGAAGTGTCATCAGTATCATTTCCGCAAGAGCCACTTGACAAGTAAAGTCTCTCCTCATCCGAGAGAATATCTGTCTAAATAATGAAATCATGAACGATAAGCCTCGTATAATATTCAATAGAATGATATTTATCAGGCTCTGAAGCAAGCTTATATAACCTGAGGTTTGTTAGGTTGTATGGCATTGTCTCGCACAAACCTCAGATTGTATAGCATTGTACTTTCGAACAATTGTACTTTCAAACACAAACCAAATATATACTTTGACAGTTTGAATGAATATCATTACATGTCAGCAATCATACGTGTACATCATCATCTGACATGTAATGATATTCATTCAAACTGTCAAAGTATACATATATTTATCTTATAATGCTTGTACATCTAGAGGCACAGACGCTCAAACTTTGGATACATTAACAGAGATAAAGAAAAAAGACATATTTAGTGAAAAATAATACATTTAGTTTCAATAGAGAGACCCAATAAATTAATAGAGATAGAAGAGAAGAACGGGGGAATCCAATAAGAACTAAAAAAAAGAGAGGGAAAAGGAAAAGGGGATTAAGTGAAGGAAATTAAGTTAAACGGAAAAATATGACCAAAATATAAATTGAAAAACTAAATTGTAGTAACTTAAAAAATTTAGGGACTAAATTTACGAAGATTTGAAGGACTAAATTATAATTTATAAAGATGTAAGGGACTGATCTGTAAATATATATATATTTTTTTATTAGTTGGTGACTAATGAATGCAAAGTGAATGCTGACAAGTTGGCCTATCGCACAAATGTCATTTTCTTTGGCAGCGACGTTTGGAAGAGACATGAGTATATCTACAAGATTTGAGATTTGAGCCAGTCATTAAATATTAAAATCTTATACTTCCTAAAAGTATTACAGTTTTGTGCAATTGCCTTCTTGACCAATTCTCTCTTGCGTCGTTTTTGTTGCCTCATTCAAATTATCATTGTTAATTGGTCTTACATTACTTCACAATGTGGGCAAATAGACAAGGATATTATTAACAGCATCTATCTACATTTTTCTTTTTGGTGAAGAATATGAAAAAAGAAAAATAATAATTCACGTAAATAATTTAGTTGGAAAATATGAAAAAAGAAAAATAATAATTCACGTAAATAATTTAGTTGGAAGATGGTAAATGTAAACGGATGGTGTATAACTTGGGAGAGTTTCCAAAGGAGAACACCATTTTTCTCGGTGAGTCCACTTAAAAATGATCCGAACTGAACGAACCAAAAATACTAGATTCACTAGGAGAAGTGGTGTGCTACTTTGGAAACTCCCTATCTTGATTGGATCTTTCATAAATAACAGCAACAATAACAACAACAAAAATCATAATAAATTAATCAAGAAAATTAGAAAACAAGAAATATAAAGGGACGCTTGGTTAGGTTATTTGTTGAGCCAAACCATCTTCTTAGCCATCCACTTCAACGTCAAGTGCAAGCATTCATCTTTTGTTTAGTGTATTTGGCTATAGAATCTAACTCAGTTAATTTTCTCCAATTTTAATTAAAAAAAATCAATTTATCTCGAAAGAAAAAATATCGATAAATAATAAGAGAAATGCATACAGGTATGATATAAGATTTAAAGGGTTAACTTCAGAGTGTTTAAAATAGTCTTAATCTCATTAACACCCAGTGATACAGCTCCTATCGTCATAGCAAATTGGTATCAAAACTGATGTTGAAGTTTCACAAAGGTCAAGCATAGTAGCATAATGATGCGTTACAGTTAGCAGATATGAACTGGCACAAAGATGCATTAGTGCTGGTTAGTTTGAGACAGTTTAAGACATCTTACTAGTACAAAAATTGAAGTTAAACTCCAAAGTAGTATTGGGATTTGGGTATGATGAAGTGATTACAAGACAGCCATCAAAGGGTTGGTGTGGACCTGTCCCTTCAGGGTACAGTTACGAGAATAAGATTGGGTTCATACGTCTTCGAGGTGAAGAGATGGATCAAATTAAGTAATAGTTCAAGACATCAAACTCACTGTACATGACTTAAGATGGAGTTTATTTGCATTGTGTCTCGAATCTAGTCAAAAGCATCGAAGGGGTGGACAGAGGTTAGGCTTAATCCCACATAGGAAATAAAAGTGAGAACATGACTGAGGAATATCGAGCCATCGGGTAAATGTATCTCTTCACTGCAACTCAGCGAATTTATTCAAATATTCCCAGGAATGAGTGAATTGGAAAAATATGCCCCCTTTCGAATATTGATGAGCTCATAGGGTATATAGGTCACATCTTGTACTTCTTGACATTTAGGTAAGTATCACATCTCCGAAATTAAATGGAGTGATACATGACAATCGTCTAAATGACTAGAACAACAAGCCATCGGGAACGCTAACGACCTCAGCCAGTAGGCCAGTGACAAGCTAATAAGGAGACCAAGTCAGCAAGTTCACAGCATTTATGCTCCATTATCCATCAAATGGCTGTAACAAGAGCTTTTTCGTACTCATATGTGAATATGGGCGTCACTATTATATACATTAATCGTAGGAAAGCAACGAAGCAATGAGAGCGAAAGTGCTACAAGTGAGTGCTAAAGTTTCGTGCAGAGAGAGAACATTGGCCTGCTGCATGGGTGCGCAAGTGTTTATGGGCTCAATATTATTAAGAAAATGCTGAAACTAACAATCCCAAAATTAATAAAATTATCCGACACATAAGCGTACACTCTTAAACCTCAATTGCAAAAGTTAGAAAGAAGAAAAAGGATTCAAGAAGACATGCCCGCCCACAAACATCACATACAATTGATAAATGAACCTTCTCAAAAAAGAACCACCCTCTCACGAAACAACTTATCGACATCAAAACATAGCAATTATAAACAGATTTGAGAGGAGAAAAAAAAAGAAAAAAGAAAAAAAAGAGTACCATCCCTATTAATCCACTTCATAGAAAATGAATACAATTATCGTTGCACAAGCAACTCAAATTGTTTACAAGCTTTTTGGACAGCAAGGAAAGAAACAATGACAAATTAACATCCCAATACAATTGATTTTTTTTTTTTTTTTTTTGGGCTAAAGATGAAAGTACTGTTTTACAATGAAGATCAAACAAAATGACAAGAATACAAAAATTTCACCCGCCTCTCAACTAATCCTCTTCCTGAACTTCGTATTTTCTTATCTTCACAACATATATAGTAACTGATGTCGTGTTTCCTTTTACATTCTAATTCATTCCTAAGCTGCAACTGATCTGGGGGTGGCTTGCTATAGAACTCTTAATATACAACCTAACAGTCAGCACTTTATTTATAGTAAGCCCGCTACCCTCCTAACCAAGCCGTAGCATACGTTCAACTACCTTCAAGCTTAACTGCATGAAAAGAATAACAAAGATGAAAAGTTAATATGTATTTCAATATGTAGATGATGATGTACACGTAGGATTGCTGACATGTAATGATATTCATTCAAACTGTCAAAGTATAAATGTATGGATTAATTACACTCAGACCCCCTATAATATGAGAGAGATATAACTTATCACTCCTAAAGTTTAAAACTCTCACTTAGACCCCCTGAACTATCTAAATATTTTAATTACACTTAGACCCCTGATCCAGGGAATCTAAGTGAGAGTTTTAAATTTTGGGGGTGATAAGTTATACATACTACAGGGGGTCTGAATGTAATTAACTCTAAATATATTTATCTTATAATGCATGTACATCTAGTGGCACAAACACTCAAACTCTAGATACATTTGGGTTTTTTTTTGGGCGGGGGGTGGGGAGCGAGAGAGAGAGAGAGAGGATGCATTATGAGATTTATCAATGAAAGACTTACAGTTGGATCGGTGAATCTATCAACTGTTTATCTGATGTTGAAACCAAAAGATTTGTGTTATCCTCGTTTAAAGCTACAGCAGTGATGTTCTGGCCTTCTCTGAGTACCAATGTATGAAATACCTACAAGATTATGCAGAAGCAGTCAATAGGATCATCTAGACATATAAGAAAATAAACAGTGATTGCTTTTTGGCTTTCCTTATACCTGCAGTGTATGCAAACTAAAGAAGCATATTGAAGGCACGGGAATAGCTACTTTGTTCTCACTATTTTCATTTGCAAAAGGATCGGTGCCTGCCTGACCGACTCTTGTCCTGTTCCAGCTTATAACAATAACCACTACAAACTTGACACACAATATATATGTGTATAGTTGTGTCCCCCTTGTCTTTTGGTGCCATGTCGGTCACTTTGTGTACGTGTCCTTATCTACATGTCACAGGATACCAGTGAGTTTCTTACAGAAAGACACCTATAGAAAAATATGCAAACACATGCCAACTCTCTTCTAAAACAACTACAACCCAAGGTTCTAAATATCGGATATCGGGTTTGTATGGGATGAGAGCTTTTCATATCGGATAGCCGGATATCAGACACAATATATCGGGCTAATATTGGGCTTTCATATTGTATCGGTAAATACTCCAAAATAATATATTGGACGATATATTGCTCATATCTCCCGATATTTAGAACAATGTTGCAGCCAGTCTGGCTATAAGAAATTTTATAGAATGAGCCCCTCGTAATCTGGGTGGCAAATGCAGAAAGGATGCTCTAGAGGGTTAAGTGAAAACTGTAAAATATACATTGAAATTGTGTAAAGTGCAGAAATCAGAGTTGCTTAGTGACACTGTTTTTTGGGCAACAGAAACAGTAGCCCTCATAGTTTGTTAAGTTCTTTCTTGTTATCTCTTGCAATAATAGTGACTAACCTATTAAAAAAGTTGAAACCACATCCTACTCTATAGAATGGGTTAGCACTAAATTCACACACTAAACTTGCTTTAACTAAAGTCGGGTCTGGGACAAAAAAGCTGATTGGACAGGATAGCCCCAGGCCTCATTTGTAAGGCTCAAAGAAAATCAAGTTTGATGAGGGCCCACACAGTAATGCCGAAACAAAGTCCAACTAATAGCCTAGCAGGTTAAAACATTTAGGTGAAAAAAATTTACAATGTTCAAAGACTCTAAGCTTGTGAATTTATTCCATAAAAAACCATTACCTCTAAGAGATTGCTAATATTTAATAGGAAATAAATTCTAATAACTTCAATTTACGACTTCCTCAATGTTGGGTTTATATCCCATATTGGTTAAAAGCATCCACGGGGTGGATGGAGGCAAGATAATTGAAAGAAAAGCTCTTAACATACAAGTATGATATAAGATTAAATGGGTTAACTTCAGTGTTTAAAATAGTGTTAATCTCATTAACACCTAGTGATACAGCTCTTATCGTCATAACAAATTGGTGTCAAGAGCTGATGTTGAAGTTTCGCAAAGGACAAGCATAGTAGCATAATAATGCCTTATAGCTAGCAGCTATGAATTGGCACAGAGATGCATTAGTGCTAGTTAGTTTGAGACAGTTTAGATATCTGACTAGCACAAAAATAGAAGTTAAACTCCAAAGTGGTATTGGGATTTGGGTATGATGAAGTGATTACAAGACAGCCATCAAAGGGTTGGTGTGAACCTGTCCCTTTAGGGTACAGTTAGGAGAATAAGGTTAGGCCCATACGTCTTCGAGGTAAGGAGATTGATCAAATTAAGTTATAGTTCAAGGCATGAAGCTCGCTGTACATGAATTAAGGTGGAGTTTATTGGCATTATGTCTCGAATCTAGTCAAAAGCATCCAGCTAAGGAGTGGACAGAGCTTAGGCTTAATCCCACATAGAAAATAAAGTGAGAACATAATTGAGGAATATGTGATACGGATAGACCTAAACCTTTTGGTCTAAAGTTGTCTTAGTCTATTATTAATGTCTCATGGTTAAAGCTCCTATCAGCATGAACTGATTACGTGGGTCTCAATATCCTTTAGTTGAACTCAGAACTATAGTTTCAAATACAGACCCAATCCAATACCTAGGCCCCACTTTGAATGGAGACCTAAGAGTAGGCCAAGAATTTTTGGAACAAGAATTTTCAAAATGCGTGAATGACCAATTAGTGGATATAGATAGATACATGATCCAAAGTATATCCATAACAATGTTTAAAATAGCGATAACGATAATGTAACGTTTTGCCTCTATTAGGTTATATCGCATATAGCATAACGCATAATGTAAATTATGCAATTTCCTATTTGTTTAATAAAAAATAAATATAAAACCATATAAAATAATTTTTATAAATTGAAAAAAAAATTAAAATGTCTAAAAAGGGATATAAAACTACTTTGTAATACATAATCTATTCTAATTTTATATTAAGTTTTATAATAATTTTTACATTTATCTTCATAAATTATATTAAGTCTGCAACCATAATTCTAGTCATTATCTAAACAAAAAAACAAAATTTAAATTTTTTATTTCAATTCCAGTTATTATCATTATTGTAATTTATAATTTGTAATGTTCAATTATTTTATTGAAATTGTTGATTTTAGTTCTAAATTTTAAAAAGTCTTAATTTGTTTTAAAAGGGTAACTTAGTAAAAAAAATAAATGGTAAACTTGTAATTATTTACAAATTTTAAAACGATGCGTGAAGAGTAAATTTCCGTGTGTAAATAGAATTTCCCTGGACAACTCAATCACCCAAAACTTTTCAAATTCCTGGATCCATCCTTGCACATAGGTGTCATCTTGCCAAAGAAAAAGTACCTATCAATTTTACTTTTTACCAAAAAAACACTCCAAGTTATGCAACAGGATTGCTTTCATTCCTTCTATTATATTTTCATGCAAACTAACCACTTTACTAGAATTAGATAATTTATTTACAAAATAAAATAAATAAATAAAAAAGTTAGGCATGATTCTTTCTCCTCTTCTGCTTTGTCGTTTTCTCCTCCCCACTCCATCAATCACAGGGTTTTATTTTTTTTATTATAAATAAATCAGCCAAAGGAATAAAATACTCTTTTGGAAGATGGATTGTTGGGATCTTATATATATATATATATATATATATATATATATATATATATATATATATATATATATATATATATATGGGTTAATTACAGTCAGACCCCTTGTAGTATTGGGAGTGTCACTTAACACCCCTGAAGTTTGAAACTCTCAAAAAAACCCCTGAACTTAGTTATTTTCACTCTCATTTTTTATTAAAATGCACTCTTGTCTCTCAAATTCCTATTCTACCCTCATCCCTCCTTTTAACCAACAATAGAATTTGAGAAATGATGGTAGAATAGGAATTTTAAGGGACAAGAGTGCACTTTAATAGAAAAGGAGAGTGAAAATAACTAAGTCCAGGGGTTTTTTTTGAGAGTTTCAAACTTCAGGGGTGTTAGGTGACACATCCCCAATACTACAGGGGGTCTAATTGTAATTAACCATATATATATATATATATATATATATATATATATATATAGACACACACACATTCATGAGGTGGTTCAGGGTTGGTATTTTTAGATTGCAGAATGGTTTATTATCATTATCTAGCCAAGAAAAGTCTTGATATTTGAAAAGTAAGGGCCAATTCTTTTGTACAATTTATTATTTCTAAACTTTTTTATCAGCAGGTATCACTGAAACTTTTATGTTACTTATTAGTTGAACTTATTTGATGGACAGTACCTTCAAAAATATTTCGATCTCAGATGGTGTGATCTATATGGTAACTCCGACTATTTTTTAAATGGATGTAAAAACTAAGACAATATATCTCGCATCTAGATTTGATTTATTTATTTATCATTTTTGAGGTTTTCTTTCGAAAAAAGATGACTTTAGAAAACATGTATTAGATTTATTCTATTTGTTGATATAATATGTTTGCTCTGCACTGGCCCCGCCCCTCAAAATTGTGAAGAAATAGAAATAGAACCTAGCCATCCACTTTAATTTGTAAGGCCCACTACATTTTCTCTCTCTTTTTCTGCATTTTAAATCCAGTAATTTTAGATTTCCATGGTGAATGGGACTTGAATCCTCTCGGATGAGAAGAATTTATTGAACAGTTATCTCCTTCTTTCATTAAATTAGTAAAGATATTTCATCAATCCTTCATGATTTATACTAAAAAAAGATGTTACGCTCCATCACCATTTAATACAATACCTGTCACGCCCCGTCCAAATATACAGTATACAAGTACGTACAAGTACTGACAACATATTCAGCAACATATTCAGTTTGAATATGCTAAAACCTCCAACATAAAACATGAGTTATAATAGTTTATAGTTAATCACAAATTCTTCTCTCCAAAAAACCCTTTTTAGGATCTGACATCCTCATCAAGAACAGTAACATGTCAACACTTCACCAAGCAGAATAACAAGAGTTAAAATAATTTATAATTAGTAAATGATTCCTCTCCAAAAAAACTAGTTATAATTACTTTATGGCTTTATAAAAATCATTATAAACTATTCAAATTCTTGCCGCACTCCCGATATGTGAGTATTGAGGTAGGGTATTACAAAATTTTAACCACATTTTTTTTATGGACGGTTAGAATTAAACATTGAATCTTCCAATAAATTTTCGAAAGGATCCAGAGAGTGAGACAATATCTGATGCAGGCAATAGTACTTTTTCCCAGAAAACTGGCTCCCCTCATGACCAACTTATGTAATGAAGAAGGCTGACAATCTTGGCCAGAGCGTGTGAAAATAGTGGGTCAAAAAAACTTTCATAGGATGGTTTCTTGTCCTTCCAACTTTTTGAGCCATTACCCAATGCTTGTCCATTTGCAAATTGCCCTGCTCTCATGCTCTACAAGCTGATCAACTTAATCCTGAAAAAGGGCAACAACACTAGAGAACAAAGAAAAAAACCCATCACTAATTTGCTGCTCAAGCACACCACAACACTGGTGCCCTTAATTGAGGTGCATCATCATCAAGTTTCAACATTCTGACCCTTGATCCCTACATCCCACCAATGGCTCAAAATGAAAACGTTGAGATGGAATCATGACTCAATTGACTTTTACAGGCTTAAGTTATGTGGACCATGCAGAGTATCAGAAGCAAGTCATAATAACGGATCGTCTGCAAGCAGGCCATATCGGTTCATCCAACAAAGAAGCCATGTCGGTAAGAGATGTTAGATATGTTTCTGCCAGAGGCGTGAAGCTAACCTAGTCCGCCTTTCAAGTCAAAACATCCTCCTCCAATGTTGAGACTAATCAAGATATACTACCATAATATCCCGCTTTGGTCAATACAAAAATCTAGTACTCGGACCACAAAGAATATAGAACACAAATCACAGGAACGAGTGTCAAGCAAAAAGACCATGGCAATGCTGATATGACCCTCTTTCAAACCACCCGTTCAAATAGTATGCGCTCCATAAGGTCCCATGGCAACAAGAATGTAGAACACAAATCACAAGAACGAGTGGCAAGCAAGGTGGCCATGCCGATGCGGATATAACCCTCTTTACAAACCACCCGTTCAAATAGTATGCAGTCCATACAGTTTATAGGATCCAAACGCGGCATTGACTTCCAAAATATCCACCTCCAAAAGTCCCAACTGGATGAGCACCCCCCCCCCCCCCAACCCCACCACCTCTCCTCTAGCTCCTTATCCTAAAACACCCAAAGCAGGGCCCAACATCTTTTCATGTCATCATCAAGCCTGTTGCCAAATGCAGCCTGATTCAAACTTTGGGGGGCAGATGCCTTTGGCCACAAGGAGCCACTCTCGTCAGCTGCCTCTCATTTTAGCTTGCTTTAAGTGGCCATCAGATCAAATGCCCTAGTTTTGCTCCTTATGATGTATATAAATTTATCTACATCTATATCTTTATCTCCCCACCAACTGGATAGAGGGAGAGACGAAGGCTCTTGAGGCATGGGAGTGATCATGGATCACTTCTTTCAAATTTGGACAAAGGTTTAAAATCTAGGTCATAGTCATGGGACATGAGGTATTGTTGCTAGCATCTAAACTAAAATTTGGTCTCTTTGATGCTTCCCACTTTGTATGGATCCTATTTTCTGACTAAATATCTTTGCTTATTTATTGGAGAAGTTATAGATTTAAGTCCATAGCCTTTCACGACTCATTCAACTTAAAAGGTTTTCCCTAGGCCCACTAACTAATTGAGCAATCAAAATGCTACTGAGAGACCTTGATGTTGAGATATCATATGATCCAAATAGATGGAAGAACAAATATGTTAATATCTTGTGAGAATATGGGCACATATACTTTTATAGCCCCAAAAACTTTGATATTAACAACCTATCTTATATCTGCAAAGATAGCTAACCTATCATTCTCATCAGAAATAGTGTCATGAGAGATAAACGGTTGCTATCAAGTGAAGCACGAAAGACTAAACACCAAAGAAACAAAGCACTGAAAACAAAAGAAAGAACAGAAGATGTTCCTTCTTCAATCAAAAGTTAAAGCATTTGCTTTGCTTTTGAAGGTTGCAGAAATTGTAAATGGTACAAATGCTACAAGCATTTGCAAGGGCTGATCAGAAGAACGAAAGAAATTGCATTCCTGAACCTTTAAGCATACAATTAGTCGACACTATTATAAGAGAAAGGCAAACAAATATTCGATACAGTCAATGTAAGTAAAGGAGCTAAGGCCAAAAGGGAACTTCACCCAACTACGTACGGTTACTTTGATATTTATTTGTCAATCTCCATTGCCTGTGCTGCTTTAGCCTTTGCCAAAGCCGACAATTTGGTCTTGACCTTTCTTTTCCCAACTTGAAATCTACCAGAGTTTCTCTTTTTCTTCTTATCACTGCCATCAATCTGGATATAAACAGAAGGAACTTAGAAAAGGAATTTTGACATTGCAACACTCAAATTATCAAAGTATAAATCCAAACATTCCATCTCATGGTCCCATGGTAGACGAAGAATAGTAAGATAAAGAAAATTGAAGATTAGGGCTTATGGGAACGAGGCATAACTTCAGGTAATATAACTATGAAATGTGAAGGGCCAGAAATGGCAACTAGTGCGTGTGGTGTCCGAAACTCTACTATCTAGGCTGGTTAGCAGATAGTTTATATAAGTTCTAACATCCAGTGACATCACCAGGGAGCATTTTAAAACCCTTGGAGAAAACTTGTATCTTCATACCCAATTCACCCATTACCTAATTTAGCTCCCTAACCATTGCACTAACTTGGTTTCAGAGACTTTGCCAAGAACATGGTCTAGACGAGCTCTTTTCTTCGAGGGTGTTTAATAATAGCATATCTAATAATGAATGGTTTGCCAGGAACATAGTTGAGGAAATTCAGACTTGTTCACTGGAAACTGATCTAGCTCATGAGATATATAACATTTTTTATCCTTCTCCTTTTCCTAGTCTTCTCAGCTGGAATCTACAATGGGCTGCTGTGAAAGATCTTTATCTTTACCACGGTGGCCGAGCTCCATAGAGCTTTGGAGAATGGGCCTAGAAGATACGCCCCATTAAAAAAAAATTCAAATGATTTGACAAAAAAGATTCCAGAAAGATTGCCAAGGCTGCCACATATCCTTCTAGTTGTAAGAATTGATAAGTTGTCAAATTGAAACTGAGACTCATCGTTGATAGTCTTAATGTCAAACTTAGAGGCTATATCTACAGTTACTTAAACTTCTGTTTTAAATATTAAAACATCAATGAAGTCTTTCTGATCAAAAACATAATTTGAAAAGAGTAACAAATTCAGGGATGGCCATGTTTATTGACAAACTTTACCTCAAAAATCCTTTGCATGGTAAATTATGCAATTACTATGCGTAGGACCACAGACCATATGCCTAACACTTACGGGTGGATCTGTTTTAAGATCAACTGGCAAGTAGATATACCTAATTTTTTTTTTTTTTAATTATCAAGCCAAGTTGTACTATTCCAAATTCCTCTAAACTGTATAAAAAGGTAAGCAAAAGGGTTATGATATGATTTGCTACAAAGAATTACAATTATATCCTAGAATGCAAATAAAGCTAATTAGCTAAGGAGTAAAATGGGGTACTACCCAAAACAAGGCATAATTGTTCTCTACATCCAAAGGGGAATGGTCTGGACATGAATATTGAGTCAATACATAATACGTGGATAATAAAATTATAATTATAATTTAATATTCATTAAGCACGTGTATGGATATAAACTACAGGCAGCTAATAAATTGATTTTCGATTATCAAGGTTATCCAACGATTATTGAGTTCTTAAATTTCACGTTAGAATCTCAAAAATCCAAAAAACGGTTATTTGAGATGAAAGAAAAAAACAAATTTTAACTTAATTATAGAGAAATAGAGATGAAGAGGTTGGACGCAATTAAAGAAAGGTGAAAGTGCAACTATGTAAATTTGCCCAAAAAAACTATATTCAAATAATTAAGAGATGTGGGAATGCAACAAGTGAACTATTTTCTTTTTTCTTTTTTTTATCTTTTTTCTTTATTTATTTTTTTTTTTTTTTTGGAGGTGCCAAAGTAGGGGAGAGAGCTCTAAGTTTTCTTTATTGGTCATCCCAAACCCAATATTGTTCAAAATTTGAAAAACTCCATGAACTGTTTGCACTTCACAAATAAATTCCGTGTTTAATCCTCTCAATTATTCCAAAACCCTTTATAGATTTACTTCATCTCTTCAACAAAACCCCCAATTAAACCCTTAATACTATTCCTAATCCTAATTTCTCCCCCCCCGGTCCTCGTTTGACACTTCTCCAAACTATTAGGACACTTTTCACCACCCCATAACTTTTCTTAATTAAGTAAAAATAAAAAATTAAAATTTTACTAGTTAGCCTACACCTTTCTTAAACTGCATCCAACCTCCTAACATCTATTTCTCTATAATTAAATGGAAATCTTATATTTTTCTTCACCCCACATCATCTTTTTGGATCTTTCAGATTCTAACAAGAATCTTTAACAACTCAATAATAGTTGGGATAACTTGATAATTATAAATTAATTAACTAATTAGTTGCCTTTAATTATCTTCATAAACGTGCTTAATGAATATCAACTTTAAATTAGAGTTTTATTTATCCAATTGTTATTTAATAGGACTCCATGACCAAAACTTTAATTGATTAAGCAACAAACTGCTATAGTTGCAATTGGGCTGGACTCAATGTGAACCTAACCAACCTCAACCGCTTATTGAGCAAGGCTAGATTAGGCTTTTGAGAATTTGGGTTGAGAAAAGGTAACACAAGTTAACCTCGGGTCCGCTTAGTTGGTTAGTCTGAACATAACTAGGTTTCAAACGCTACCAGTGTGCATCTATAACACACACAGGTGTACAAGTTTTGAGCGTGTGCCACGCGTGTGTAATGAGATACCATCTACCCATCCATCAAAGTTACTTTTAGTTTTCCAAGCACCCATCTTATGTTTGAATTTTAATAAGATTGAGGTTCCAGTTGCTCCAGTCTATGCAACCATGAATAATGCTCTCACGAGAATGTCCCATCCGTGAGGGATCTATTTTAATTATGTACCTTTTCTTTGAGAAACTCTATTTCTCAGTTGATGCCCTGAACACAGAGATGGTTCAATATGCATGATTCCCTAGTTCTCTTTATAAAAGATGAAACAAATGCATCCCAGGTGCACTTCTGCATCAATTTTTTGAAGTAATAAATCTAGCTTTATGATACCTAATGGGAATGCTATGCCTTCACAACACAAGTATAAAGAAGTTTGTGTACACGGCCTCCTATAAACTTTTAATCTAGGTTCGATTTCTAACTAATCATACCAGTTCCATTGAGTGGCACATATAAAGACTGGTGGGAACTTTTCCCTTCAGTAAGGAGTTAAGTTTTCATCCACCTCCTAATCCGTAGTATGCATTGCATATGCCTTTCAGGAAAGTCAAGAATGCCAATACCTACTTGAGAGCTCTTAAGTGAGAAAAGATAGGTCTAAATCTAGAGTTCCCTGGTCTATTTATCACTATTTTATGTTTAAGGGCTATGAGATTAAATTGAAATCAGAATCTCCTGTCTGGGACGTCCATGATGCATCATGCATATACACCTATTAGACACAAAAGCATTCTAGGTTGATTTTTGGAATTTACCACGCCGAAATCAAGTGCCACATATAAAAGACAAGCACATGGACCTAGTTATAACCCACAAAGGGAAAGCATATTCATCCACATCATCAGCTTGTTTGATGGCAATAACATGACACCATAAAATGTGGCTTTTTGGCAGTCATTATGTTCCAATGAGTACTATACCTGTCAATAAGACAAAGTCGTCCTAGGAGATGTTATATGCTTGTAGCCTTGTGCCTAAAAGCTTTGATGCCATCGATAATTACTCTCGTCATCTCTTATTCGCTATACCAGAAAACCCAAAACTGATCGAAACTAGTATGCTGGGTGGGCCAGATTAAATATTTCATGGGTTAGTCCATGATACATTTTTTTGGACGAACTACAATTCCAGAATGGAAGCAAAACTACCCTAGGTGAGTTGCATTTATAGAAAGAATAAGTTGATTGCTCTAAATTTAAGCTAAGAAGCACAGCGTTGGTACTTGGTGCATATAGCTCACATCCCATTTTTTGGTAATGTTACGATTAGAATTTTGCAAAGAAATAAAGATGTGATTAGGAATCATTACGTGTTTGAAGCTGTAAGAAAATTTGCAAGGAAAAACTCCCTTACTTTATATAGTAATAAATCCATTATAAAGAGTACAACTATGATATAGTACAAGTTCCTGATCTATAATTTGACATTTCGTATTGAGAAATTCTGATAATGGATTAAAAAAATCCCGAGCTCCAAATTTTGAGTATTAATAAGGCTATAAATTATACATAAATCCCCCAAAGTTTCACTTACTTTAAACTAAAAATCTTAGACTAAACATTTTTTTTTTCACAGATAAATAGCCTAAAGTTTCTTTACTACAACTAGCTTGAAGTTTGATCTTTCTACAAGTTGATACCAGAGAAAAAAGTGAAATTCATAAATTACCATCCTTCTAATCTAAAAGAAAAGAAAAGATAATGAAGACAGACTATTAATTTTATAAGGGCTAGGTTTAACATAAACAGAAGTAAAAAAATTGGAATGATTAGGAGAAAATAGAAAGATAGTGAGAAAACAAGGAGATGATTATCGTGGCAGAGTTAATGGTTCAAGTTTATAAGAGGCCTTGTGGAGTTAATGAATGTTATTTTCATCAGGCTACAGTTAAGACAATATATAAATAAAAAATTGAAGGGAAAGAAAGATAGAAAATTAGTGTAAAAGGCGTAGTGAACGGTATGTAGAAAACTGTGTTACATTTCATAGAACTAGGTTTTAGGTAAAATAATTAGTTTGGAGAAAGTAGCAGATAGAAGGGTGTTAACTTATTCAAGGAAAAAACATGTCCAAGGTAACAATTAACGAGACGGAAGGTTAACAAAACTTCAGAAGCGTATTTATCTGAAATTTCTTTTAGTACAAGCTATTTATGTGAAAAGCTGGTGAAACATTAGCGTATTCATGTACAATTTAGCCTATTAATGATTAAGGAACAATAAATCCAATAACCCCCTAATGCACAACAATGCGAGATAAAACAGGTACTCATGTCATTAGATGGAAGGGCTGGAATATACCTTATGCAGAGACAACAAGCTCAGAATTGCATTGTGTCATTGAGTTGCAACCCAACAGCTAACCACACACAAGCACGCTCCAAAATAACATCTACAACTTCCCAAAGCGGTTAATGCACTAATAACAACAACAATTTGTCAGGGTTTTATCATCAATCACTTAATGGAACATATGCCTGATAAAATAAAATATTAAAAAAAAAAAAAAAAAAAAAAAAAAACTCCAACTTCAGAAGTTTAACTAATCGCCCTATAGCTTGCGAAACATTAATATCTCAAAAGGGTTCCCTAAAACAATCAAAACCCTAGTAATCCCATCAAATCCATAAAAATTTGCTATAAATTGCGCAAAAATCATACAATAATCAGAAATAGATGAAAAGGTGATTATACCTTCATCCTGGATTTCTTAGCTTGAAGTTTCTTTTCCCTCTCCTCCTTCTCCTCTGCAAAAATTCCAAAAAAAAAAAAACCCAAAACAAATCAGAAGCAAATAAAAGCAAAGAAACCATCTTTTTCACAAAATTAGAGAGAAAACCGAAGATTTCATTACTTTGGAGCTCGAATTCGTACTGCCTTCTCCTCTTCGCCAAATTATTTTCTTAGACATTTTCTTTCCTCTCTAAAACCCTAGAGCTCCCATGCTTTGTTTATGTTTTTTGCAAGTTTTTAAGGGGAACATTCATTAATATTACCAAAATGCCACCAGGCCTACTTAGTTTGCAATTTACAAGGCATAATTTTAACGGTTCATCAAAATTATAGATTTCGGTGTAAAGCAGATTTTAGTGAAAATTATCGAGTAGGGTTAATGCTTGTTTAGGAAAAAATTAACTATTCACTAATTTAATAAATGATAAAAATGTATATTGGACTGTCCAATAAATTTTTCTTATCGGAAAATATCCATCACAAAATAAGTTCGGATTGTTACATCAATTCTCTAGTCCTAGATAAGTAGATTTTAGTATAAATAATAGGATAAAGTTTTAAATATCCACTAATTTAATAAATGATGAAAATGTATATTAAACCGTTCAATAAAATTTCTACATTGGAAAAAAAAAATCTATAAATTCGTTTTTTATATATGTCAACATATAGTAGTTTACTCATTCCTATTTCTAGCTCTTCAATGGGGGCAATGGATTAAGGGTGGATCCACATATTCAAACCAAACAAAACAGAGTCAGAGATCACACTATTAAGACAGCTTATCGAGAGTGCAAGGGGGTAAGTGCCCTTGTCGGGGGTACAAGGGCAAAGCTCCGATCCAAAAAACAATGCATATTTATGTCGTACAAAATCATATATAAATTAATATATTTATAATACTAACATAAATATTTGTATTATATATTTTCTATTGCAAATTGAAGATACTACAATATAGTTATAATCTTTAGATATATTTGTCATTTTTTGTGATTTTAAAATAAAAAAAAATATTTCATTCAATCCTGAACTATTCATTTCTCATTATCATAATTTTTATAATTTTTATAATTGAAAACTAGAAAATTAGAGGGAGCGAAATTATAAAATTGAGCGAAATTATAAAATTGAGGATTTCGGTCAATTTTTCTATCTTACGTATGTAAGTTTATGTAACGTATGGCCAAATCATTCTGCTCCATTTAATTCAGATCCTATGATAAGCAATTTGATTAAGTTCAAGATCTAGAGATGCTTGTGGTCCTCCAAATTTTTTGGGAGAGATTGAGAGCTCTATTTTTATTTTAATTTATTTATAATTTGGCAATCAAAGAGAGTTTATCTTTTGATTGGTCAAACTTTTTATTGTTCTTCTCTCTATTTGGAAAATTGACAATTTTCATTTTTTTTTAAATTTTTCCTCCTTGGTCTGCGGAGAAAAAGGAAGAAAAATGAACGGCAGTGAACATAGGACCCCTATCTTTCAAAGTTAGAATCTAAACCTAGATTTCTAAGTGACCCCCTTGAGGACAAGAATGTCTGATTTTTAAAGCAAATAGAATATTTGGTATTAATACACAATTCTTCGATAGTCTAAAAGGTTTACTTTTAATTAAAAAAAATAGTCCGAGTTCTTACTTAAGGTTGACCTAGGTCCAATCTGGATAATTTATGCTAGGAAAAAAAATATAAACTATGCGATTTTAATTAAATTTTTTTTTTTTCAAACAATAAGTATTTCTCAAAGGAAAATAGAAATATCATATTTCATAATTCATATTTCATATTTCACAAGTGCTAACAAAAAGTATTTTAACAAAAAGTATTTTATTGTTGTTCTCCATAGCTCTCCATTTAATTCAAGTTCTTTCACATCTACATAGCGATACAAACTCTCACACAAACAATTTATTTCTCTATAAATATATTATTATCCCAAACTAAAACACAAAGCACACCATACATAAACTTTGTATTACATCTTCATAATGCATTTACATTTTACATGGGAGGTTCAACTGGAGGAGATGCCAACAGCCTCCCATTCCCATTCGACACTGATTCTGGCCCCGCAGCAAACGTTGCACGGGAGGCCGGGCCGCCAGCGGCCAGCGCCACACCAGAGCTCCGAATCTCAGCCACTGCACGTCGAGGATTCACTTGTCGCGCCTTGCATAACTCGGGAAGAAACACACCTTGTGATCAAGCAACAAGATATACAGACGGATAGTTAGCGAAAGGGAAAAAAATGCTTTTTCTATAACTAGCTACTATTTAAGTACAAGAGATACTCGTCTGCATACCTTCTGCAGCCGCAAGATTGAAGTAGAGATCGACAATGTTAGGGCATCCTAGAGAGCACTGAGCAGAGCATAGCTTCTCCGTAAACCTAGACTCCAGCAATGCATCCGACGAGATCCCGAGCGAGCTCCGATCGAGCCCGCAAGCCCCGATACACTCGTCGGTCTCGATCAAGTCCCTGACTCCGCCTGCCTCGATTTCGGAGGTGCGACAGACGTGCTTCTCCTGCCCTCCCCTCTGCAAGCGCTTCTCGAGCACGCAACGCATGCCCGACGATGAGACTGCGTACGAGCACGCGCTCTGGTCCAAGCGCTCGCATACGGTCTCTCCTGTAAAAATGATAAAAGAAGATAGTTGGAATGCAGAATGAGAATGGACATGCCGAGGGTCCGATCATCTCTGTGCGCTTACCGAGAGCGATGGATGCATAGAGAGGTAGAAGAAGAGCCAAGGTGAGCAAAGATGGAGCCATTGACTCTTGGGTCTGTTCTGTTTCTTGTGGCAACGGCTTGTGAGTGATTTTGGGGGGAATTTATAGAGTTTGATTTGGACTAGAAATCAACGCAACGCCCCACTATACAGGAAGTTGGAATGGTCGGTATCAAATGAAAATTAGATAAGTTTTAGTAAATATTACAGTCATACCACAGTAAAAATTATGGACAAAATATAAAAATAAATAATAATTTTTTTCCCTATATAATATTCAATAAAAAAAAATAAACTAGAAAGATTGACAGTCAATTTGTACCTTCGCTTGCTTCTAAAAATATATTGTATTAAATAAAAAATTTATTGTTTATTTTTATATTTTGTTCATATTTTCGCTGTAATATGACTGTAATATTTACTTAGACTTGTCGAATGATAATTCGACACCAAATATTCCAGCTTTTGCTTTTACGTTACGAAAAGTCGTGAGTTACAAAGTCTACGCAAATTATTTACTTTTAGGCCAAGTTCCAACTACCCGGGATCTACGGTTACTTAGATATTGAAATTTCTATGCATTTTAGTCAATTTCTTGGCCAGAAATTAGTTGACATCTGAGACTTCATGTATTGCTTTGTTAGCGCCAAAACTCCAGGCTTTTTGGACTTTTTTAAGAAAAGACTACGGGTTAATTAGTCCTTTATTTCATTAACTAGCATTTAATAAAATAATTTAGAATATAATAGTACATTATTTTTTTAAGCATATTTTATTAATCAGAGCTTAATGATATGTGTCTAGTGAGAACATGGATGCTCGAGTTCATTGCCATAATTAAGTTAAGGGGTATTTACATATCTGTCCCTTGTATCTTTATAAATTATAATTTAGTCTTCCAAATCTTCATATTTAGGATTTAGTCCCCCAAATTCTTTAAGTTAGTACAATTTAGTCCCCAGTTTATATTTTGGCCCGATTTTTTCGTTTGACTCCTGATTTTCTTCACCTAATTCCCCTTTCCTCTTCCTTCTCTCTTCTTAGTTCTTATTGAGTTCCCTCCTTATTCTTTTCTTCTCTTACTCTATTCATTTATTAGGTTCTCCCTCTCTATATTGAAACCAAATATATTATTCTCCACTAAATATATTAAACATTTAAGTCTCAATATAAATTTATTTATTGGGTTCTCTTTCTCTATATTGGATAAATTCATTTGTAGGTTTAATACATTTAATGGAGAATAATATATTTGGTCTCAATATAGAGAGGAAGAATCCAATAAGTGAATAGAGAGAGAAGAGAAGAAGAAGAGGGGAACCCAATAAGAACTAATAAGAGAGGGGGAAGAGGGAAGGAGAATTAAGTGAAGGAAATTATGGATAAAATGGAAAAATCCACCCAAAATATAAATTATGGGACTAAATTATAGTAACTTAAAGGATTTGGGGGACTAAATCCTAAATATGAAGATTTGGGGGGACTAAATTATAATTTATAAAGATTTAAGGCACAGATCTATAAATACCGCTTAAGTTAATCACTAATTAACTAAAGTGTTGTCTAATTAATGATGCATTTTTTCTGGTAAGTTAGGAAATAGATGAAGCTTTATTAATAGATCATGATGACTAATGATGAGTCATTTGTTTCTATGCCTCCAATTTCTAAAGATCTCTAATTATTACCTACCTTCCAAAGTCTAAAGAGGTTTGAGAAATTGAAACCATGATTAATAATTTGCGAGTAATTAAGAGGACTAATTAAAGAGTGAGTGATTAGAATAAGAGCGCTTTTAAGCGTAATATACAATGTACGTAGGAGAATGTGATAGATTGATTTAAAATCATTTTTAAATACAATGAATATTTTCCCCCCTCTTTTTTGACTAATAAATATAGTGAAACTAAAGCATAAACTTTATGACCAATGTATAGAAAATGCCTTCAATTCAAGAGAATTCAGGTACATTACCTAACTAGAACCTTCTTATCGTCACAAGCTATTTCTACTCGCTACATGCATAGATAGTTCGTGATTATGGTCTAATTTAACTTAAAAAATCTATATAGTTCAAAAAATGATGGGAACGCTCCAGTGTGCGAAGGTAACAAGAAAATAGTCCCATACGCATAAATTTAAAGTAATGTATACTGGGAAATAATAATAATTAGAGATTTTTACTTATATGTCCCTTATATCTTTAAAAATTAGACTTTAGTTTCTGAAATCTTCATATTTTGATTTTAGTCCCCTAAAATCATTTAAGTTACTACACTTCAGTCCACCAAAATCCTTTAACTTACTATACTTTAGTTCCCTCATATATTTAAATGGAAATGAGCTGACAGCTCACGCAAGTTACCTAAGTTACAGTTCATTTCCACTTTCTCCAAAAATCTTTTTTTAAAAAAATTATTTTGGATTATTATCTCGATCCTCCTAGGATTCACTCATACCCAATTTCTTGGGTATTAGTTTTAATTTGGTTTTCCTTCAAGTTGACACAAAGTTAACAGTTTCCAATGAATAAAATATTTTGCATGCACTTGATGAAAGGGTAAATGAACTCTAAAATTTATGAAATTTAATCCGAAAGAAGTTAATGAGGTAGAGATAATAATTGTAAAAGAAAATTAAAGAGAAAATCATTGGATCATTATAGTTGTACCTTTTACTCATGTAACTTTTCCTAAACTGGCGGCTTATATATATATATATGTACCATCACCAACTTGAACATCTCTCTTTACATTACACATGCAAACCTTTTAACGACGATACTAAAAGGGAGTTCCTTCACCGCCGCTTAGATGGCCCAATAAAATTATTACACATGATGCCACTTAAAAAGCAGTTAAGGAAATTATTTTATTTGTTAGTTTTAGTGGCATCACGTGTAATAATTTTATAAGACTACTTAAGCAATGGTTGTCAGTGAATTTCCCATTTTCTCTTTATATATATATATATATATATATATATATATATATATATATATATATATATATATATATATATATATATATATATATATATATATATTCTACATCCTTTTTCGCCTATATTTGAACACAACAAGAAGTAGGAGACTACAATAGCTTACATGCACCATGCTAGGGTGAAAATGGATTGATCTAGACAATAATATTACATAATCCCAAAGTGACGGTTATATGTTCGAATTTCAATAATATTGAGAAATTTAATCTAGATAATTAACCAGATATGAAATTTTAGAATACAATAATGAAATAGAGGTTATACTAAGAGTGCCATCCGATTGGGTTGGAGTCCAAGTCAGGGCCAATCTAAAACTCCATGTACATTGACTAAACCCAACCTAACATAGATTATGTCTATTGGATAAAAAAAAGGAAAAAAAAAAGAAAAGAATTGGTCAAGGGTCGGGTTCGAATTTAACATGACCTATTTGACTCCAAAGACGACAAAAGATGATATATCTGAATATAAATTTGGATCAAATCCGGATATTAGACCGATATTATTAGTTATGATTATTTTTGGAAAGAAAAATAATATTAATTTCTAATAGCTATGTCTTTATCATTGAAAAAATTCATATTAAATATTAAATTAACATTAATTTTTATATTGTTATTAATAATTCTGCATAATAGATATTATTCGGAATTTTATATATCTATTTAGATATGCTAGATTGAATAAGGACAAACTCACATTCATACCCTACTTTTTAAACGGAAGGAATAATAATATCCATAAGTATTAAAATTTAGATATGAATTCGTGGATTGCATTATT
The DNA here is from genome assembly GCA_036321105.1 of Dracaena cambodiana. Classification (NCBI taxonomy): domain Eukaryota; kingdom Viridiplantae; phylum Streptophyta; class Magnoliopsida; order Asparagales; family Asparagaceae; genus Dracaena; species Dracaena cambodiana. Next base: position 49,691,229 of record JAYEPQ010000007.1, read on the forward strand.
TTATATTTGTTTACATTCCTAATAAAAAAAAAAAATCAGTAAATAGGTAGAGAAAATGAGGGGAGTTGCTACGTGAGCACACTTTTTCCCTAGTGGGCTCACTTTGTTCAAACTTCCAAAATAACACTATAAAATGGGCTCACTAGAAAAAATGGTGTGCTCCTTTAGAAACTCCCAAAATGAGTCTCCAAACTTGGAGAGTTTCCAAAGAAGCATACCATTTTTTCTAGTGAAATCACTTTTTTATAACTGTCTGGACTCAAAGTCCGGACCAAAAAAAACACAGAACACCTTTCGTTCACTAGGAAAATTGGTGTGCTACTTTGAAAACTCCCCAAACTTGGTAGGTTTTCAAATTGGATCAGGCTCATTAAGACCTGAACCCGACCCGTTAATCCACATCCGAAGCTCGAAATGAAAAACCCTAAACCGTACGTCTAGGGTTTCGCTCCTCCCACTTCCGACGCCCAACGGCGACAACCAAAGGCCGCGTCCGCCGATCGACGGCGATTCCACCGACAGAGAGAGAATAAAAAGGTAACTTTTATATTTATTTTTTTACTAATTTTGTTCTAATGACTTCATGGCTATGGCGAGATTGTTAAAGCTTGATGCTTGATGCGGTGGCAGTGAATTCTTGTGTTATGACTTGTCATTCATGTTGGTTAAAAATTGAAAATTGAAATTTTTAGTAATTTTATTTATTTAGAGTCGCTAGGGTTTAACACTGTGGAGTGTTTAGGGAGACTGAAATTATAAAAGATCAATTTTGTCTTTTGCCCTCCAGCTAGGGATGAGAATGGGCGAGTGCACAGATGCGAGTGGGCGAGTGCACAGACGCGTCCATTCTCATCCCTACCTCCAGCTGTTTGAGGATTTGCCCATGACATCATGTTATTGCGATATGAAAAATTCCACTAAGGACTTGTTTGAGAAGTGAACTTTCAGAAAATTATCGCGTCGCAAGTAGATTCAGCCATGGATTCTTTGTATATGATGTGTTTTTATGAGATAAAGCTGTAACTTGAAGATAGTTTGGCTAAGGAAGATATGCTATTAAAATATACTGTTTTTTCCATAAAAATTTCAGTATGATTTTAAGCTACCTGAGTTTGGTGCTTTTGATTTTTTTTTCTTTTATACCACACTGCTGGAAGAATGGCTAAACCTTTTGACTAAGGAGCATGGACATGCTCCTTGGGATACCTTATCGTGTCGAACAAGAGTCTGACACAGACATGTCATAGTCATGCCAAAAACTGTATCGGACACACTACATTACTTATCTAATAAAATAAAGGAAAAAAATATCATGTCGTTGCCGTATCCATATTTCTTGTAGGCTTGTCCGGAAAAAAGAGTTAAATAGTCTGGAAAAATAAAAAACAAACATTGCTAAATTGGTAACATTTATTTATATCTAATTAGTTTTATGAACTTGTGGATATGAGTTTTGTTTGGTTTCTATGTATGAAGAAATGTTGTTTCTACGATGATCCATGACATGCTGTCATTACTACCTTTTGTTTTTTGCAGGAGTGAGAAAAATAGATGCATGATTGATGTCAAAACTTGTCCCTTTGTAAGAGAACGAAGAGACACAAACGTGTACATCGTTTGTGCATTCGTTTTGTATATTTTAGGAAAATTATTATGTTAATAATAAAATAATATAAACTTAAATTTATATTTTTTTCCGTGTCCTTACGGTGTCTATATGCTCATTTTTTCATCAAATGCCATATCCCGTGTATGTATCCATATCTGAATCCATCTCTATGCTTCATATGTAATTTTGTTTTTCTTTGCAATAACTACTTTTTGAAGACAAAAAAATTTGTATATAACAAAAACTAGAAAAAAGTTTGTTTCACGATAGGCATCAACTTGTATAGCACCAAAGACAAAATATACTGTGAGCAATCATTAGCAAAAGTATTTTGAATTGATTACTCTTTTTGATTCCTTACATATTATCTAGGGTACGTAACTGATACGGTGTAAAGATGCTAGCATACCTGCTAGATGTATAACTTTGTAGAATAATTTTCAAACAATGTGCCCATAATTGTTTGGATTTATGTGTCCATGTATATCTTTGAAGGAAGTTTATATTTTGATATTGGGTTCTATGGCCCTTGCAGATAAACTTGTATACTGAGTGACGGAAGATGTCTGCTCAGAGTGCAACAGTGATGGGGTCTCTTCATCAGGATTTTTGGACCAAGGCTTGTAGCATTCATCCTTGTAGCATTCATCCTAAGGTTCTCACCAGAAGACAATACCAGCATCATAAATGGGTCAGCCTTTCTAGGCTTTGCAAAGCTTCAAATATCAAGGGGAGCTTGATTACTGGACAACCATCATCCACGTCTGTCTCTGACTTGAAAACTGGAGGTAGTTTCGCACCCTGAGCATTTGATATTAATTGTTCGTGGTTCAGAAGTGATTTAATCATTCAGTAATATGTGGATGCTGCAGTATCTAGTTTGAGGCACTAGTATCAAATTTTAATGAAACTACCATGTTGAGATTGAGCTTATTGTCTCTATAGATATCTCCTCTCCTTTTATTGAAGTTTTGTTTATTAAAATTCTAACGTTATACCAAATTCCATTTTAGTTGAGATCCTTTCGTGGCATTGTGTGCTTCATTGTGACTAAATAACGATTTCATCTTTGCAACAGCTTCATCAAAGAAGCAGTATCTGATTGTTTGATCACTTTATGCTTTCTTTTGAGGCTCATTTATCCTCACACGTTTAGAAGAAACTCGTAAAGTGATGTCTTGGCATGAGATGTGGTTATGTAATGCATGGAATGCTCATTACCTACATAGTTTCTTGAGAAATGTGTGACTAGAGTTTTGTATAATATGCTTTCTTAAAAGATGATATTTTGTATTTTTACTATCCTATAACTAGTGAAAGAAAGATATAAGTACACCTACTTTGACATGTTATTGTGCAAATGAGATCATTTTTTTCTTCTTTTGTGTGTGTGTGTGGGCGTCTGTAGATTTTTTTTTTGGTTGGATTGGATGTTTTGTTTTGTGTGATTGGGAGTGGCTTTTTTGGTGGTCGTTTTTTTTTTTTTTTTTCCGCAGCGGTTGGGTGGGGGGAGGGGAGGGAGTTGGGGGTGGGGTGGTTTGATATTGGGCCTGCAACCCAGATACGTCGAATTTGAAGGTAGCTTGTTATTGGGCTGGACAGCAATTCAAATATAACTTACATCTTAATGCTTACGCATCCCTCATTGGGAAAGCACACTTCATCCAAATCTTGTACATTTTATTCATCCACTTTTTGATGTTCCTCTATATTTTTAGATGCGTATATCTAACGAGATATTGCTATCTGTATGTGGGGTTACTCATTGATCACAGAGAGCATGGATTGTTCAGTAGACAGTTCTCTGCGAGATGCAGATCCTGAACTTCATGCACTTATTGAGAAGGAAAAGCAGCGCCAATTTAACTGCTTAGAACTTATTGCTTCTGAAAATTTTACATCTCGGGCAGTGATGGAAGCGTCTGGTTCATGTCTCACAAACAAATATTCAGAAGGTCTTCCTGGTAAAAGGTAAAAATTTAAAAGTTAGTATTGTTGCATATCATTATGTACAAGCGCTGTCTTCTCCTTGCAAATTTTAGTTAACTTTTTAATGCTTTTGCATCTGATTCAGGTACTATGGTGGTAATGAATATATTGACCAAATTGAGACCCTCTGTCAGAAAAGAGCTCTGCAAACATTCCGCTTAGATGAAAACAAATGGGGTGTAAATGTTCAACCGCTATCCGGTTCTCCTGCAAATTTTGAAGTCTACACTGCTCTTCTTAGCCCTCACGACAGAATAATGGTGTGTCAGTCTTATTGCCTCCTTTTATATCTACACCTTTTCCCTTCCTTGTTGTTCCTTCTATAGCCATAAAACTCTAAAGTTATCTGTCTATAATAGTATAATTGGTATAGGGCCTCGATCTCCCTCATGGAGGTCACTTGTCTCATGGCTTTATGACACCTAAAAGGCGAGTGTCGGGCACATCAATATACTTCGAGTCCATGCCATATCAACTTGATGAATCTACAGGTTATATGCTGCTTCACCACTTCAAATTTATGGACAATTGATGAGTTATTTAGTTACTGTATCTGTTTATTTTTATTTTTCCTGTAACTTTTTTATTCGCTTGAATCAGGCTTTGTGGATTATGAAATGCTCGAGAAAACAGCTATCCTTTTCCGACCAAAACTTATAATTGCTGGTGCAAGTGCATATCCTAGGGACTTTGACTATCCTCGTATGAGGAAGGTACGTGCTTTCTTTTTGCATGCAAGTGTAACATATGTTGGCGTGAGTTTTGTGATATCTATTTAAAGAGATTCTAATGCTATTACTAACTTAACACAAATTACTAGATAGCGGATGCTGTAGGCGCATTTCTTATGATGGACATGGCTCACATTAGCGGACTTGTAGCTGCTTCAGTTGTTGCTGATCCCTTTGAGTATTGTGATGTTGTTACTACAACTACTCATAAGGTATGAAGTAAAATATTAGATAATCTGTGGCATATTTTATGCAACCAGCTATCTCCTATGGACTTCAAACGTTATTGTGGATTTTTAAAAAATTATGCTAGTTACTTTTGTCTTATTTTAAAGGGTGCTAAACTGCTAATGAATAAGGCTCTTATGGCAGTTTAAAAAAAAAGAAGAAGAAGCTTGTACTATTTCCACTAGTGACAAATTTGTTACATAGGAAAGTTGTGATGAAGTGATTTTTTTTTTCATGCTCTAGTCTTTCAGCTGAACAGTTGATCTCGGCACAAATCAGAGAATCATTTAGCTCCATTAAACTAATACAAATAGTTGTGATATTGGTTTCATGTTGATTAGATACAACACTATCTTTGTTTCAAACTTCCAATTGAAACATGTGGATTAAGTTAATATCAGTAAAATTGTTCATCAATGTTCTCTAAAAGTTATCAATGATTTAAAACCTACTGACTTATACCAGCATGATTGCATGACAAGGAAAAAGAAAAGATTATATTCAACTTTGAGAGCTTCAAAATTTCTCGAATACTCAATATCTTTCTGTACATTGAAAACAATTTACAGTTTCATTTATCATGAAAGTTCGTAAATTTATCTCGAGAGTAATTTCTAGTAGTATGTGATTGTATTAGAGTCCACAACAAATTGTGACCTGAACTCCGGAAAATGGCATAGAAATGGGGTGTTGATACTAGGAGATGAAGAAAATGTCATTCATAAATAGGTCATTATTGTTATTTACGCATCATAAATGGGAGCCAGCAGTAAAAGGGTGTTTGGGGATACGGATGAAGATTATTGGACTGTAAATATGGAAGGAGTATGGAAAGAGTTTTTGGGCATATTGGTGTTAATTATTAATTAGGAGAGAGGGAATATTAGGAGGATTGGATGAAAGTTGAGGAATACTGGGAGATAAATTTATTTATAGGCAGACCTAGGTCATTTAACTCATGCTGGTAAAGATAATAGTGGATATGTTAGTGCATAGAGGTTATTAATATGTAGGTTAATATGATTTTGGAATTTACAAAGTAATATGATGTTATCATATATAAATGAAAATTTTCAAAAGAAGTGTGAAGATTCGATATCTTTTATAGTGGGTTATGTTCCCCTGGAAAATTTGAGTTATGTAATAGTCGAATAGGTTTCTTTAACTATGAGGATAAATACACTGCATGCACATTTGTAACATATATCTGGGGAGATATTGACCACATAGTCATTTATATCATGAAGTAGAATGAAAAAAAAAGAAGGAAAAGTAAGAACTAGATGACAGAACTAAAAAACTGAGAACTTAACATTTGGAGCACAAAAGCCCCACTTAAGGTCAGGATTGGTGCCTGGTTAGCACTGTCCAAAAGCCTCCTGACCCCGACACTCTCGAAGGACATCTTTCCTTCATTCACGTGTCCACTTTGCTCTTCTCCTCCAGAAACCGCCAATCATCTTTTCCTTTACTGTTCTTTCTTCCAATCCATTTAAAGCTACTTTCTATATCGGTACAACATCTGTCAAATACCTAATTTTCAGACATCAACTCATGCCCTCCTCTTCATGCTTCCACCTGTCACCTTTTCACTGTCGGACAACACATCTCATAAACGCACTGCCTTTGTCATCTTCTGGACACTATGGAAAGAAATAACAAGATTTTCAAGGACGAACATCTCCTTCTACTCCGGATGTGATCATCTACAAAATCTCCTATTCCATAGACCAATGGTGGCACCTGGACACCCGACCTCTTCCTTTGCTCATGAATTTTATTTTTTTATTGTTTGTTTCTTTTCGTTTTACCGCTGGTAACCCGTGTAACCTTTTATTTTTCTTCTTAATAATATCCAAATGCCTGGGATTTCTTCCTTAGTTGTTCCTTTTTCTCAAAAAAAAAAAAAAAAGGCTGAGAACTTGGAACTTATCAAGGATAAACTAATAAAATATGGTGATTGGAGTATAGCTTTGTAGCGGAAGACTCCATGAAAGATGACAAAAGCATAGCTGGCTATCAAATTGTTGTTGACCCTCTTAGCTGGTGCCAGATTTCTTAGCCAAGGACACCATGGACCAAAAAGGGGCATGCCATAAATCCTAGAGGTTAATTGGCGGTAGGGAAGTTAACCTAACTGGTTCTTCACTTTAAAGAACATGCAAGTATGCACCTAAGGAGTAAGCCTCCTAAAAGTCATATGGTTGTAGAGAAATCAACCTTAGTGGTTGCTCAGTTTAAAGCACATGCAAGTAACAAATGAGGAGTAAAGAGTAAGGCTTCTAAAATGAATCTAGAAGGAAAAATTGATACATTTATAACAACAATAACTAACCCTTTTATCTCAAGTATTTGGGATAGGTTGCATGAACCAAAATAGAATTACACTGGATTAATCACTTGAATGATCCTTATCTACTAATTCTTATCAAGCGATATGTCTTCATTAAGCCTTTAGCATCAATATCTTTTCATATCACCTGTATCTATGTTTTCTCTAGTCTTCCTGTTTTTTTAACTTATCCTATATTGATAATCTCCTATCGCTGAATTGGTGCATCTGTACGTCTGCGTTACATATGACCAAACCATATTGCTTAATAGGAGATTGATACATTTGATGTAGGGAGTTACAAATGCACTACCTTTTGATGAAGTTTCCTGAGATCAGCTTCTGGTGTAGTATTATCAGCCAGTTCACTTAAACGAGTTGTAAGGACTAGAAGGTGTAGCTATTATAGGCAAGTAAACAATGAAGTTTGTGCAAATGAAAAAAATTTGTATTTCATGTTCCTTATTAAAATAAGCATGTGAATTCTGATGGCTTAGCTTTACTGCTAATTTTGTAATTATTTTCTACTTTCTGGGGTTTATGGTAATAGTAATCTATACCTTCTATGTACGGTCTGTGGTTGCTCATTGTTTCTTTAATTCACATCGTTATTCTGTGACCACAGTAACTACTCAAACATTTATTTTATAGATACATGATCTTTATTTATTCGATCATTCTTGACTGGTCCTATATAGTAAGCAATTGAGTTTTCTTTAAATTTTCTCTATCAATGATCATTTTCTCATATGATTCTTTGCCACCTTTCTTTTTGGTGTTACAGTATTTCCATTTAGGGAATCATTTTCATAGTTATGTTCCACTACTTGTGACGATTTATTAAGAATGTGAATGCAGTCCTTGCGAGGTCCTAGAGGCGGTATGATCTTTTACAAGAAGGATCCAGTTCTTGGTGTTGATTTAGAAAATGCTATAAATAATGCTGTATTCCCTGGTTTACAGGTATGTACCATATGTATCCTTTTTATGCAACGAACTTACATCCATCTATCTCACACTCCTACTTGTTTTTGTATGTAAAATAAGATCATAGTTTTATGTAGGGCGGTCCTCATAATCATACGATTGGTGCGCTTGCTGTGTGCTTACATCATGCCCAATCACCGGAATTCAAGACTTACCAGAGCCAGGTTTTACGTCTTTTGCCTCACAATGGATTTACCGGAATTTATTAGTATATCCTGTTTTTTGAGCCAACGACTCTATAATTGACAATTTTTGCAGGTAATATCTAATTGCAAAGCTCTTGCATCCAGACTGATAGAATTGGGTTACAATTTAGTATCTGGGGGAAGTGATAATCACCTCGTTTTAGTAGATCTCAGACCACTGGTATGATCACATATATATATATATATATATATATATATATATATATATATATATATATATATATATATATATATATATATATATATATATATATATATATATATATATATATATATATTTATTTATTTATTTATTTATTTATTTATTTTTTTATTTTTTTTTTTTGCATGCTTAGTTGGAAGTTACACACTTAGTTGGCATATGTTTTCGTTGTATTTTTTTGATATCTTTCATATCATATGATATTTCACTAAGATTTCATTATACTTATATAACCAATTAGCCTTTCTTCGTCCTTTTTTAAGCATTCTTCTTCCTTTATAGAGGCTTAACGTAACATGTCCCTTGTTTGAAGAAATTTGTTGAAGTTTCTCTTTAGTTTTTATATAGAGATTAACTATATTCTATGTGAATAAAAACTATTATTCTTATATAAAAGAAAATAATAAGCATATCCTAGAGGAGCTCATGATGAATATCAAACTTATTTGAAAAGTGTCAACATGTTGAAGAAGCATGAAAGAAATGCGTGAAGTTGTAAACTACATTATAGAATTGATAACGCGTTGTAGAAGTTCCTTGCTTAAAATTGAAGGCAGCCATTAGAAATAAAGTGGCTCCAACTTTTTTCTCTCGTCATGCTAGAATTTACTTGCTCGCAATATCTGGCCTCAGGGTTGAAGATCTCCTGTTACTTGGAAACCAATATTATTTTCTTTGGTTTTTTATATTAGGAGGAAAGTGCATGTAAGTTGAAATTTTAAAATGGTAAAATTGTATCGAATTGGAGGAATTATTGCCACAAAGGAACAACAGTCCAACCTGACACATTGATATGGGAACTTCTAAATGCGCACCACTTTCTTCTTAGCTTCTTTGTGAGCACTATATAACTTTTAAAATAGGTGGGTTTTTTCTTATTGAGCACCATCCAATTTTCCATTTTACCCTAATTTTCTCTACCCTCTGAAACATTTTTTTCCTAGTGAGCACCATCCTTGTTTCTCCTCGATCTCTCTCTCTCTCTCTCTTCCCTTAAACCCTCTTTTGTTCGCTACTCTCTTCGCCGCTCTTCCTCTCTGCGAACCCTCGCCGCGAAGCGTTCCTCGACCGGCATCGTGGGTCAAGATTTCTTAATGGGTTAGAGAAGGAAAGAAATGGGAATGGTGCTCACTAAGAAAAGGGTCGAGGCCTCTTTTGTCAAAAATAATGCCTCTTTTGTCAAAGATAATGGCAAAATTGTAATTTTTCTTAACTTAACTCATGGTGCATACTAAGAGGAAAGCGGTGCGCATTTAGAATTTCCCCACCGATATCTTGATGTTATACGTAACACAGTACCCAAAATAGCCTCCATTCCATTTATTTTTAAATGTTTTCGCTTTTCATTTAAATTATTTTTACTATCAAGATAAACAAGCCAGAAGTACGAATGCAGTTTACCAATTTTGTTGGGCAATGAGTTTCCCAAATTCTTGGCCAAGTTAATCGTGACCTAGAAATCGCCATAAGATATAATCTTGATAACTCGTCGGTAGGTTTTAAACCCCTAGCGTTTAATGTTATTAAAGCTGATGTATTCGAGGAACAAACCCCGACAAAGTTTAGACAAAGAAGTTGTATGTTATGATGTGCTATTAGGAAACCTCATCAAGCTTAAATGTGCCAAATTGAATCACATGACCAACATTGCTCTCTTCGTGTGGGGGAATAAAACATCATTGAACTAAGAAAGAAAGAGAACACAGTCTAAGTAAAAAATCCAAGTCTTTCTAAAACTATTTTGTCCAACATGAACCAAAATGGCTTCATCTTCAGAGTGCAAATGTAGCAGCTGGTCGTTAAAAAACAGAGACAATCACAGAGAAACAGAAAATGACATTTCCAAGCTTTTAGTACCTCAATGTGGTAGAAGATGTACAGTGGCTATCGTACCTGCGTGCTTGTGTGTCGGTTGTCTCTCCTCATCAAAAGTTATGTGAAATGCATGCAGATCATATGCACATAAGATAGTACAGTAGTAAAGATGTTATGATCCTATCGATACAGATAGATGATATTAACTGCAGTAAATATCTGCAAGCTGACTTTTGGATTTAACGTGCGGTGAGGTATTTAATTTGATGGTATGGGAATGAATGATTAGGGCTCAAAACTTTAGGTAAGATGGTCAGGACTTTATGTAAAAAAATTTCCAAACTACGATTAAAGAGACTCAACAGCATATGTATGAAGGCCAAACTTAAAATTGTTATACGTGAAATGTATATGTATAATCTCCGACAGCTCTACATAGGAGTGAGTACCGAAATAACCAACCAAAACCGATCCGAATAAGCAAAAAGAAAGCGAACCGAAATAATTAGGTCGGTTTTCGATTTCGAGCTTTGAAACTCAAAACCGAACCAATCCAACTGAATTGTTTAAAAATTACATATTTATACACAACATATACATGTATATATTATATATATGTATACACACTCATATGAATATAAATATACATGTACACAGTACACACATATATTATAAATAATAAATTCAACACCAACTGCATACCTTGACGTGATATGCTTACTTAAATAATTTAATTATAACTTTTAAACAATTTTTATCCAAAATTCGGTTCCTATGTATTAGTTCGACTCGGTTTTGATTTCCATTCTTAATCGGTTCGGTGCAGTTTTGTTAAAATTGGCAAAACCGAACCGAAACCGACGGATGCTCAATATTTGATTGTTTTCTCTCTGCCACTGCTAACTCCCATAATCCACACTTGTAGGGCATTGACGGAGCTCGTGTAGAGAAAATTCTGGATATGAGTTCTATCACACTCAACAAGAACTCCGTGCCAGGTGAGAGTCCATGCCGCTTCTTTCAACCTTATAGTTAGGCATTTGTTTCACCCACCTACTTCAATCTACCTTGAAATCTTATTTTGTTGTGAAAAAGGCGACAAGAGCGCCCTAGTCCCTGGAGGTATCCGCATAGGGACACCAGCAATGACTACCAGGGGTCTCAAGGAGAAGGATTTCAGAATTGTCGCGGACTGCATTCATGAAGGCGTGCAGATTGCGCTTGAAGCCAAGGTCAGTGCCAAAGGAACGAAGCTCAAAGACTTCATGGACTCTGTAGCGTCGCCAGAGTTCGCCCTTAAAGATGCCATTTCCATGCTCAGAACGAGGGTCGAAGCCTTCACAAATCAATTCCCCATGCCCGGTGTGTAGAACCCCCAACTTTCGAAAGCTCGAGGACTTCCAAAATGGCATACCAGTGTTCGATCACAATACTAGCACCGATATGTAAGATAGGGATGATGCATGGTGCTACAATCTAAAACAAGAACTTCTATGCGCAATTCATGTCACCCAACACAATGTATCACGTTTTACCGTGATACATCAGGCATCATTTTTACTTGAAACTATCATAATCTAATACTAGACGTACATTCACTGTTTATTCTGGAATATTTTGTGTATTGGATCTCTCATAATTAAAGAGACTTCATTGGCTTTTAAATACACATTTTGTACATTAACATGGATGTCAAGGACTCTTGATGGCCAAAGACTTTTATTTTTCATGGTATAAACAACAACATATGCTTATTAAGTTACAAGGGACAGGCATACTTGCATAGTTCCTTCCATGTGAATTTTGTGCAAAAACATTAATTAGCAAGCTTTTGAGGCTGATACAATCAAAAACTGCTTATTTATGTTATGATATAGGATATCAAGTTAGGAATCAACTCATATAATAGAGTCGATTAACTAAACTATTGCGTCATGGTGTAGCATCATATCCTAAAGATAGTAAGTTATTTTTTTTTTTCCACGCTATTGCGTAATGGCGTAGCATCAGATCCTAAAGATAGTAAGTTATTTTTTTTCTCTTATGGAATAAAGTCATTTTCAAAGATTCTATATAAATATCATATATGTGTTCATGTTCCTTAAGTTGCAAAAAAAAAACTAAAAAAAAAATTAATTAGTGATCAAAATTAGAGTTTGAAACTTATTCGCAATCAACTTCTTCATCACTTTAAACAAAAGAATAAATCAAGATATTTAAATTAAGATCTTACCGGTTAACAACTTACCAATAGAAGAAAATGTAATATTTTACACAATCTTCATCGGGATTCAGAAAAATAAATAAAAATTTATCTGAGAGTACTATCACTAGCTTTTAAAAAACTTGCTTTTTCCCCCCTGATCATGTGCTCAAATAAAGACGCTACACCCTCTGGGCTCCTTCAGAGTTGTTTCCTTGTGCAAGTTTTGGGCTCTGGGCCCACTTTTTGTTTTGCTTTTGGATGGTGCATGCTCATTTATTGGATTTATTACATTTCTATGATTTTTCCTTTTAATTTTTTTTTTCCAGAATTTTTCTATGATTTGTGATATTTTCTCCGTGGTTCTTACTTTCTATAATATTTTTAATAGCATCTGAACTTGAATTTTACATTAGGTAAAATTGTCTTTAGACTAAGGATTGATTTGATGCAATTTGCGATCATCAATATAGCAGCAGTCAGTTTAGATATTTGGGTTCTATTATTCAGAATAATGGAGAGATCGATAATGATGTTAACTATAAAATATAAGCTGGCTAGTTGAAATTGAGAAGTGCAACGTGAGTTTTATACAATCGTAACATTCCGTTAATGCTAAGGAAAAATTTTTATAGGACTGCTATTAGGCCAGTTTTATTATATGGCACGGAATGTCGGTCTATAAAGAAACGTCATTCCAAGAAAATAAGTATAATAGAGATGCACATGCTCCGCTAGATATGCGGTAACACTAGGTGAGATAAAGTGAGAAATGAAGATTTTCGTACTAAGATAGATGTAGCTCCCATCGATGAGAATATGTGAGAAAATCGCTTACGATGGTTTGGTCATGTGTAACATAGGCCTACAAATAAACCAACTCAACGAGGGGAGTTTATCAATGTAAGACAAGTTAAAAGAACGAAAGGAAGACCGAACAAAATATGAATAGAGCTGATACGAAAATATATAGATTCTAGAGGTTTAAATGAGAAGTTATTACTTGATAGAAATGAATAGAGAAGGACTATCAAAGTGATCGATTCGGCGTGATTCTCTTTTTGGTTCGTGTAGCCTATCCCAAATACTTGGGATAAAAGGCTTAGTTGTTGTTGTTGCGATGATCAATATAATCTAAAAAAATACGATTATATGTCATAAATTTCTAACTTGACGCAATTAACAAGAACTAGTCGAAAATAGATATTGAGGTGGATATGTCGAGAAATTTTCATAGGAAACATAAATTTATTTTAATTTTTAAAACTTTATTTAATAAGTTTTTTAATAATTTTATTTCAAAGCTAGTCTTGCTTAGGATAATATATAGACTAGGATAATCTTTAGGAAGCTGAATCTCTAATGAAGCCTATGGATGAACAAAAGGTACTTGAGATTATTCTCAGTCCCCCAAAAGATAAGCTTAATTAAATTACCAATTCCTAATCCATCCTCTCATTAAAAAAATAATTAAAAAAAAAATCTTTTCTCTCTTAATGGCCAATTTTGAAGATTCCAATTAGTCAAAAAGTTGAACACTATCTAGTTATGTGTTAATTATCTCCAACATTAATTTTTTTTTAATATATATAACATAATTTAACAAGAATAAATTTCAAATAATACAAAAATAATACCCAATATTTTTTTTTCTTTTTTCCTAATATTCATGCAAAAGAAATCAAAAGTCTTTTTTTTTTTAATGAAATTTTTAGACAATCTTAATTAGTTTTAATATAATAAATTGATTTTCCTTGAGAATGGCGCAAATAAAATCTATATCAGTGTCTTAAAAAATTGGAGAACAATTCAAAAAGAACCTTGATTGGGCTCAAGTTCACCCCCAACATCAAATCACAAGATTCTTTTAAATAAATCAATGGCACCATGTTTTTTTTTTAATGTATATAAAAAAAAATCTTTCAATCTCCAATTAAAATTCATAAAATTGATCACGTCAAAATCGACAAAATACATAAATAAACATACCTTGATAATGTATCGTCGAATCAGAAGGAAGAGGAAGAAGAAAAAGAGGCTACACATGGAAAATTCCAAAGGGAACGCATGATCTTATGTAAGAAGAACACAAGAAAGTGTTTGAGAGAGATCAATGCGATCCCTTTGGAGTTCTCCATTAGTTGCCCGTACAATCGATGGAATGATAAAAAAAAAAATTCAAAGGAAGAAGAAAAAGTCTTGAACTAGCTTCGGCTTCGCGCTCTTGCTTCTCTTGTTGTTTATCTAGCTCTACTTGAAGTTTAAGGAGTTGAGAAGGGCCAGTGGCTTCATTTATACCAAGGGAAGAGAGAGGGAAGATAAACATTTTGTTCACACAAGAGAGAGAGAGGGAAGATAAAGATTTTGTTCGTACACGAGAGAGAGAGAGAGAGAGAGAGAGATTTCACACTTAAGACGTGAGAGAACAAGCACCACTTGAGATGACCTACGAGCCCTTTATGTAAATTACTAAACTATGGACTTACTCAAAATTATTATTATTATTATTTTAAAAAAAAGTATATATGCTTCAAGAAATTTAGAAAGCATATATTTGGGGAATAATAAATACGTTTTGGCACGTGGGATAATGTTTATTTCATGAGGAGTGAATTTTTATTGATGATATTTTTTAGGTTATTGATTGATTTTTTTTGTTTTGTAGTTTTTTCATAAATAATTTTTTAGGGGTTTTTACATATTTGTCCCTTAAAGCAAAATTAGAATTTAGTCTCCCAAATCTTTATATTTATAATTTAGTCTACCAAATCCTTCAAGTTATCACAATTTATTCCTCAGTCATATTTTTGGCCCAAAATTTCCGTTATACCCCTGAGTTCATTTATTTTAGTCCTCTATTTCCTCTTTCTCTTCTCTTTTTCTTTTTATTGGATTTCTCTCTCCATTCTTTTCCTCTCTCTCTTTCCTCCCAGTTAATTTCTAAAGTGAAGTAACTCAAGAGAGTCCAATAAGAAGATGGAAGAGAGAGAGAGAGAGGAGACCCAGTTAATTTCTAAAGTGAAGTAACTCAAGAGAGTCCAATAAGAAGATGGAAGAGAGAGAGAGAGGAGAAGAATAGAGAAGGGAACCCAATAATAAGAGGAAGAGAGAAATGATGACTAAAATGAAATAATTCAGGGGTATAATAGAAATTTTGAATCAAAAATATGACTGATGATTAAATTATAGTAACTTAAAAGATTTGAGAGACTAAATTATAAATATGAAGATTTGGAAAACTAAATTCTAATTTTTAAAGATCTAAGGAATATATAAAAACCTGTTGTTGGTGTACTCTATATGCATTATATATCTTTTCATTCATTAAATTTTCAGTGGTAAAGTGTTTTTTTGAACTGGGGTCCATCTGCTTGCCTAGGAGAGGAACTGGAGCATTTTTAATTGTTGAGATTTAACGAAAAGTATCACATTTTTTAATTTGTTGTACTGCTTTCAATTGCAAGTCTTAATGGTACTTTACTTAAAGTTTTTATTTTTTTACTGTCTGTCCCAAAAACGGTTAGAAACGAGATTCGCACTCAATAGAAAAAATTATTGCACACTTCATATGACTATGCAACTTTTGGGACCACGAAGCTAAAAAAAGCCATAATTGCCCGTGAATTGCTGAATTGCTTGAAATAGGACAACATATTTTCACTATCTTACCTCTCGCAAATCTGAAATTTCGAGCCGACGTGTCAATCTCTTATTAGCTTGTAATTTGATGACATGAGCCCCAATAACATTTATACGTCTACATATAGACACTCTATATCTAAGTTTATATATGTGCGTGTGAATAATAGAAATAAACTGATAGTTCATGCAAGTTATTTAAGTTGCAGTTCATTTTCACTATCTTCAATAATTTTTTTTTTAAAAAAAATATTCTATTTGATTGTGATCTCGATTTTTTAGTTTTGATTTTGTTCAGTTGATTAAAAAATAATGGTTTTCAATAAATAGAATATAAATTTTAAAATTTATAAAATTTAATTTTAAAGTAGTTAAGAAAAAAAATCATTAGATCACTATATTTTTACCGCTAACTCACGTAAGTTTTCTTGAACCAACGATCCACCTACGGTAATGCCATATATATTTTTCTGTGTATGTGGGGTAACTTAACTATTTTGTATTAGACAATTTAAATTATAAGCAGTTATCTGAAAATACATTATCTTCTTCTAGATATATAATTTAAACTTCATTTTTTTCTTAAATTTGTGAGGAGTGTTCTATATATTTCATCACTCATAAATTCAAAATGTTTGAGTTGATGTTGTCGATCTCTTATTGCGTTGTAATTTGAAGGACGATAGAAACATTTCTAAGCTACGATATGCACCTAATGATATATAATCTCTCTTCTTCTAGATGCTTGGAAGTCTATTTTATTTTCTTTTTAAATTTGTAGAACTTCTAAAAAAATGAAATTATTAAGGTGTTGAACTCAATATATGTTACTCTATAATAACTCTGTCAATGCTGTACTTAAAAATTTATCCTTTCACCGTCTGTCCCAAATCAGGATAAAGGAAGAGGGTTGTAGTAGACCGATGAGAGTCAGCGTAAAACATTGTCACATATTATGACATGAACCAAAATATGAATTGCACACATTAGAATTTAGAACTTTTAGATTGAGTAGATCTAAAATAGGGTATATAAAGTGTAAATTTAGTAAATGACAAACCCTAGACTTAGTGTTGTAATACTAAACGGGTAAGAGATACAAATGAGCAGTTAGTTTAGATATTTGGATTCTATTATTCAGAATAATGGAGAGATCGATAATGGTGTCAACCATAAGATACAACCTGGCTAGTTGAAATGGATGAATGCAACGGGAATTTTATATGACCGTAACATTCCACTAAGGCTGAAGGGAAAATTTTATATGACTACTATTAAGTCAACTTTATTATATTACACGAAATGCTGGACTATAAAGAAATACTATTCACGGAAGATAAGTGTAACAGAGATGCGCATGCATCGCTGGATATGCGACAATGCTAGAAGAGATAAAGTGAAAAAATAAAGATATTCGTGCTAAGCTAAGTATATCCTCCATCAATAAGAAAATGCGAGAAAATCATTTACGATAGTTTGGTCATGTTTAACGTAGATCTATAAATACACCAGTTCAACAAGGGGAGCTTATCAATGTATGACAAGTTAAAATAGTGGAGGGAAGACCGAAAAAAATATGGATAGAGGTGATACGAAAAGATATGGATGGATTCCAGAGGTTTAAATGAAAAGATATTATTTGATAGGAATGAATGGAGAAAGATTATCAACGTGATCGATCAGGTGTGATTCTCTTTTGGCTCATATATCCTATCCCAAGTATTTGGAATAAAAGGCTTAGTTGTTGTTGTTGTTACTCTATAATAGCATACTAAACAAAATTGTAGACACGAAACAAATTTTTACAAAGTTTGAACTTAGTCTTAACAAAAATATCTACTAAGGTCATGTTTGGTTCTACCGAAAATAAACGAAAGAAAAAGAAATAGAAAAGAATAAAAAGAAAAGAAATAGAGAAGGAAATAAAATTCTTTTTGTTGTTTGGTTCAAAAAGAAATTGAAGAGAACAGATAATGAGAAAAAATAATAAATTAAAATAAATTTTAAATAAATAAGGAAAAAAATAATTTTGTTTTATACTCTTCCCACTCTCCTACCGTGATTCCATATAATAGTAACATGGACTAACGTTTTCTTTATTTTCTCTAATTTCTCTCTAGGTTAAGGGAGAGGAAGAAAAATATTGAGCCTATTTTGCTCTTGCTTTCTTATTATTTTCTCTTCCTTAGATTTTTTTTCCAAAAAAAATAAAAATGGAAAACAATTTTTTTCTTTTTTTTTTTCCTCACGCTTTCTCTCGAACCAAAGGGAGCCTAAATCTAAAGTTCTATGTGAATATTGTATGAGCTTTCATGCAAAAAAAAAAATATTTATATGGATAAAAAATTATAGACCGTTGCAGATCTAAAATCTACGCTCTTTGTAATATCTCTATAAACAAATAAAATTCAGATAAAAGTGCACCCTAAACTAATCAAATTTCTTATAATCGTGACAAATTCAGTGACATACTTACAATTGCGACAAATTCAACGACAATCGACAATGATTTTTGTTCAAAAAAAAAATCTAAGATTTTTTTTGTGCACCTCGCTAGCAACCCTACCAAGTTAGTTTGTCAATCACAATACTTTCAAATTTTCAACAGAAATCATCAAACCAAAACAAAAAAGTCATCACTTATCTTTTCTAGATTAACATTGATTTTTCCCCCCTTTTTATTCCTTTGTCTTTTATTGCTAGATTCCAATTATTCACTACAAAAGGTCCTTTTGGTCATTTCATATCAAAAGCTGCCCCAAAATCCGGGAACTTCAATTTGAGCACACCACTTTGCTATGTGAGCTCACTTCCAATGTGTAGAAAAAATTTGTAAGTTTCTTCTGGTCTAATCTCTGAACGATATATTAAATCTGTTCGGGGACATTGTCCGGGCCCCTCGACTCACTGGTCAAAATGGCGTGCTCAAGTAGAATTTCCCCAAAACCCTAGAAACCACTGGCTTAATGGGTGGGCTCCACTTTTTTCTAGTTTCAAAAGGGAAAGCAACTAAGAAACAACCCAACTAAAAATTATAGATTACCAAACATTATTATTATGAGTAGCCATCTTTACGCTTAATTGATAGATATGTAATTATTTTAATGAAAGATCCACACAACAATAATCATCATTATCATCTCCTTTATTGTAAGATAAAATGATTTATTATTATATGCTTAAGACATATACTTGGGGGGGACAAAGATGATAGTTAACTACTAGCATGTCATAGCACTAATAATCCCATGATTAACATTGAGACATGACATCTAAAGGTTATATATATGAGTAAACGGGAAATTCATCCGCGTTTAGGTAACCCAATACAATTATTATACGTGGCGCCACTCAAAATATGGTTAAGTAAGTTCTTTTATTTGTTATCTTAAGTGGTGCCACGTGTAATAATTGTATTGGAACATCTAAGCGATAGTCAAGGAACTCTCTTTATTGCCGGTGAATTTCCCGTTATATATATATATATATATATATATATATATATATATATATATATATATATATATATATATATATATATATATATATATATATATATATATATATATATATATATAAGAAAAATGGAAATAAACTGACAGCTCGCGCTAGTTACCTGAGCTGCAGTTCATTTCCACTATCTCCAATAATCCTTTTTAAAAAAATTCTTTTGGATTATAATCTCAACTCCCTAGGTTCATTCATATTCAATTTATTGGGTTTTAATTTTGATTTGGTCATCCATCAAGTTAACACAAAATTAACGATTTTCAATGAATAAAACATTTTGTATGCATTTGATAAAATGGTAAATGAACTCCAAAGTTTATGAAATTTAATCTGAAAGAACTTAAGGAGGTAAAGATAGTAATTGTAAAAAAATGAAGACAAATTATTGAATCATTATAGTTTTGCCGCTAACTCATGTAACTTTTCCTGAGCTGGCGGATCACCTACACTAATCCATATATATATATATATATATATATATATATATATATATATATATATATATATATATATATATATGAGAAAAATGAAAATGAGCTGACAGCTCACGCAAGTTACCTAAGCTGCAATTCATTTCCACTATCTCCAATAAAAAAATTTTAAAATTTTCTTATGGATTATGATCTCGATCCCCTAGGGTTCACTCATACCCAATTTCTTGGGTTTTAATTTTGATTTGGTCCTCTATCAAGTGGACACAAATTTTAACGGTTTTCAATGAATAAACATTTTGTAACCACTTGATGAAAGTATAAATGAACTCCAAAATTCTTGAAATTTAATCTTGCTCAAGTTAAATACTTAGAGATTCTAATTCTAGAAAAAGTTTGAAGTAAAATCATTGGATTATTGTATTTTTACCGCTAGCTCACGTAATTTTTCCTGAGCTGACGGCTCACCTACAGCAATCCCTATATATATATATATATATATATATATATATATATATATATATATATATATATATATATATATAGGGATTGCTGTAGGTGAGCCGCCAGCTCAGGAAAAATTACGTGAGCTAGCGGCAAAATTATAACGATCCAATGATTTTTCTTCAATTTTTTTTACAATTACAATCTTTACCTTCTTAACTTTTTTCGGATTAAATTTCATAAGTTTTAGAGTTCATTTATCCTTTCATCAAGTGCATACAAAATGTTTTATTCATTGAAAACCGTTAATTTTGTATTAATTTGATAGAGGTTCAAATCAAAACTAAAACCCAAGAAACTGGGTATGAGTGAACCCTAGGGGGTCGAGATCATAATCCAAAAGAAATTTTTTAAAAAAGATTATTAGAGATAGTGGAAATGAACTGCAGCTCAGGTAACTTGCGTGAGCTGTCAGCTCATTTCCATCTCTCTCTCTCTTTATATATATATATATATATATATATATATATATATATATATATATATATATATATATATATATATATATATATATATATATACGAGAAAAATGGAAATGAGCTGACAGCTCACGCAAGTTACCTTAGCTGCAGTTTATTTCCAATATCTATAATAATTTTATTTTAAAAATTTTCTTTTGGATTATGATCTCGACCCCTTAGGGTTCACTCATACCCAATTTCTTGGGTTTTAGTTTTGATTTGGTCATCCATCAAGTTAACACAAAATTAACGGTTTTCAATGAATAAAACATTTTGTATGCACTTGATGAAAGGGTAAAAGAACTCCAAAATTTATGAAATTTAATCCTAAAGAAATTAAGAAGGTAGAGATAGTAATTATTAAAAAAAATTGAAGAAAAATCATTGGATGATTATAGTTTTGCCGCTAGCTCACGTAACTTTTCCTAAACTGGCGGCTCACCTACAGTAATCCATATATATATATATATATATATATATATATATATATATATATATATATATATATATATATATATATATATATATATATAAACGGGAAATTAACTGACATAGAAAGAAAATTCTTCAGTGGTATAACTAGAAATTAACTTTTATTTATAAGAGTTAATTATATATATATAAGGTCTAAAAATATAAATGATAATTCAATATCCTAAGAGTCATCACAACTTAATATGAATCTAACGTAACCAACATAAAAACCTTACACATAATTATAAATAATACAATAATCTAAAAAAATTCTATAACTTTCCAAGATTTTAAATTCAAAATATACATACATCTACATCACCTATTCAAAATTTTGAATTTTAAGAAAAAAATTCAAAAGTTACCAGAAAGATGAGAATAATGCGGGCCAAGGTGCATACCGAGCTATGCAAGGTTAAAATTATAGATTGATTAATTGATTACTGGAGTCGTTGAAGGATTTACAATTCCTTTTTTTAAAATAAATTTTATTATCTAGGGTTTATAACTAAGTGGCCATGGAGGAAAGAGAGAATCGAGAGTTTCTATAGAAGCACATCAATTTTTCTAGTGAGCCCACTTTATAGTGTAGTTCCTGTCTCAACTTTCTATTATTAAGTGGGATCACTAGGAAAAATGGTGTGCTCCTCTAAAAACTACCAGAGAATCCAAAAAAAAAAAAAATTCTCTTTCTTTTATTATAAATAAGTTAAATAGATTAGAAGGAATAAGAACAAAGGCGTATTCTAAACAAAAGGTTGCATTTTTTTTTTCTTCTCTAAATTATAAAATAAAAAATGGAGGAAAAAGGCAAAATAATGAGCACAAAAGGACAGGCAGAGGTTGCATTCAAAATAGAAACATTGATGGGGAGAAGGAGAACATTTGTATCTGTCAAGAAAATGACACCCATTTGGGGAAATTCTAAATGCGCACCATATTTTACTAGTAAGCATCATTTTCTCCTAAGTTGTAAATCACTTTACTACATAGTACGTGGTGCTCACTAGTAAAATGTGGTGCGCATGTAGAATTTCCCCCCATTTGCTGCTTTCTCTTTCCAGTACTAACAGAATGACTTTCGTTGCTAATTCATAAGATGAGAACTAGTAAACTTCTAAAAAATGAACAAGAAATTATCTTGGCCAAGTGTGCTTAAATTTTTAGCCCGCTCTATATAAAATTTTAAATTAAAAATAAAAATTGAAAATTTTAATTCCAAATTTTGTATATATGATCAAAATTTGATGCAAAGATACATCTATTACCATTCCTACTGGGGTATATAATACAAATTGTAAATATGAATCTTATTAGAGTGACCTGCATGCAAGCGTATCACTTGTCTTTCATCTGAGAGAGACCGAAGTAATCTTAATTCTCAAAAAACCGTCTTTTAGAAGAAAAGATAAATCATGAGATATAAAGCACAGACTTTCTTGTTCCATCATCTTTCACTGTAAGCAAGTGCTCTATCGATAGTCCAAATCTTTTCTTTCCAATCTGATCAGTTTCATATTAATAGGCAGAAATCTTATTTCTCCACGATTATTTACTATTTTCAAGATCATGAGATCTAAATTAACCCATAGTAAAAAATTTTGTTGGTTTCTTTTTCCAGACAAGCAAGTGCCCCACCGGCCATCCAAGTTTTTCCAATTAATTTCACGTTGATGGGCACAAATTTTAATTCTCCACGTTAACTCGCAAACATCACCTTTGACTAAGAGAGCAAGCTACCATGGATTATGAGATATCAGCAAGCGCTATACTACCAAAAGTCCAAGTCCTTCTGATCATTTTTCTCCACGCAACATGTAAATTTTAATTCTCCAAAATAATACTCACTATATTCTCACATAGGGCCAAGCAAAATACTGAAAAAACCGAACCGACCATTAGGTTCGGTTTTAAAAAACCGAATTTTTTTCAACGGTTTTCGGTTTACCCACTCCAAAAAACTTGAAATATGTGAATTTTTATTATTTCATGTATTTTGGCTCAAACTTTGGCGTAATAATTAATTAAAGCATATTTTTAAAATTATTTATTTTTAGATTTCTACTTGTTTAATTGAGTTACATAGTATGGGAAATTTCTAGATGGACACAGTTCTTTTCCTAGTGAGCACACCATCTAAAAAAAGAGGATTTTCCTAGTGAGCACACCAAAATTTCTAAACTATCCTCCTCTCTCTCTCCGATTGATTTCTTCTTCTTCATCTTCTTCTTCTTCTCAATTTCACTCTCTTTCTATCTTTGAGAAAAAACGGAAATTTCTAGAAGCTCCCATACGACATCGCCGTCTCGCCTCCCCCCTCCCCCTCCCCCTCCCTGATCAGATCTAGCCATCCGGACTAACAGTCCCGAATGGATGGAAGAATGAAAGAGGGGGTGAGAGAGGAACAGTTTTGACCAAGAATTGTAATGGCAAAATAGTAAATAAAGAGAAGATTTTAAGTGGGCTCACTAGGAAAAAAGATGTGCCCATCTAGAAATTCCCATAGTATGCAGCAGTCAAGAGTATTTATTTATTAAAAATTTCTTAATGCAAGCTTCAGGCCCAGAAAGTAGTTTTTGAATAATTAATGTTCGGTTTTTGGTTTTCCCAACACCGAACCAGATACTCAGCCCCACGATTCTCACATTTCTGAGAAAAGATATACTTCTCTCAACCATGAGATCTTGGAAGATCTTGGATCATGCTATGTTTCACTCACAGTGCCTGGCTGATATCAACTGCCAACTACTACTCAATCCAAGTAAAAAAAAAAAAAACACCATCACAAGAAAATGGAGGAAAGCAGGTAACAAAGTTGAGCAGAAAAGAGAGAGAACGGAGCAGAAAAAAGAGGAAGAGTGCCCACTACAACAATGTGGCTCACTCTGTCATGCAAATAATTCAACAAGCTTTGTTCAAAAGGGTGCAACTGCCTCCCTCTAACAAGGAAACATCATGGAGACACAGTCATGTGAGCATAACCAGTGCGCTGGATCTCCGACAAGCGGCAGGGCCCGCGGCCGTGGCCGACATGCCCCCCTGGCGCCGGGCACAGCGGGCCCTCGAAAAAAACTGGGCTCAGAAGACTGACATTGAGAGGTTCTTGCCTCTCAAAGTCTCGGTGGATGTTGAGAGATTGCGATCGAATCCTACCATTGTGGAGTGGGGCTTGCGTTGTGTGTGTGTATGCGCTCTCACGTGATGATGATGGCAATGAAAATGGCAATGGGCTGGTGATATTTTGTTGAATTGGCAAGAGCTTGTGTACAGGTTGGCGTGAGGTCATGCTGAAGTTGAGTCACATTATGCACAGTGTTGTTCTGCTGCAAGGTCTATTTATGTGTCCCCTCCTCCATTATTATTATTATTATTATTACTTTTTGCTATGTACCGATATCATTCTCACGTTTTAATGATCTCAACAATTATATTTATATCATTTATTATGATTTTCATGTCAAATAATCTTCACATCCAATCGAAATTTCTTACTACCAACGAATTCAACATAAATATGGCATTCCCTCCTTGTAAATATAACTATCCAACATACAAGCAACTTAGAGGAGAGGATGATGAACGATAACCAGATACATCATTCATTACTATTTTCGTGTCATATCCAACCGAAATCCTTCACTAGCAACAAAATCGAAATACATATTACCTTCCCTCCGCACACGAAGAAACAAAGATTTCATGAATATAACTACCCTGACATTGAAGGTGAGGATGACTAGCAATAATGGATGGGTGCATTATTGATTTCCTTTTAGGATTGACTTTAGAAGGTTTTGTTGTGCCTCAAACTTTCTCCTCTTTCTTTTTTTTTCCCTCTCCCTTTTAATCCAAAGTAGAGATCATATACGGAGACAATAACCAAACCCCACTCCAAATATATGCGCAACAAAATAGGTAATATACTTGTAAGCATCTACTTGATGAAGTTGGAGCCACAGAAAACAATATTAATAATTCATTGAGATTGGATAATTTTGCTTTGCTTCCTGTTGGTATCTGTAGTGTCTGTGCGTGTGCACGCTCTTTTTTTCCCCTTTCTTGCACTATAAAATGCCTGACCTAAGAACTCAGATTCGAGAAATAATTATGTTGTCACCGGAGCCAACAAAAGTTCATTATGAACCGATATAAATTTAAAATAAGAAATAAAAGGTCTGCGTGCTTGAGAGAATAAAGTGCAAGGGAACATAACTGATAAATAAATAATTGGATCAAAGTTAGACATTTCGGCACAAAAAATGAATGTCATATTCGCAACTAACGCAAGAGAAAATTAGTTTAGTATCACACACTGGAAGTGAGCCCTCAATTTCAGTTGCTAGGTCTTAGTAAGATTTTGATTCTGAACATGAAAAGGAATTTGTATGACCGACAAAAAAAATATCGAGCACAGGACAACATTTCATTCCAAAAAAGTGACAAACCAGGACCCTATCTATATAGAATAAAGAGATGATAAATTAAAACATCTGCGAGTTTATGCAAAGGGACAGAGAGAATACCTTGTAATTATTATAGTATGATCTGAAGTTCTGCAAACTGTCCTGGATGCTTTGCTTTTGTTCCTGAGTATAAATAAACTTCAGTTCGGTCTCAGATGCAAGCAATAGATAATTTCCTCCTGTAAAAACTACAAGAAAACTAAGACATTACTACATGAAAACTAAGACATACCTTGTAATCATATGAGAAAATTGGTTATGTACAAATTCCACAAGGGTAATAATTAACTTATTCCATTAAAGCACGAGCAAGCGCGCACACGCACGCGCGCACACACACGTATATATATCTTTAAAAAAAAATCACTGTTTTGGTTTATTCATGCATCAAGTAAGCATAAAAGAAATGGTTGAAAATAGCAATTTGATTTGATCTACACTTTTGTACGTTAAAAAATATTGATCCGAATATTTGATCATGATCTAAATATCTTTAAGTTCTATGACACAAAATTTTATTAGTTTTGAACGTAATACACGTTAAACTAACCAACTTGCTAAATAGAACCTTTCATTTTGTAGTTACTTGACACATGCGCAAAAAAGTTAAAATAAAGTAACGGTGAGCTACTAGTGAAAATGTGGCGGAGAAAAAAATATACATAAGGTGTCTACATAGTAAGTGCCTAAGGAGATATCCCCAGATCTCAATATAGAGTGTTTATGTGGACGATTCAAACCGTTGGTCATGATCTTCATAATCTAAATAGATGATTTTTCGCACTTTCATCGTCAATTAGAAGGTATCATTTATTCTATTATTGAAAAGTCATTCACCTAACTACTGAATGTATCGTTAAAATATATAAAAAATGCTTGATTTTTGTTTAACTTACCATTTTTCGTTCTCGATTTTATGAGAATTTTTATGAAAACTTTCCATTTGCTTCTCTTCCATGGAAGTTTCATTTTCCTATTTCATCACTTGCTATGCCCTTCTTCGTCTCTGGGTGTCTAAGTATCCACCGTAAGCCTTTTCTCGTTTGAACCTCACCATTAATGTTAAACCTATGTCATCCTAAGGTGCTACTAAATAGAAGGATCTTATCAGCATCCTATGTAGAGATCACAATTAGCAGTTCGGATATCTATATGACCAACATATGTTGAAATTTAAGAGTGGCTCTATTGACAACTCCTTATAGAGACATCATAGATACAACTTTATATAGGTGTGTATGTGTGCGTGTGTAGTTTATGAATTATCATATCTACTGGAAAGGATTTTCATTTTTTATTTTGCCTATTCTTAGATCTTGGTTGATATTACCCATACCCAAATACTATCAATAGTAGCGCAGTCTAACTCTCTCTCTCTATATATATAGGGATTAGTTTTGAAAAAGGAAAGGAAAAAAAAAAAAACCAAGATTAGGGAGTTATAAGGGAACGTGCTAATGAGCAATAAAGGTCAGGTCATTGACATACTAACATGGTTAGATTAAATGAAGAATAATCTTAATCTTCCTGATCACTTAAGCAGTGACAAAAATGACTAAATATATATAAAAAAAAAAAAGAATAAATGAAATAAATGAGATAATACAATGGGGAGTTAGCTAATTCAATTGTGGAAGATGCAAAACTTGGGGGAGATCCTCTAACTTGCTTTGTCTTCTAACTGTTCTTTTGAGAGGCATTTTGTTTCCTTCCCGTAAATTATCAATTTCACTATAGCACCCTAGGATGTTGCTTAGATCAACATCACTCTCCAATTTCTCATACAAACTACAACTAGCTTTCTTAGGCCTTTTGTGTCCATCTGCATTTGATCTGCTATGAGAGGAGAAAGAAAAAATAATTTGAGATGAAAATGATAACTCGGTACAGAGGTTACATTGAGATATATCAAGAATAGCAGCGAATGAGGTAAGCGCAGGATGGATCATAATGTTCTAAGTAACTTATATACTGCAACATTTACTCCATCAACTAACTCTAGTAATCTTCTATGCAGACAACAAGGCTACAGTCGTTTGTCAAAAATTCTAAATAAGCTGAACCAAAAAAGATGAAGGTCTTTCCTGTTTCCTGATAAATTAGTAGCCTTTAATTCGTACAGAAGGAAAAGGACTTAGATTCGTGTTTTATCATCTCACCTCTCTTTGTGGCAAATAGAAAGAGTGGATGAACTCCCCATTTGATGGCTTACACGCTGCACAAAAGAAATTGTCAAGAGTTGGTTCATGCAGGTTGATGCAGTCAAGGTGAGACCAATCATCACACCGGTCACAAGCAATCATGGCCCGTTGGTTGTATGGCTCTCGGCATATGCAATAGAGTACACTTCGATCTCTTAATAACTGCATATAACAGGTAAATATAAGTTAGGAGAACCAAACGGTCACATAGAAACTCTCAAAATTAATTAAAAGTGTATGTGTACCTTCATTTCCTCCGCAAAATGGACAAGCAAAGATTCAACCTCAAACATAAGTTTTAATACCTCACTCAACTTCAGTTTCCCTGAATCTGCTATGACCTGCATCCAGACGAAATGGGTGAAACATTAACCGATATGCAAAATCAGGAGGAAAGATCTCACCTTTCTGGCCGTATCTGCCCAACTCAAACTGATATGTTTTACTCCCATGATTTCCTGCATGGAATAGTCTGTGGACGATATCCCAACTGCCTAACCCTGAGGAACCAGCATTTTGGAAACCATCATAAATTTAAAAAGTTGACAGTTACTAGACCGAGATTGTAACAAATTTGTATCATGAACTATCAAAAGTTCAACAGAATGAATACAGAGTGAAAGCAAGAATACAACTATAACATCAAATGAGTATACCGTTAAATAACACAAACTAGTCATTTGAACAAAACAACCTTAACCAACATCCACAGCTCAATAAACTGGTGCAAGTCCTGTTAGAGATTCCAACAGTAGCTCCTGCACCACTTTCTACTCTGCCTAAAACTTTTAAATGTCAACTCAGGTTTCTCTCCCTTGCTTAAAACAACACAACTACGAAAAGTCTTTATACTGGGCAACCCCAATTCAGTCCTCAAAGCACATGGTGGTGCAGCGCAGTGAAATTAGGGATTGCGGTTAGGAATTTTAGTGCATTTGGCGAAGGACAAGGGTTCTCATGGCAACAACAAATATATAAGTTTGAGTA
This sequence comes from Dracaena cambodiana, assembly GCA_036321105.1. NCBI lineage: Eukaryota > Viridiplantae > Streptophyta > Magnoliopsida > Asparagales > Asparagaceae > Dracaena > Dracaena cambodiana. The sequence continues at coordinate 49,720,201 of JAYEPQ010000007.1, forward strand.
GGATTTATTTTCTAGTTCGAGTTAGATCATGATTTATTTTTTAAAGACAAAGTTTATTAGGATTTATAATTTTATTAGGGTTTGGTTTCTTTGAGACTTCTATATATATGGCTTGTAAAGTTCCTTTTTTTAAATAATAAACTATAATTGAATGATATGATATTGAAACTTTGAGAAACCCAAATATGCTGATTTGCTAATTTCTTTAAACATTTTTTAGCGAATTCATTGAGAATGGACATGAATTCGATTGGGTGCCGAGACCCAAACACCTTTGTTCTTCCCCAAGTCCACCATAATCCCACCATCTAACCCTAATTTGTTTTCGTACTAAGCAAACTGGTATCAGAGCTAAAGATTCAATTTTTCCTCTCTTTAAAAAAAAAAAAATCTAGTTATTCTCTCTGAAAATGTAAAAACCCGAACCCTAGTTCCACTTTCTTTTCCTTCCATCTCCTTTGTTTTGCTTTTACTTTATTGAAAAAAATTCAAAGAAAAAATTGAAAGAAAAAAAAGACAGAAGAACAGAGAGAAAAATAAGAAAAAAAAAATTAAAAAAAGAAAAGGGAAAAGAGAGAGAGAGACTCCTGAGGTCCCTGCTTGCCGCAAACCACCAGCCGCCAACTCCTCCTTTGTAACAAACACTAGCCAACTCTATTGCAAGCCCAGATCCATTCTAAAAACTCTGAACTAAACCCCAGTCCAGGTCCAACATCAATCTAAAATCCATAACCCAGTCTAATTCCAATTACAAATTCTAGATCAGGTCTAACTCACATCCAGAACATATTCAACCCAGTTCCAGCCAGAAACCGCTCACTATAGTACTTCTCCAGCAGACCCGACTAAATAGCACTTAACAGACCTAAGAAGGATTTTACTGGTGGCTTTGAGCTCGTCTCAAACCTGATACGAGCCAGATTCGAATAGCCAAAATCCATGGGTTTTTTCTGAACATTTTTAGAGCTGAATTTTTCAAACTTGAGTTAATTATACATGTGCTTAATATTTCAAGTAGCTAAAGTTACGTTATTTTGGATCAATACCTTAAATAAAATATTTGAAATCTCTATCTTCGTAAGATATTTAGAGTTTATTAGTTTAGTATCTCTCTTATGTATTATATCAAAAAAAAAAAAAAAAAGTCTTTTTTGGCAATGTACGATTCTGTAATACTCAACAGCAATCTTTATAAACCCAAGGAAAGCTGACACGGTTCTGATAAGCAATTTTTGGGTTCTAAAATACAAGCATCGTGTAAGTATCGATCATATCCAAATAGACATGACACTCACTTTGAAGTGTCCATACTTCATAAATGCAAACAAGAACTAATTTCCAATAAGAAAAAGAAATTTAACTTTCACAACCTTTGAAAGTAATTCTATAAATCAATGTAAATACTTTCAGAAGATTGATTAAAAAAAACCATAAAACTATAATAATCAAAATGTTTGAATAAATAATCGAACGATTAATTTCATAAACTACCCCTGTATTATAAGTCATATGACACTAATACCCCCTTAACAATCTTAATAGCATAGAAACCAACTATACTATATACAAAATTGTCATACAAGATCATTTTTATCTCTAGTTATTTGCAGTTTGATATAACAATTAATTATTTCAAAATCTATTAGCCAAGGGGATGAAGAAAAAAAGAGCATTGAGACTTCGGAAGAAAGGAATGATCTAGGTCAAATTTCAAATTCTAAGAGCAAACATTGATTACACCTAACGAGGCCACATCAATAAACTACTAGAGAGAATATTATCAAGTGCCTGACTAGTGTACTTTTGTGTGTGCACGTGAGGAGAAAGGGAGAAAGCTTGCCGCTGTTGAGATTGGCATCCTTTACCTGCAGCATCACTAAGGAGGCCCAAGATTGTGCCTTGTCCTGGTTTAAGAAAGCATGCACTTCCCCTGCCCAGGACCTGGAGTTTGAGATATTTTGACAGATAAAATGCAAAGAGTAAACTTGTATTGCTCTCAAGGAATACATACATATGCCAGATTTAAAGTTCTTTTAAAAAAAATGACAGGTCGTAGACAGTGATAACGAAAAAAAAAAATTTAAAAAAAAATCATACGTATAAGATAATGGTTTGCAAGATATGTATTCTGCAAGTGACTAATACGAAATATAATACTTAGGTTGAACTAGCAAATTAAATTCTCAACCTATCAGAAATACACCAAATGGCGAGAACACAAGGTTAGAATTGAATCTTTTAAAATGGTGTAGAGGTCACAAATACATGTGTTCGCAGAGTAAGAAGTATGGACATGGACATGGATACTAACACAAGTTACATGACTTGGACACACAACTGAAAAATTTCTTGCAAAGTATGACAAGTGACACAATAACATGCCACAGGATATAATGTATGCATCCATGCATATGTAGACATATCTGTGCATCCAAACATCTAGCCATATATTTCTAATAACCAAAAACAATGATACATTATGCTAAAATTAAGCTATCAAGCATTTCTAGAATTTTGCAAGAGAAATGGACCTTGGTTCTTTGACTCCAAGAAGAGCTCAAGGTATCTTCTTATATGAAAGCATGTCTAAACTATCATAGCTTTGTCGTCGTCATCATCTTAAGCCTTTTCCAATCAAAAAAGGATCGGATATGGAATAAGCCTCCAACAAGAAAGATTCAATAGAGTTTTATCATCGATTGTCAACCTAACATCAATCCTCTTATAGCTCGTGCTTGGACAAAAACTATGGACAAGAGGGGAGCTTGTCATAATCCAAAACGGCCAGCCGCATCCACCATATTCTCCAAGCAAAGAAAATATATAGAAGATGAGGAAAAGATGATAAATTTGCTATACAGAACCATAGTTTTATGCAGCTCAATATTTTAATGGCTGTTTTTCACCCAAATATAGCCATTTGACATACAAATATCAGTAACTAAATAACTTAAACATCTAATGTGAATGAAGAAGTGTAAGAGAAATGTCGGACAAGTGTCCAAGAAGAGAATGTTAAGTATTCAAGGGGTATCTGACATGTATATTGATGTATCTGGTACAGCTACAGTTTCATAGAAAAGTGTCCATGCTACATTGTTGACAAAGAGTTGAAAATGATAAAAAGGACAAAAAACAAGCAATAAGGGTAAATTTCACTAACTCTCGTGAGTTTTGCCCCATAATGAAATTGAATCCCCATCTATATTTTCGACCTACGAAGGTCCCAAATGTTAGTAGACTTTTCATATAACACCCATGACATCATATAATCCAATTTCTTATTTTTCATACTAAAATACCACAATCATATTTATAAATGTAATTCACTAAAATAATAAAGTCAATCTAACAAAAAGACGCAATTACTAAAGCTATGGGTAGAAAACCAAAACAGGTTCGTACCCATTCCTTCTTCACCTATACTCTCCCATCTCCTAATCTTCCAAACTCTAAACCCATGCATTGATGCTCCACAATGCAAGCACCAACACAAGCCACACTTATTTTTTTATAATGCCAAATCCAAAACCCAAAAACCCCTTCGTTACACGTATCCCAAATCTTCAACTCAACTTGAGACCAAACCCTATGTTCAATTGTCCAACACCAGCTGAATTTTTCCTAATTCCAACACTTAACCAATCATGATGCCGCTTGATTTTTCCACCTCTATACCCAATGTAATTTTAAATTCGAAAACTCCACTCTTCAAAATCCTAACCATATCCTCAACTCTTATTGATTTTCAAAATCACAATCCTAAATGCAACAAGCTTTCATGTAATCAAGGGTTAAGAAAAAGAAAGAAGCTGGAAATTTGGGTTAGAAAGACCTAAAACTTATGGAGGTTAATGGAATTCACCCTGATAATACTAACCAAACTAAGTATCTAAAAAGAACTAATATTGTATATATGCGAGAAGCACAGGTGAAGTAGGTTATTCCAACTCCTCAATGTTATTCATGGGATCTTAGTTATTGTGGATGTCCTTTCTCATAACTATAATCAGAAATTAACTAGCGCCAGGATTTCTGTCATTTTTAATATGGATGTTCTCCTACGTAAGAGAGAGAGAGAGGGAGATGTTATCATGAATCCACTACTACCTAGGAGTAGCTAACTTTACATCTTAAAAGGTCAAAATTTTATATAACTCGCACCAGCTTTCCTATTAAAAAACTGGCAAATTTACTTGGGAGCTATGCAACACTGATATTTCCAAGTGGCCATACTGCATTCAGATATGTATTCCACACTCATACCTTCCCATGCTTGACTTGATTATATATCTATTGTTTTATATATCGGCCGCGACGAACGATATACCGCTGATATGTCGTTTTTGAGGGTCTATCAATACGATATAAAAGCCCGATATTGGCTCATATCCCCAATATATCGTTTGATATTCCGCTATTTGATATGAAAACTGCCCATCCGATATGATCCTAGTATTCGATATTTAAAAACTCGAATATATCCAAAAGTTCACAATATATCCTTATAAATAAATGCATTTGAGATTAAACAGTTAAAAATTGAATGTTGAATAATGGGTTAAATTGAATGTTGAATGATGGATTAATTATTCTATTTATTTGCACATGTATAAGAAATTATATAATCTATGTATTTGGCAATTTAATAAGGAAAATGATTGTGCACAAATTCTTAATTTAGACCACTAGACAACAATTCATATATTTGAGACACTGAATATTAACAAAGCACACATGTATAATTTTATGAAAGACTTATTTACGACGTATGTGTACCGTAAGATTTTCAGATTCACCAGCCACACCATATTGATTCTATATCATGGACATGAAATTTAGATGTGTTTCAATGATACTTGTATTAATTTGTGCCATATCCTCGACGTACAAGTGTCCTAATTCTTTTTTCAAAATTTATCGCTGCATCATACTCATACTGTACCTGTGTCCATGCTTTACAGCTTGGAGTCAACCTGGTTATTTAAAGTTTCAGCAAAGAAATGCATCAACCAAGCTCAAGTGAGCACGTTATTGCTTGCAAAAATCCATCACATCACTCTAGCGAGACAACCTTTCACCATAACGCACATTGATATTTAAGTGCAGAGTGACCGTCAGTGAAAAAGATAAAAGCAAATAACCCCACAATATTGATAATAGAAAAGGAAGTTTCAAAAGTTAATAGATCTGAATACCAGTGAATCACTTTCGAGCATAAGAATTTAAATTTCAATTTCACTAGAATGGAAGAGGAGGAGCGTTACTAACTCATGTTTCAGGATGGCATCTTGAAGATGAGCAACCATCATAGGATACGAAACAACATTACTCTGTAATTTGCACAAGCAACACACATAGAAATGTTATCACCAAGAACCATATAATAGTCTTCAAGAATTAGATACCTTGCACTGTTCCAGGATTTCTTCTACGTCTTTTAATTTGCATCTTTTTGATCCTTGAGACCAAAGAAACATCAGAATAGCGGTGCTCAGCCAGCTTAATCCTCTAGTCAACACTTGAGCTAAATTATTAGCAAAGAATATGGCAGGAAGATGGCATGAATCTTCAAGCAAGCTATCAATCTCCTGTGCAACCATAAAATAAAGTTAGTTTTTGGCTGTACCAGTTGATATAATTGCTGGCTGTCCACTGAAAGCTTAAGCTTTAGGGTCAAGTGGTTTTATAACATGGTTTAAGAGCTATAAAGGTTACCTTGAAGTAAACAATTTACGTTGCCACTCTATTAGGACTGTGATGCTTATTGCATTAAAGTGGGATATTGAGTTGGAGTTTGCATTATAAGTATGTTACTTTTAAAAAAATCTTTTTTTAAATAATGTTACTTCTTTAAAAAAAAGATTAAAGATGCGATCATACAGAGGTTGACAATAGCAAACGACATCAAACTCAAGGTCTGGGTCAAAAAATTATGTTGAACAGGTCATTTTTTAAATTTCTTGAGGCATTGTTGTTCCAGTTATTGACCAGATAAATTTTTACTGTATCAGAATGCTATTCATATAATATATGTGTGTGGCTCGCATGTAGGAACCAGACCCTATTTTTGATACTGCTACAAGTCCATACGGACACATTTTCATTTTTGTTCTTTGAGCGCTGCATACATATGATTTTGCTTAAATTATACTTTATGAGCCCTGAATAGGTGTTGGGCATTACGCATCAAGTTGTGTATGTTAAGTTTACTAGTAATGTAGGTGATACTTTAATTTAATAAGCTTTGCTCTTCAGTTGATAATACTAATATACTACGAGTCCTACGAACTACAGAAATTCAGTATGGCTAACAAACCATCATCCTCTCGCAATCTTGGCTATACTAGCTATTTTAATTTTTCTTATTATCATCATTCAAAGAAAAAAACTGCAACCAAACTCTCATATCTTGGATTGATTTTTTTTTTTTTTTTTTGCTAGTCTACGAACAATTTTTTGCAACATTAACCAAATTGAGCTCTCATTCAGGAGTCAAATTAAGAACTTCCCCAAAATTAAGAACTTCTCACAAATTGGAGAGAGGTGAGCCACTAAAAACAAGACACACTGGCTCTTGGATTGAAGTTTATGTTGAAATATTACAGTTATGGTTAAAATTAAACACATGATTAAGTTTGTGCAAAACAAATGATGGCCAATATTACAAATCTATCTCGAATCAGAATAATATGCTATTAAATTTTTTTATCACATACACTCAACTTTGATACAAAAATACTCCTCACAAAAATTCATATTTTATAAATAGAAAGGAATTTATTCACTAGTTACACAATGAAATATAAAAGGCACAAGTAATAACGTTTAAAAAAAATTATCAAACATGATTTGTCCTCGTTCTCATCCCACATTGTTTCAAAGTCGATCTCACCAGAAAAAAAGGAAAATTTTCAACCAAAATATATCATCAGCAAGAAGCATAGGACGGTTTGTGCTAATAACAAATGAATACACAAGAAATTCAAACTTTAAGGACAATATCAACAATCAATTAAGCAATAGAATGTGTAACAAACAGTCGGGCATTCTGATAAAGCATCCTTGAATACTAATAGACGAGAATCAAAAAATTGATGTCATATTTAAAGCTATCCAAGAGCAGAGAAAAAAAGAAGGGATATTGATGGGAATAGGGATGAGAATAGGCGGGTCATGGACCAATTCTTGGTCCATCCTATTCAAAATTTTGAACTAAAAAAATAAAATTTTCATTTTTAATTCAAAATTTTGAATATGATGGACAAAAAATTTACCCATGGATCTGCTCATTCTTATTTCTAGATAGAAATCCTACATGGAGCTGGAAGACCTCTTTCCACCAAAAAAACATAGAACTTGAGTATGAGTCCATGATGGATCTTCTTATTTATTATAGGCAAGGTTTAATTGAGTTTGATTTTTATTTTTAGCAGCATGGACTATTTCTATATAAATGATACATAGACTTACTTGCTTTGGGGAATGAGATTGTACTTTCAAAATTCTAGTTTTGATATATAATGATTTGCCAAACAGTTTTAAATCTTTTACAGTGATTTTTCCAAAACCTCTTTTATTCTTTCCCAAATCCTGCCATTTACCCTTATTTTACTTGTGCTAATATCGGAGCCCAAAAAAAATCTTATTCCCTTTACAAACCTTAAACCTAAGTCTCACCATCTTATTCTTCCTTCATCTTCTCCAGAGATGATCATTTTCAATACCCATCTTAAGAATCTTCTCCATCTTCTTCTTCCAACTTCTTTTATTTTAGTTTTTGCTTTTTTTAAAAAAAAACAAAAAAAAAAAGAAATGGGAGAAGAAAGAAAAATATGTTGCCATCACCGATCTGACAACACCCGAGACCTTTCAGATCCAACCTAACTCAGTTCAGACATGAACCAGTCCAGCCCGATTTAGACTTGATTCACATCAAACCTAATCAAAGTGCAAATGATAAGGTCTACAAGCAAATTAAGCTCAACAACTATAAAAGTACAAGTGTTTATTCTTGTGTCTAATTTACATATATAATTTATAGCCAATACTAATAACTTTGTGAAAAGCTAACACTAAAACCAAACCGACTTTTGCTATGAGATAATGATAATAGGAGGTTCTAATGTTCTCTCCCAAGCTCCCATGGTCTAGGATTGCGAAACATTAAACTATAAAAAAAAAAATGTCATTTAGGTATAATCTGAGTTTCAGCCTCTCTCCATTTCAGCGAGACAGCAACATGGATTATACACTTTTTATAGCTATCCTCAAACCCTCCCTCTCCTCTCAACAAGCCTAGCCACATCAACTAGCTCCTTTTCACGAATCCCGAAATATCTCTCTCACAGCTAACATCAACACAGTTTCTATCCTTTGTGGTGAATCCAGTACCATTAGGGTTTTGTTCGGATATTCATAAACATCATAAAAAATTTGGATAATTTGTGATATCTTATATGTTAAATGTAGATCCTTTTAATAATTAAGATCACACTACAAAATCACGATCTTACCAAATTATAATAGCATTTGAATTTCTAGTCAAAGTCAAAACTTTCATCACATGTTTTTAGAATATCAAAGATTTACATAATGATATTTTGTGATTTTAACAGCATGCATCCACACAGTCTAGATGCACTGTCCTTTTCAACAATGTGATTCTCAACCAGTTTTGCAATCATCCCCTTCGCCCTCTCTTTCCATGTCAAAATCTCTAGATTTCGATTGAACTTTGAAACATCGCCCACTCCCTTCTAAAATATCTTGCAAGCTCCTCTTTATTTTAACAATCCCCATTATATCTTTGTCACTGATTATTGTAACCAAAGTTTCTCAAAGTTTCAAAGCCAAACTCTAAACAAAGCTTGCTTGGGTGACAAAATAAAGTTTTCCGAACTCCAACTTCACAAACTTGAAAGTCAACAACTTCAGAACCATCTATTTTGAGTGGATTTTGCCAAATCTATTTTTTGTCAAAATGGAGTTAGCTAGACTCCATTTTTTAAACCAAGGATACGTATGAATACATACTCGGTTTCACTTTAAGTTAAAGGAGAGGGGATTTGGCTTAACCTTGTATCCAAAGTAGGTCTAAATCTTGGGAAGAACAAGTTAGGATTTCTCAACCTCTTCTCCAAGTCTTTTCTTCATATTTATGGTCCCCCAATTATTATCAAATCAATAGTGGTAATTAAGTATGATCAATGCCTATTACCAAGGATCTAGGTAGCTTCATGAAACAATCAAGGGCTTTAGACGTTTGAATAAGAAAATTATTGGTAAAGTTTTGGCCCAACATAAGAAAATTATATAGTTTTCGTATGTTTAACCTGGCTTAATGTGACCAAGTCGTGATCAAACCACACAATTAGCATAGGTTGGTCTTTGTTGAAGAAAGCATGACTCATATTCAAATGAGGCTAGGCTCATAGCACATAAGAAGGTTGGACTGGGCTCATGATAGGCTATTAACCCACCCAACGTGTCCTTTTTTCCGATGTTTAAACTAACGATATTAGTAACGTTTTGTCTCTGTTAGGTTATATAGCATATAATGTAACGCATAACGTATGTTACGCGATTTTCTGTTTATTTAATTAAAAATAAATATAAAACTATATAAAATAAATTTTATAAATTAAAAATTGAATTAAAAATTCTAAAAGAAAATATAAAAAATTATATCCCAGTATTAATTCTAAATTTCTAACAAATTTCATAGGAATTCTCATATTTATCTTCATAAATTAAATTACATTCACACCCATAATTTCTGTCATCATCTAAATAAGAAAACAAGACTTCAAATTTATTTTCAACTATTATCAATGTTGTAATTTATATTTTGTAATGCTCAATTTATATTATTTTTAATTGTTTATTTTAGATTAGTTGAGAATTCAATTTAATCAGCAAGTAAGAAATTTCAGTAATTGGAAAGAAATTATAACAAATAAATAAGGATGTTCAACCTAACAATACCACAAACAATTAAATAAGTAAACAACAAGCCGTCAAGTGAAAAAAACTACAGCAAATCGCTAACAATCAAAATAAATAATTGAAATCAATATAAAACTATTTAAAAACTATTGCAAATAACGAAACATAACGTAATTTAACGTAAAGTAAAATAACATAAAAAATGCACCGTTACAGTGCATTTTGTTATTTTCGACTATTAAGTAATATTGGCTTTCTGTTAGGTTTAATAACGCAACATAACGGGTTTCATGACGCATTATTTTCAACATTTTTTTTCATCCGTACTCAACTCAAACTCACTATTACCCTACCATACCCCTTGCCCAAACCAACATAAACCTATTTACAGTATTTGTAAATGTACTCTCAACCCACACTAGCCCAACTATATATCAGAAGAAAAGAATAGAATAAGCAATCTTTCCACCGAGAGGGATAGGGTTAAATTTGTTACATCGCAACCAAAGCCTAGATCAAGAGCTATATTTAAAGGTCGCATAGCAACCATGTCTTATATGAGTTGACAATCAACTGTATCCAACCAACCAGAATTCAGGCCCTGTCTAAAGATGAGTATTGTGTCATCTTATCACTACTAGAATTATCATGGTTTGAAAATTTAGAGAACTAGTACCTTAATAAGATAAGCTTTCATCGATTGATAAAGTTTCAGTTAGTCAACAGAACACGGCAATAGCATGGTATCGGCATGAACTTGTACAAACAGGTTACTGTGAACAGCACAATACTGTGAACAGCCCATTGTGAGCATTAAGTTTCTTTTTAGCTTTCTGTGAATTCTACTTTATACATAACCCAATTCTACATGACACTCTAAAATCCACTTACTATGATTATTTCATGTATTGTCTACTATTCTAGAAAATCTCGAATGAGCATGACCAAGCAACAGTGTATGATAGCCAACACATTGTTATGCTTTGGAATAAGTTATGAATGTTTCCCAAACTATATCTGTCCTCTCTTCCTCGGATTACTCTTACATTGATTGTATTCAAGTTAGAAATTGTAGTCTTTTGTCATATTTGAGTCATGTTCCAGATTTTCAAATGAATCATCTTCAAATGAAAGTCTTAGCCTCCTCAACCAAATTAGATTTAAATTAATATCATTATTCAGGAATATTAGTTGTCTGAAAGTATAAAGATTTGTAATAGAGTGTACATACAAATGCATATAATTGGTTGGATAAAAACAGTGAACTTCAGCATACCAACAAAAAGAATGAAATAGCATACAAATATAAAGCCAAGGAATCATGATACCAGCAATATGATCGTGAAATGCACAGAGCACTGATCCTAACAATTTCGACAAGTTATTGAGGTTCCATGGGCTAGAATAATACTCCCTCCACACATCCAGGTCAAGCATATAAGGACTTAGGTTGACATTACATGGAAACCCACTCCCATAAACCGACGTATCCAAGTCAGTCACATACATAACCTCCACCTCCCCTCCTCTCCCCTCCACAATCTCCCATAACCTCTTCTCAAACTGCATTCTCGTAGTACACATCTGCTCTAACCACTTCCTCCTTGCATAATCACTCATCCGGCTAGAAACCTCCAACGGACATTTCTTCCCAGGTACAAAAACAAGGGCTGGTAATGGACAGGTCCACGGGTCAATTTTCGGCCCGCTCTATTCAAAATTTTGATTAGAAAAATAAAATTTTCATTTTTAATTTAAAATTTTAAATACAGCCGATCAAAAATTGGTTAGTGGATGAGTCTATTACCATCCCTAACCAAGGCTATCCTCATCCGAATTCACACACTGCAAGCAGTACCAGTTCCCCGACGGCACGCTCTCCCAACAGCGGCATAAGGCAATACAAATGCCAACCTTTATCACACCGACCGCTCAACAACATGACCTCCCCCATGCGTTCCTCTCTTGCATTGCTCACCAATCTGATCAGGCTCCTCTTTAACCTCTTCCTTCACTCTCTCCATACACAAGCCACCCTTCTTTCTCTTCTTCGAGCCCTCTTCTTATCGCCGGACACCCCCCCCCCCCCCCCCCCCTCCGATCCCTCTCCCTCTCGCATTTCTTGCTCTGATACTCTACTTGGACAAATGCTCATGATGCAGCTGATAAATCCAGCTCCCTCCCCTCAAAGATTGCTCTTTTATGCGGCTTCTTTCCGAGCTGGATCTCCAAGAACCTGCTGTACTCCAAACTCGAAGGTCATGGAGTCGCAGGAGGGCGGCCGGGCGTGGAGGCAGTCGATTTAGCGGGGAAGGTGAAAGCTCTCAGCGTCGACGGCGAACGGCGGGGCCCACGGCTTCGGCGGGGCGATGCGGCAGATGCCAAAGGACTCCGCCTGCGGCCGGATCTTGTAGATGAAATCTACAGGGTTTTTTAATTCCCACACCGTTGGGGAGATCATACGTGGGCTTCGGGGGATAGGAGGGGACGAGCAAGGGTTTGGGATGGAATTCTCGATTGCGCGAGGTCGGGATTCGCCCATGGCATTTGATTTTAAGCTAGGGTTTTTCGATTTGGGAATTAGGGTTTTCTACTGGCAACCCTTTATTATTATTATTAAATTTTTTTTTTTTTCCTTTTCTTCATTAAAGTGTTCGTGTAAATGTATTAGGGCGGAAACAATATAATTACACATGATACTAAAAAAAAAATTTATTAATATAATTTTATACTGTATATAAGGTGAATTTTAATTTCCAAAAAACCAATGAAATATAAAAAAGTGTGAAATTGATGTGAATTGAGTTAACCAACATGTTGATTGATCCGAAGTTAAACTTTGAATTGGTTAAGCATCCATAAATCAATCATGAAAGCATATCGAGCTAATTTTGTATTGGACTAATCAATCAATCCAAATTAGAGATATATTTAACAGAATGTTTTTTACCAATAAAAGGAGTTAAGCATTCCCAGCATGATTCGTTGATTACCAGAATTGAAGGGAAAAGTCACTATCCCCCTTCCTTTTCTTATGTTACGGACTACGTCAATCAGTCTATTCACTCCTATCGACGTTTAGACTCCTATCACTAAATGTCGAAATCAAGTGACGAACTATTCTCATTTGAAAGATACACCTGGATTTTCACGAGCGTTGGTGGGTCCTGGAGTGCCCGTTGACGAGCTCCTGCACATATCCCAGGATGATCATTGCTCGAGGCAATAAGTAGACCAAAATGAATCAAATCCGACGCAAGTCAGGAACAACTGCCTTTCAGGTTCCAATTGATTGACCAATTCAAAACTTTATTTTCTAGAAATTAAAAAATTAGTTGACTAGATTCTCAATGGGTTCAAGTCACCACGATTAAATGAAATATCAATACTAACGATATTTTGTATAAATTTTCAATTTATTCTCTTTTAGTGCTTATTTAATATATTTTTTTGGGTGTAAATTCTTACAATTAGAATTTGTTTCACAAAATAATCTTAAAAAATCATATTCCATACTCGTCGAAACTAATAGTAACTTGAAAGATTTACCGCAGAAAAAAATTGAAATATCAAACAAATTACTATTGTTCAAAATTAAAATATTCAATTTCAATATAAGAATAGATTAATATTTTTTTTTTTAAAATATCTAGTTAGAAAAAAAATCATAACTTTTACGATTTTTGTTGGAGAACTGCTGTTACTGGAAGAGAGACGAGAGAAAAATTGTGACACATACCCGTGTGGAAGAGAGAGAGAGAGTATGATGTGAAATTTATGCTAGAACGATCTCTTAAGTACTATAACACATGTGCGCTTGTAGTGCAATAAATTTCACATCGTATATCACGTAAGAAACAGAGTAATTTTCTAAAAAAAAAAACTACTTTCTATGAACCACTTCATGGAAAATATAGAGTGTGAAAAGTTTACTCTCTTTTTACCTAACAAAAATTATATGCCTGAATTAAAATAAATAAATTTGTAATCTTGTTTTATTATTTAGTGATGACTAAGTTGTGATTGTGAATTTAATATAACTTATAACGAAACAAAATACAAGACCTAGTGGATTGCATAACCAACATTATAAGTTACACTATATGCGATGTAATTTAATTTGTAAGGTTTATCATGAATAAGGAGTCGACTAGTGGATAAGGCGTAGAAGAAGAGCAAAGAGGAGACAATGCCGTATACCAAATTAGAGAGAATAAATTGACGTATTTGGAAAAGAAGAAGAAGTAAAAGCAGGTGATTTAGGAGAAATTAGGTGAAAATCTAAACTATTATGGGGATAGGTGGGAGAAAGAGCTGGGTTATCTAGTTGTTTTTTTATGAAAGGTTTAATAAAAAGTAAAAATAGGCATAATAAGTTGGAATAGAACCATTAAGTTAAAAATAAAATCTAGTTTGCTTCTTATTACTTTGTTTATTCAGGTGCATTACTCATTTCTCAATTAAAAAATCATACAATTCATATTTATTGCTACGGTCTATCTGAAGTTTTAAAAAACTGGAATTTACTTAATTTAGAATTCAAATAATATATGATTTAGTTTTATGATTTTGAAATTATTATGCGAGCTGACCCATAATTAAATGACAATTGAAACCAAATCAACATAAAATCTCAAGATCTTTTATGCCCTCTTAAAAGACTTCCATTATTGAAGTCCCCTACCCAAATAGTCAACTTCATTAGCCTAACACCCTTCCCTTAACCAAACTCTCCCTCTCTAATTCATTATTACAGCCCCATAAACTCCGGGCCCAAGCCCAACCTAACTCCTCTTATCCACATCCCATCCGTGGGCCCCACAGACCCAACGGCCCAGATCCAATCTCCCCCAGCTCCCAGATTGCGGCGGGAGCAACGGCCCAGTGTCCGACGACGAAGAGAGAGAAGCCGAACCGTCGACTCTCTAAAAACACACTCTCTCTCTCTCTAAAAATAATAAAAAATTATGCTGACGGGAGCTTTCTAAACTCATTCGTTCAGCGTTGCTGCTCTCTAGCGGGCTAAAATTCTACGGCGGCGTAAAAAGAAAGGGAGAAAAAAAAAAAAAAAAAAAAAACTCTTTTTTAGGGTTTGTGAGGGCAGATGGCATGTCGGTATAAAAATAAACTGGGTTTTTTAAATTAGGGAATAAAATCGTGGATCCAGCTGCTGATTAGGAGAATGAACTAGGGCGAGATCCGATCGGGCACGGATTGGGGGCTCTCTCGGCTAGTTCTTTGATTGATCCCGCGTTTGATCGTCTTTATTAGGTAATTTTCCGCTACTTCTGATGAGTCTTTTTTTAGTAAATTTGATTGATTTTTTGGAAAGGGTTGGTGGATTTTGTTGCCTTAATTGGAGGTTTGGGAGCTAAAAATGGAAACTTTATTAGATTTCAGACAACCGTTGCTGCTTTTGGTGGTACTTGCTTTATTAAGCTAATTGTTTAGTGATGGGATCTGGAACTTCCAAGTTGAGAGCTTGCTGCCGGCGGTCACAGTTCAAGGGGACGGTTCTCGAGGCGCCGGATCCCGGTGAGTTTGTAGCTTTGATTTGTATGCTGAGTCTTTGATTTCATTTGCATTGTGGAGGTGTGAGGAGTTATGGGGGGTTGGGTTTTTCTTTTGTTGGTGTAGAGAGTGAGGAGAAGGGGGAGGGGGGATACAATTTGCCGGCGTTTCAGGAGTACACTTTCGAGCAGCTGAGGCTCGCGACGTCGGGGTTTGCATCTGAGAATATAGTATCGGAGCATGGAGAAAAGGCACCAAATGTTGTTTATAAAGGGAAACTCGATGCACAAAGGAAGATCGCGGTAAAGAGGTTTAATAGGTCGGCGTGGCCGGATCCTAGGCAGTTCCTGGTAATTTGTTTGTTTACCTTTGGTACCTTTTGCCTTTTTGCTTTATTGGATTGATTTAGTAATTGCTTTGTTCTGCAACATGATCTTTATACATACATGTTTGTTCTATTATGGGTAAAATTGTAGTTGTTTCCTTCTATAATTACTTACCAAATTTAAGAATGGTATATGGCACCTTTCTGTGAATAGATGTCAGCATAGCATTAAGCGGTTTATTTGTTTATTTTTCATAAGGACCGATATATTAACAAAATTTCTAGATATATAGTGTGACTGAAGGTGAAAGTGGTGGGTGAAATTTTCAATTGAAATTTACCCCCTCATCATTAGACTTTCAATGAAGGTTTATGAACTATCTGTCTTATAAACCTTCTTATCGTTTTTGGTTTCCTTCGTGTAGAAAGCTGAAATATTACTTAGGTTCTACAGTTTTCAAATTGGTTCAACTTGTTTGCAGTTAGGTTTTGTTTTGAGCTTTAAGAGTTTCTTGCAGTTAAAACTTTTGTTCCCATATTGAACTGGACAAAATTTTATGTATCTATTTTGGTTCTGTGAGACAATCAGCCTTTTGGTCTTCGGTTGAACATCACTCTCCCTCAGTGGCCCTCGATTTCTACAAAAGAAGACAAATCAAGCATAAGAATGCCATCTCATTCAACTCACACTACCAGTTTTCTCCTTTTTTTCGTTACCTATCCTACTCAGCTCTCTTTCTTGCTAGTATACATTGTTCACATCTCATGATAAGTCACTCCTTTATGGTTATGGCATCTAATACCCATAGATTGGGGGATATTGGTCAAGGATATTTGTTGCCACTTGTCAAATAGTCCTTGGAGCAATGTGGTATCATCTGACTTCCTACATATGTTGGCAATTTTATTAATTGCTGCTTTGTGTTTCGATTTGACGAGTGGCTTGAATCTTCTGGCAATATATGAAGTAACTATATTGGTGTTCCATTGTCATCATAAACATTGGCATTGCCTGACAAAGTATTACATTTAAATGAGCTTTTTTTTTTTTTTTTTTTTTTTTTTTGTGGGGGGGGGGTGGGGGGGCTGAGTTGGAAAGTAGCCCCTTCCTTCCCCTATCATCAAAGTAATGATTTTTATGATAATACTCATGCCTGAACATGCTTAACTTTGTACATTTTATCAAGGTTTGTTGCTAAAAAGGTGCCTGCTATGACTTATTCGTTAGTTCATTTGGCTTATTATATATTGCTCCATCATATCCTAGGCTTTCTCATAATTGATCTTCAATACTATCCTAACTACTTCCATTTTCCAAGATGCATATGAACTTTCCATGCAGTCCCCATTGATAAATGCAGTTTGAGGAGAATTCACCATATTACTCATTTTACCCCTTAATTTATTACCTAAAATCTTATTAAAAGCCTAAAATAAGGGCTATATTTCTTATCCTCCCGCTTGAGAAGCACCCTACCTTGGGAAACAAAATGTTTTACACTTAATCAATGCAAAATTATTCTGCAGTTTCCAAATAAAGGCATCACTAGAGACACGATTGAGGGGATAGGCGTTTAGCAAATAGCTGCCTTAGTGGCTTAGCATAGTTGATTAAGCCCCTTCTTCTCTTGAGGGAGTACTATATTCGATTCCGACTAGTGTTATATATATATATGTGGTAGAGATGGCTATATTGCTGGGAATGAAAGAAATTTCGAATTTGCTTTGCTTACGAACACGGAAGGTACAAGTAATGCAACTATGAATCTTATGGAGAGTTCGATCCTGCCTCAAGATAAATACTAGTGGCATATGCTTAACACATGCAAGTTGGACGATAAGTAGTGTTTCCGGTGTTAAACATGTTAGTAACACGTAATAACCTGCTATTGGGAGGGGAACAATAGCTGGAAACGGTTACTAATACCCCGTAGGCTGAGGAGTAAAAGGAGGAATGATGGAAATCAGAATTTGATTTGGAAATAGATTAGATTTGATTAGATTTGGATTTTATTAGGATTTTGATTTTATTAAAATTCTGATTTTATTAGGATTTTGAATTCTATTAGGATTCTGTTTGTTAGGCTTTTTCTATATATATGGGTTTTGTATGAAGTATTAAAAAAAGATGAATAATATTTGAAAATTTCTTGAGAAATTTTTGGCTTGAATTTTGCTTGAGCAAATCTTTCCTCGTGGATTCGTGGAGAGTGGGCGTGGATTCCCAAATCCTGTAAGTTTTCCTCAATCTATCTTTTTTTCCCCAATTTCTCTTAAAAAACCCTAATTTTCAAAATCCTAACCCTAATTTCGCCTCCGTCCAACGTCAAGGAATCTGCCCGAGGAAGTGCTTATGTCTAATTAGCTAGTTGGTGAGGTAATAGCTTACCAAGGTGATGATTTGTGGTTGGTCCGAAGGGATGATTAACCACACTGGGACTAATATGCGGCCTAGACTCCTACGGGAGGTAGCATTAGGGAATTTTTCATAATGAGCAAAAGTCTGACGTTGCAATGCCACATATATTCATATATATATATATATGTATATATACATATATATGTATATGTGTACATACATATGTATATATATAAATATATATGTATATAAATACACGCACACCCCTTAGATACACTTGTTACACACACACACAACAACAACAACTAAGCCTTTTATCCCAAGTATTTGGGGTAGGCTACATGAACTAAAAAAGAATCATGCCGGATCGATCACTTTGATACACACACATATATATATATATATATATATGAGAATAATGGAATAATAAAAATGAGCCGCTGCCTCACGTAAGCCACCTCATGTAGATTACCTGAGTTAGTAGTGAGGAAATAATGATCCTATTATTTCTTTTTCAAAGTTTTTAATTATGATCTAAACCTTTTAGGGTCCACTCATATCCAATTTTATAGGTTTTAGTTTTAATTTGCCTTTCATCTAGTGGATACAAAATTAACTGCTTTCGATGAATACATCTTGTATTCACTTGGTGAAAGGATAAATGAACTCCGAAATTTATGAAATTTGATCCTTAAGATGTTAAGGAGGTGGAGACAGTAATCTTAGAAAAAACTTGAAGAAAATAATGACATTACTTAAAAAATTTAGCTCTCGTAACTTATCTGCCTGCTCAGCTCATATACATTAATCCCATATATGTTTATATAGTTACGTATATTTATATATGTGCATATATATATTTCGGGGGTGTTGTGGTTGGGTCGAAACATGGGTAACGAATGCGTGGTTCTGGAAGCTTATTTATGGATAATTTAATGTACTTGAATAATGTATGGAGCAAGCATACTCCAACTTGAACTTTCCTCCAAGAGAAGAACGATGGTGTATGTAGTTGCTCATGGTATGATGGTTAAATGAGTTAGTGATTGAGAATAAGGGTGTTATATACGGAAGAAAAATATTAGCGCATTTTCGCTCTAGAAGACAAAAGTTCAAGCAAGATGACATGATTTCATAAAAACATTTCATAACTTACACCATCATGTTTGGATCTTGGAGACACATACTTATGTCCTAGTTATTCGCATTTAATGAAAAATTATATCAAATTTATAACTAAAAAAAGATCGAATTTGAGGAAATCTCAGATGATGTATATTAAGGTACTAATTTGGAAAAACATGCAATCCAAAAAGAGAAATAAGAATTTTGTTTTGAAACATGCCTCATCTCGTTTCCAGTTCAATAATCAAATTTGCAATAACCGTTTGTGTAGGTCGATGTTTTGAGTCTCAATGCCTCATTTCAAGTTGTGAGAGACCCTGATTCAGGCCTTGATTACCTAGAGGGAGTATTTTTGCTATGAAAGAAGGGACAGGGGGTGGGTTGAGGATGTGGAATGGAGATTGGAATAAGGAGGGCGCCATTCAGCTGAAGGACCAAATGTGGTAGCTTTCCATTTTTAAGAAGACAGTTTATACAAGGAATGTAGCGCAATGCAGGGTATAATATTGACTCAGGATGAAAGCATTTTTGAGTTTTGTGTTGGGGACCCTAGGATTTTGTCGATTTAGAGAAAAACGAGAATATGATAGAAGATTCATGGTAGGATTTGGACTTTACATCCGGCGAATCATACGTCCCTTTCTACATCACACTAAAATTTTGGAATAGCAAATCACATGCTCATAAAGAACAAGATTTTTTCCATAATAATTTTCTAACCTACTAATAGTTAATACATGGCTATATATCTCAGAATACATGCATCACATGTGTAATTAAAAATAAAATAAATATATACTAGAATCACAATAAAATCTAAAAAATAAGTCCTAATAAACCCTAGCCATTTCGATGTCCCATCAATTCACTCCGACTTTAGAAAATAAAATAAAAGACTTGAAAATATGATATGCAACATCTGATAGCATTGTCAAACAGACTTCAATATACGTTGCATCATAACAAGTTGTTCTTTTGCAAACTTGGCTGTTATGATAAAAAGGTCAGGCGATGTCATAGACAATTGAAACTTTATAAATGGTGAAAACGATTTTGCTGAAAAATCTTTAAAAGTCGCAATAACAGGCCCTTCAACTTCTGTTGACCGTAATGATGTTTGTTTAAGTAAGGTAGCGATTCAACAATAACTTTTGGCTTTAGTCTATCAAAAACTTCTATGGTCAGTCAGGCTCAACAAGAATTTTAGGGTATGGATATGTATCAAAATTTGCTTTAAACTTTCTCTCAAATTCAAATTTGGGCTTTGCTTCTAATTCCCGTATTTCTTTTTTAGTTGTTTTAGGTTTGGGTTCATACTTTGTTCAACGGTAGACTCAGATGATGGAAATAAATGAGATTTTGATGACTAATTTGAAAGAAAGTGTGAAGTATACAGAGTGCGAAGAAGAGCATGTATGGGACACCAATATTGACATAATTTTATAGGTGCTTTTGCAGTAAAAAGAACTTTCTCCAACTAGCTTAAGTCAAGTGTAAAGGTGTTTCTTCGCAGATGTTGGGAAAATAACAAAAGAAATTTTTAAGATGTCTCCCAATCTATATAAATTTAACATCATTAAAATCACGAAAATTTGGGATAGCACACATATCATGCTTAATTTGTTTTGGAATCGGTGTAGAGGTGTCAACCACAAAATATGAATCCCGTAGAGAATTAACTCAAAATTGAAAATTTTAGGAGAAAAGTTTTTGAGAAACCCAAGATCTTAACTGTTCAAATTTGGCTTGAATCAGGATGGAAACAAACTTTGCACTTAGACTCTAATTTGACTGCGATCAGGTCGACCGAGCTGATAAGCAATATTTGTTGCTCGGCCCATATCGATGGCGCGTATAAAATCGCTTTGGTTCTATTCGTGGTAGCCAATTCATTCGTATTCGGCTTGTTGGTAAGCTTATAGGTTCTGATTGTCTCGGAGTGTACCAATGACATTTGGAGCCTGTTTGAATGTCGTCGAAAATTTCGACTAGGTCCAAAAAAGCCAGCGCTGACTCAGGAAGAGGTAGAGAGAACGACGGATGATTGGCAGTATCAGATCGACCTTGAGAAGTCTCGTCGAAGTTGGATGAGGCTTCGTTGACTATGGGTTGGGTTCAAGAACTTCAGGCAAGGTCGACCGGATGCCGACGAGCTCAGATTAAGATCAGGACAACTTAGTGATATTGGAAAATTGGAGTCAATTATTGCATTGGAATTATGATGGATTCACGTCATCATTGGGGAGGCCTTGACGAACTCCATTTGGTTTGGATCTGATCCGTCAAGGAAAATGAGGCGTTGGCGACAATTAAAGTTAATACAGAGTTGGTAGCTAAAAATTAGGATTTAGGGTTTCTCTTTTTTTTCATTTCTTAGTTTGAAAAAAGGAACTGGAAGAGGAGACTAGGATTAGGATTTTTTAATTTATCGAAATATTTTTGGTCGGATATTGAATACGAAGCAGGTAGGATTAGGATTTTTTTAATTTATTGAGAGATTTTTTGGTCGGATATCAAATATGATGCAGGATGAAAGTAATTAAGGATTTTGTTGTGGGGATTTTGGGATTGTGTAGATTTGAAAAGAACTAGAGTTTGGTAGAAGTAAAGGATAGGATTTGAGGCTCACACTCAATTGAGTCACGTGACCACTCATGCACGAAGGATTTAGGAGCAGCAAATCGCATACTCTCAAAGAAATAAATTTGTTCTATAATAATTCTCTAATTTTTAGTTCGTATATGACTGAAGATTCTGAAGTATGTTTACCGTTTCGAGCATTAAAATTAGGCGAGTTTTACTATGTTTTGATAAATCTAAATATGCGTTCTCACGTGCAATTAAAAATAAAATAAACTTTTATAGAAATCTCAATAAAATATAAACAATAAATCCATCCTAGTTGTTCTATGTTCCTATCAAGCATTCTCAATAGTCTCTCTCTCTCTATATATATATGTGTGTGTGTGGTCTGCATTGTTGCCAGATTGTACAAACTTTCTGCTTAAAGAAATAATGGATGTCACAACAGCAGTCATTACTGGAAATCCAATTATTCTTACCTAGTTTGATCTTTCAGAAAACATATGTCGTCGCTAATGCATAAGATATTAATGGAAACCTTCTTTACTTTACTCCTTGCATATTTTTTAAAAGCCCAAGCATAGCATTCCAAAAATCACAGGGCATTTAGTAGGTTTTCCTCTAAGATTATACCTGACAGTACTTATAGCTCTTCAAAATGGATAATCTTGGCCTACCAAAAGAGGATTCCACCATTCATATAGCTATAAATAAAACAATGGAAGGACACTTGCTGATAATCTTATCTTAAAAAGAATGTTGTCACATGAAAAGGAAAGCTTTGAATAAAGAAATCTTATTTGACTTTTCTTTCCAATTTTTTATAGGGTCCCACTGTTCTTCTTGGGAATTGGTTTTGTAGATGATCCCTGATAAATGTTAACTGCTGGTTATCGGCTGCAGTCCATTCCATGCCCATATCTTGCCCTCCTCTCGTTCTGTGGCTGGTTTCTACCATCACATTTCCATCTTTAAATTATAATGCTGTATCAGGATCTTTTAATCTAAGTCCTGGTGATTCTCTCCCCTTTTAATATGAAGAGTGCCCTCAGAATCTTGTTTTGGCGTAAACATAATCAAGCATGTCCTGTGTGCTCAATAATGTTGTCTGTTTGCTTATGTGGCTGTGCAAATTAACTACCAGAATCAGATTAATTCTAATATCAGTTAGTTCGACTTCAATTTTCACTTGCAGTTGACATTACTGAGGAGTTGGATACTGCTACTAAATCCCACGCTAGGAAAAGTTCATGTAGTTTGGTGCGGGAAGGGGAAAGGTGTGCTCGTATCATATTAACCAGCCAGTCCAAATCAGAAGGATTCATCTGCTAGGACAATTTTCCATTCACATAGTCGTGTTTGTGATCATACTCTTTCGCTGATTCAAGCGCTTCAATCTATATCTGGATTTAGGACCTTTTGGTGTCGACTTGAGTTTAGTTTTTTATTTGTTATTTCTCTGCTTATGTCCAGGTACATAATTGCTTCAGTATAGTGTTTTGGTACGCTTTGGTTCAAAGTAAGTTATGTTTTCCAAGGGTAAGTACAGACTATTTTAAGTATATATCTTATTAAAAAATGAGGTTATTTTATTTTATTTTATTTTATTTTTTTCATTTTAGAATCAAGATAAATTTCTAGAGCACAAAATTGTTATGTGGATAAGCTATTCATTCCACTGAACTACAAGCCAAAGAGTTTAAATAGAAGTGTATTTATATGTTCTTAGATTCTTTTAATTTGTTCAGTTTGACTGCGTCTCAAGCTGCTTCAGGGGGTTTAGTCGTGCATACCATGATATAAAAACATATGCAAAGTAAATTTGGTTGCAAAATATTGAATAAATAAAGGATCTCCTAAGGGCACATGGTCCTATTATTATCCTTGCTATAATTCTATCCATCAGTAGTTTAAATCCATTGAGCTCCTTTTTTTTTTTCGAGAGCAAAATCCATAGAGTTACTTTATGAGAGCCTAATGCCTGTTTCTACTTCATTCTTGTTTAAGAAGAAGCATTTAGCCATCTAATTATCTATTCCTTTTAGTTTCTGGTACTCTACTCTTTTATTCTTCAATGAATGTAAAGCAAGAATCATCTGCTAATTCTTTTGATTGTCATGAATTGTTGGGAAAATAGCAAGTAAATGTTCCATTATATGCTCTTTTAAGTGGAGAATGGTGATTAAATTGTTTGATCTAAACTGCTGGAGAGGCATGAGTTGAAACAGTGATGAGGTTTGCTTTATGCTCATGTTTTTGTTCGTGCACAGGCAGCCTACTATATAGAGAAGACAACGCTCACATCTGTGCTGAATTCTCTTTCTAAAGTTACCCATATCTTCTGTGGTTCTCTTTCTAAAGCAAAGTAGGTTATAGTTGTACATTGTAGGCCTTATTCTGATATAGAGTGAAAGTGTGGATGCACATTTTTAGTGATCTCCTAATAATAAATCCATTGCTGGATCATATTGATACTTCATTGCATATTGCATTGTTTCAATGTTTCCAGTGAAATGCAGAAATTCATTTGAGGCAATATTTTTCCTACTAAAATTTTCTATTTTTCAGGTCCCCTTTCTATTATCAAATCAATGGTTTGAGTTTGAATAATGCACATCTCTTATATTGTCTCTATTTATAAAGATCTATCTATGCCATTTGGTTTTGCTTATAAAACTTACCAACCCAAATAACTTGCTTTATTTCAGGACGAAGCAAAAGCTGTGGGTCAGCTCCGAAACCATAGATTGGCAAATTTGCTTGGTTGTTGTTGTGAAGGTGAAGAGAGGCTGCTAGTGGCAGAATATATGCCCAATGACACTCTTGCAAAACACCTTTTTCACTGTAAGTTGCTGTTAATTGACTCAATTCTACTAATTTTCTGAAAAACAGATTATATTCCTTAATTCAGTCTGCTCCTCTGTGTACTGATAAAACTACTCTATTTTTTATAAATGACCTATTGTGCTATGTTTGTACCATTGATGAATTTTATTTGATGTGAAAGAAGTTGAGTTTTATCTATCCTTGGAGCCTAATTTCTTTTAGAAACTACACCATGAACATCAAGTATCTCAATATTTGATGTATCTACTTCTTACCACCCATCTCTTGTGAATGATCAGTCATATCCCTGGTCATATCGTCGTTTCGCTATGCAACTGCACAAAACATCCAAATCCTTATCTTTCATTGATAAAATAATTTTCTATACCAGCCATCTGGATATAGTTTTCCAAAACCTTCTGTTTTAAATAACATTCATTATCTTCACCTCCTTCCTCCTGCACGCACACACATGCACAACAAAAAACTTGCTAATCTTAACTATGATCTAAAAATATACATAACATGCATTCCTTATTCTTGCTAAAATAGTGCTACTGCATTTTGAACATGATATGCTAGCCAATAGTCTATTCTCTTTAGTGCTTCATTTGCTATAGATTTTTAACTATTGGATTAGTTCACAAGTAAGTTAAGGGAGGATCAAAGACATCCAAAGAGCACCAATTTTTTTTTTTTACTCTTACAGAATTGGCTTCATTTCTCTCCTACTTAATGTGATGTAAACTTTGCTTTTATATATTGATAGTGCATGATGGTGGTTACTATAAACAAGAATTGTAGGAAGTATTAACATTAACAGCTGTATACTTCTTTGTGGATACTACAGCAGTTGCTAATATATTTGCACAAATTGTAAATGCTTATCAACAAAATTCTTCCATGGCTAGTCAACAAGCTAGCAATACACCTTTTGTTACCCACTCAAAAGGTTTTCTGGATTATTAACTCTGCAATCATGAATGCAAAACTTATGTGTTGCCTTTAGTCTGGTGGTTCTGATTTTTTTTAATTGATATTATATCTGGTGACTGCATTTGTTCTCTTATTATTGAATGTTGATAAGGTTAATATCCTATGATGTAAACTTCCTCTTAACTTCTTTCTAGCATTCCCTGTGTAATTTCAGATTTCTATTGTATTGCAAAATGTTTTCTAGTTATCTCTTTCATTATGCAGGGGAAACACAGCCCATGAAATGGCCAATGCGATTGAGGGTGGTACTTTATCTTGCTGAAGCCTTAGAATACTGCACAAGCAAGGGTCGTGCTCTCTATCATGATCTTAATGCTTATAGAGTCCTGTTTGACGAAGTAAGCATAGGACATCCTTTAACATTCTTCAAATTTTCCCTTTACGACATTTGTTGTTTATGGATCACTCATTGTGAATTAACATTTTGCAGGATTGTAATCCTAGACTTTCATGTTTTGGTCTGATGAAGAATAGTCGGGATGGTAAAAGTTATAGCACAAATTTGGCATTTACCCCGCCTGAGTATCTGAGAACTGGTATGTACTGTATCTCGAGATTGAACTTCTTATAATACAAGATATTGTCAGGTTAACCTCAGAAGCATGCTTACAAACTAGAATGGTAGAGTGATGTGCTGAATATGAAAACGTAGAGGACTTGAGCTACCATTTTTGCTTTTATTTATTGTATTTTGTTTCATCGTTATTAGTATTATTTCTGGGGTTTATATTAATTGATCAACACACACACGCCACACACATCCACACACCTAGACACCCACAACATACCCACTCACCCCCCATATATATAAAATGAAGTCAAGTACACCATGACATGTAATTACATCACTAAAACTACAAATCTATGCCTATGCCAACAGTATCATAGAACTAATTGGATATCGCTTGTTAAGTATTTAAACATGCGCACATGTGTCGGTCTGTTTTCGCCATAACCTATCTTTTCAAAACAACTTCCTGGTCCTGGTATGATGGGTGTCTATTCATCTTTGATGTAGTGAAAGTTTGGATTTAAAATGAGTATAGATGCTCCAGAGGACTCACATTCACATCATTTTTACTTTGTTCAGTGCTAGTATTGTTACCAAGTTAACATAGCTGTGTACCCCAAGCCTCGGTTGAAATTTCCAGGATTATTTGCAACTGGATCCTAATTCATCATTCACTAACGATTAGCACCAGTTATCACTTCTCATATTGTATATATTTTATTGATGGGCTTATACTTCTTGTATCTAATTTGGTCCTTAATCCTGGCGGTGTGCAAGACAAATTTTCTCTCATTTTTTTAATTCTAAGCTGGAAAAACGGGTGTCTTGATTTTGATCATCATGCTATGGGGACATGTATACTCGCAAGAACAATATGTACTTCTGTTTATATTTCATAGTTATCCATTAATACAGAATCCATGTAGTGTCGATAAGCTTATCAGTTGTTTATAACTTTATGTACTCTTATTGTCTTCTCAATGGATGTGCAGGAAGAGTTACACCTGAAAGTGTGATATATAGCTTTGGTACATTGTTACTTGACGTACTTAGTGGAAAACATATTCCTCCTAGCCATGTGAGTTCTACTTTGTAAACCTCGTGTAAACTATTTACAGTGCATTTTTTTGGAATTTTTTTTTCAATGCCTTACATTTTTCAAACAACTAAAATATTGTAGCGAAAATTGATAAGAAATATTGTTTAATAATTAATACTTCAATATTCAAATCTTTGCATTTCTACTTGAAGTTACTAAGAGAAAGAACCAAAAACACAAAGGAATCGTGCTAGAAAGGCAGAACTGTTGAGCTTAAGTACACTTGTTGTTATGATTGACAGTTGACTAGTTGGATTTAACAGGGTGGTTTTATGTGCAGAGCAAACATGTAAACGTTATCAGATACTGCTCTCCACAGTAGTGACAGTACAATTAGGATGCACATTTACAATCAAAAGGATCTTTTTCATTTTGTTGTTTGGAATGGCTGGGATGCTGTGGGGTGGGAAGGGAGCTTGATGTAGACGGAAGCCAAATCAAAGTTTGGTGGTGGAATTTGGGGATTTTGGTGGATTAGCGAATAACCAAATAGGGTTTTGTGGAAATTTTGGAGATTGAAAAAAATATATAAAAGATTAATTTAGGCCTTGCACCAAGGGGACCTCTCATCCAATCTCAATGAATTCACGATGAAAGATTTACTTGTATTTAGCAAATCACCATGCAAAATTAAAAGTTTTTATTAATTAACATCTCATTCTCTACTTGAAAGTTTTGTTACTAGCTTTATTAATTAAAAACAACAAAAAACTAGTTAAATCCCTACTAATAAAATCAAATATAATAAGATCTTCAACAATAATACCCAAATCAAATTTAAGAATTTTCTCAACAATAAAACCTAAATCAAATATAAGAAGATCTTTAATAATAAAACCTAAATCAATTATGAGAAGATCTTCAATAGTAAAATCTAAGTCAAGTAAGATCCCTAATTAGATCTGATTTTTATTATTCAAATCAGATAAGATCCCTAATGGCCTATGCTATCCATATCAAATAAAATCCCTTATCAGATGTGACATTTATTATTCCCATCAGTACTACTAAATAAATGTGCCATTGCAATAATTTTTATCTATTTTGTATCATGATTCATGGTTTATTTTTTATTATGGTAGTTTCACTACTCTCCTCACAGGCAAGTTTTGTTTGTCTGATATCATCAGTGAGGGAGGGGAGTGGGAGAGAAGCAAGAAACGGATTACGTTGTTAAGAAAAGAGGAGGGATCATGCTCATGTATATATGACTTTTCATATTATTTGTAGTTCTCACTTAGAGATTTCATTTCTATTGTATGTATAAACTAAATTGTTGAGACACCATCCTTTAAAGCAATTATTAGACACGTGCACAATTCTCATACTTTTTTGTTTTACTTTATAAGCTTGAGTAATATGTTAAGTTTCCTCTATATATGGTATAGTAGGACAACCTTGATAACTAAAAAGTCTAAAATAATAATTGTCTCATCTAGATGGCACATTTTAAGATTGTAGTATTAGATGCTACTTTTTTATGCTACTTTTTTATGCATGTATTTATATTAGCCGTATTCCTATACCCTACAGTTTACAAATTTATTGTTGTCTGGAATGGTATCCATATCCATAGCTATCTTTGTGCTTCATAGGGTTGTACCATCTTGGCTACATTTTCTTATGTATTTTTTTCCCCCTGTTTAACAACTTCTCAAGGAACTTCCTTTCATATGTATTGTAAAAGAGCAGTAAAAGAGCATTTTCATTTTCCTGTCTAGTGGGTGGCTACTTTTATTCCTGTTATTGACATGTCATGTGCTTCATAGGAGTGTTTCTGTCACATGCAATGCTTCTATCTGGATCTATTTTTGACAAATCTCTTTGCTTCACATTAGAGACTCATATCTCATGGTTCCCATATTCATGTCCACATACACTAATAAAATGGTATTACAGGAATTAAAACTATGATTCCTTTCTTTTTTCCCTTATAAAATCTCTTTGTATAATTCTTTTGCAGGCCCTAGACTTGATAAAAGATCGAAACTTTCATATGCTGACAGATTCATGTTTAGAAGGGCAATTTTCAAATGAGGACGGGACTGAATTAGTTCGCTTAGCTTCTAGATGTTTACAGTATGAACAGCGAGAGCGGCCTAATGTAAAGTCCTTAGTGCTTGCATTGACTCCTCTTCAAAAGGAGAACGAGGTGACTCTCTCTCTCGCCCTCCCTCTGTGCATGTGTGTTTGTGTCAGTGTTTATATGGGTGAGTGTGTGTGTCTATTTGAACCTTGGACCTCTTGTACAGTGTAAATAGGTGCCCCCACTGTGCTACAGTAGCACTTGCAATAGATTGTTTAGGGACAAGAAGTAGGGGGAACTTTGGGCCTGTTTTTTGGGCTGGAAGTGAAGTTGGGAGTAGTGGAAGTTGCCTTGTTCCACTACTTCTACTTCATGCGTTTGTGTTTGTTTTGTCATGCAGTGAATTGAAGGCTACTTCCGAAGTGATAAGGTGATTCCTATGTGGCACTGTCATTTCTGCATTTTTTTGTAAATTCACATGGATTTTTGGTGGAAGAGCACTTGAAAGTTTAATATATATATATATATATATATATATATATATATATATATATATATATATATATATTCTTTGTTTCTTTCCCTTCTCCATCTTCTTCCAAAAAAAAAAATTAATATCTTAGCTCCCTCCCATTTTGTCCTTATTCAAAAGGTAATAAGCAAACACTAGAAGTATCGGAAGTAGAGTTATTACAACAATTCATTTTTAGATGTTACTTGAAAGTTTTCTTCCTTATTTTGGCACCTCTAGACACTCAAACAGGCCTTTAGTTAAGATGTCTGTCTCATGCACTTTGGGCTATTCATTTCTGTGGCGAAACTAGGTATTATTCCTCAGAAGATTTTAATATTTTATATGATATAAATACCAGTTTATAATATGAGCATTTAAATAATGTTAGATAATTTAGTGATGTTTTGATACTGTAATATTGGTATGTAGAGAATGTTGAGTTTTGTGGAGCTCGAAAGATAATGTCGGCAGGTTACTTAGGTATTTTCACAAGTTAGTGGGTTGCAGCTCAAGTGTATATATTATGTATATATATTCTCCTTTTGTACTTGTAAACCTATTAACAAAATAGTGAAAAACCCTCTGGCAGCCATGGACATAGTCCAATTTGGAACAAACTATGTAAATATCTGTATTCGTGTGATTTCTTGTGCTATATTCTTCTGCGAATGCTACCCAGATCTTTGACATTTGCAACAGAGGATCCTAACTAGTGATCTTCCAAGAAAATAGATATATCTGATAACACAGAATTATAATATGTTTGATAAAAAGTAGAAACTTAACTTTTAAAAAGAGATCAGATGGCACAAGGGACATAATAAACAGACACTACACCTTTGTAAAAACATAATACCTTACCCCGTTGGCTTTGGGTGGTTGTCATTGTGTTTGTGTTAAGTTGACTTAATTGTTTCACCATTATCCTTAGAACCAAGGTTTAGAATACATAACCAGTATCACCGTTCACTTATGGTATCAAAATTGTAAAATTGGACGTATCATATTGGAAATATCAGACTAATATTTGACGGTATATTTCATATGGGGTACCTCAAAATCCGATACGATGTATGTGACATATATCAATATGGATTGATATGACCTTGCTTACAACCATGCCCTTCTCTAGTTTTACTTGTATATTTGAAAGATTTTGAGGGGAGAGTTGGGCTATGTTTATCTTGAAAAACCGACATTTCCTGTACAGTTAATTTCATGTTATAGTTGAATATACCAAGGACTATTTGGATGGAGAGTCTAACTTGATTTTAGGATAGGAAACTCAAAAGACAGACTTTGTCTGTCTTTAAATCTATTCCTATGTGTGGTCAAATATAGTCTAAGTACGTGTGTCAAAATAAGGTGGTGTAGTTTGGATAATGATTACATTAGCGTACCAGGGATATTGACTTCATTATAAACCCTTTTACATATGCATGCAGGAACTACAAACCCTCACTATATATCATCCAAGCCTTTCCCACGAAATTGTGGTTTTGGTTATGGACCAGAATATTATGTGCATTTCTTGGTTCGTTCGTGTAACGAAAATGAACCAAAAGAGTGAAAAGAATTAAGAGAAGTTTTTGGACTGCATATTTGATTATATATTCAGCTTACATAATATGCCTGCTTATCTGAGTTTATGCTAGTTATCTAGGAGAAAGAACTGCCATGAAAACAGACAGACTCAATAGAATCATATTATTGTTGTATAGTATATAACATATTCATTTCCTACGTTACCTGCAATGTTGACCACCCATTGTTTAATATGTTCTGTATGCAACTGTAACTGTTTCCTTTTCTGGTTGGGTGAAAGCTTCGGTGGTGATGATGACTACTTACAAACTGCACACATGTAAATAAATATGAACTACATAGAATAATTTCCATACCATTGTCTCATTTTCTAAATCTGCATACCTACAACTGATTCAGACCATTCCATTTATCATTTTAGATTGTTATTTCAATCCATGATAAGATAACTACTTATATATATGCATTCCTGTTTAAAAAAATAAAATAAAAATTTTTGCTTTAAGTTTTGTGATAAAAATAGCATTGTCGTGCAATGAAAATGGGCTTTTATGTGTAGGTACCGTCATACGTCTTGATGGATATACCCCGTGGTGGTGCTTCCTCAATAGAGTCGCTCTCTCTTTCTCCACTTGGTGATGCCTGCTTCAGAATGGATTTGACAGCAATCCACGAGATCCTAGAAAATACTGGTTATAAAGATGATGAAGGAACTACAAATGAGGTTTGTATTTCAGTTTTACTAGTTAACTGGCACGTGCAAATGCACGTAAGAAAATATAATGTATGGCCAAAATAAAGCACGACAATTAGATGTACGTGTACTGAAAGAAAAATTACAGAGAAGCTTTGGAAAGAGCATGATTGGATATAATTAAGTTTGGATTAGGTTTTTCATGTTCGCATGAGAAGCAAAAATTGTATCGCATGTAAGATTTTAATCCAAACTATATTTGCAACGTATCAAGTCAATTATTTATGCATAAAGTTGGAGTATGGATTTAATCATAGCAGAACCTTCGTGTTGTGATTGGTTAATCCATGCACCTATTTAAACATTTTTTTAACATTTTCATTTGTAAATTTTTCCTTACACAATTTTGACACATAAATATTACTAACTAAAGAAAGGAATGTAAAGCTGTTTTGAGTCCCTCATCAACTTTTCTCTGGCTTCATAATCTTTATCTGCATAAACACTTGCCTTGGATTTTTTACTGTTAAGATTTTGTTGCAAATTTCATCCAATTTAGTATCAAAATTACCTATATTTTGATTGTTTGCTTATTTTTTATTTATTAGGCATAAGCTTTTATCCATCCTCTATGTGGTTGACAAGTGTATTTCATTTTTCTCGGATCACAATTAAAACAATTTTTCTTGGTATGTATGTGTTTGTGGTTTTTAGTGATTGACAAATTTTTAGTTTCATGCCATTCATTAAAATCATAGGCAGACATCAACTTTTTTGGCTTAGAGTTTTTTTCCCCAGAATATGCAACTCCGCAGTTTGGTTTATCATTTCCTTATTTCCTAAAACTTTGTCAAACTTTCATGTTAATTTTCATGGCTTAACTGTAGAAGCTTCATTTAAAATAAATAAATAAATAAATCTGATGCTTCCATTTAATAGATGAAATGATCATCTCTTATAATGCAATGTAAGATTCTTTTGTAACACAGTATCCTCATTTATTGTATTCATCGTTCCCTTTCTTTTATTCCTTTACCAGCTGTCCTTTCAGATGTGGACAAACCAAATGCAAGATACATTGAACTCAAAGAAAAAGGGTGATACTGCTTTTCGTCAGAAAGATTTTAGTACAGCAATTGACTGCTATTCGCAGGTAATTCTTTGTGAACTGATTGCATGTCTGAACTTTCTTTTAGTTTGAATACTATAGAGAGCTCTTTTTGGTTGCAAGGATTATGATACATGAATGTCATTCTTTCCCACGATTTAATCGTTCCTGTAGTTTCTTATATAAAACCATATTTCTAAACAAGAAGGAAAATGATGGCAATAACCACAATGTTAAGAAAGCAGCTTGCCCAAAGCTTAAGTTGTTGGGTGTGGGCAAACCATGTATATCAAGCTAACATATCACTTGACAAACATCTTTATCCCATAACTTTTGGGGTTGCTATGTGAATGTTTTTCTTCCTTTTGGCTTTGTTAAAGGCCAGCTTGTTTGGTTAAAGTAGCTACTTCGACATCTTACTTAATTATGAAATCCGTCCACATTTATTTAGGCCTAACTCTAGTTCTCAACTTCTCGTTGTTCTATTAGCTACGATCCATCATCTCCCAAGTGGCACATTTACCTGTATCCATTGGACGTTCTCAAAATATCCCTATCATTCCTCTTTTTATCATCAGCTGAGACAGCCTGTTAACATTATACGGATGCAACATTTCTTATCCTATTTCTTAGCATAATCACCTATCTTAGCAGTCTCATTTGTATTTTTGTAAGTTTATAATACAAGTCGCTGATTGCAGGCCTTAACTTATCTGATTTATTAGATTAAATTATTCTAAAAGTGTAAAATACATGTTTCTAATTTTTTTTTAACACTGTATTACCAATAAAAATGCCTACACCCGTTACTGTAGCTAGAAATGACACGGTTCATGTTATTTCCTTTTGATCCTCCAAGTGAGTAACCTTTGGAACAATTTAAGTAGGAAAATCTATAGGAAAATAGCCATGAACTACAACAGGCACACAATTACTGCAAAAAATAAGCTCCAACTTTTTATTAGTTTTAACTCCCTCCACCTTGCCCTTTACCTTTTCAGTCTACCTTCTGTAACCCCTCCTATTGAAAAGTTTTCACGTATTTTTGCTGTGGACTGGTTTTGGATCAAAATCCGCTGAGGTAACGTTTTAGTCTAATGATAGCATCCCTAAGATAATGTTTTAGGTCAATAAAAGCATTGTTAGATTGTTAGAGTGTTGGTGGGTATTTTATGTACTTACCATATTTCCCTACTATATAACAACATGATGGAGACCATGGATGGGATGTCGTTGTAATACTTCTTTCGTGTTATGAGTCCCTGACATGATATCAAGAGCAGGAGCACTGAAAAGAAAAGAAAAGAAAAGAAAAAAAAAATCTCGAAACCTTAACCCTAACCACCACCTCTTCCACTATTGACCTTGCTACCAATACCACCCTCGACTCTCATTGTTGTCACCTTCTTCATCATCGTCCTCATTCTGTTCGTTACCTAACTGTGTTTTTGTCATCCTGGTCCAAGAATCCTTGGGACTTCTAGATCCAGTGTTGAGACCCTTTAGATTTTGATTAGATCTGATGCTTGTCATTCTTTCTTCACAAACCCTAGCAACTTACTCTTTGCAAGAATAATCCCGTGAGTATTTTGTAGATGGCCACCTACTACTGCTTTTCAAGTGCCAATTTCTGCTACTTGTCAAAGGTCAATTAGTGTTACTTTTCAAAAGCCTAGTATTGATACTTGTCAAAATCCAATCTTTAGCTGCATGTAAAAAGCCAACCGTTGCCAGCCAAAAGCCAACAACGACTATTGTATCCACTTTCTTCGATTGTGTAGGTGTTGACTGTGAATGCCATTTTTTCCGGCGATAGAATTTACTTCTTTTGCTGCATTCACCAAAGCCTTGCCGAGGGATAGGTTTTTTAGTAGTGTATTTTTCTCTCCTGAAACTAGTGAGAATGATTGATATCTACCTGGGAATGCTAGAATATAAGAGCTATCACATTAGATACATGTAGTATCCATGTATAGGACATTTCTATTATGTATATTTTGGAAGTCTTCACATATCGCTGTATCGTGTCCGTCCTATTGTTGCTTATCCGTGCAACATAGGTTTAGTGTGTTAAAAGGTGTTTTATGTAAATTTCTGTGTTTTCCGTACTATATCCAACAATTTAACATGATAGCAACCATGGATGGTCAATGTCTTGCTGCTTCTATAGTCCTAACAAACTCATTGAAGTGAGCTACCACAACCATTGCATTAAAATACATCCAACTTGCTCCATCAATCTTCTCTTTCTTCAACTTTCCCTTCTATTAACTCCGACTTGCTTTATTGTTGATGAGTTAGCAAGTCGTCATGAGCTGATTTGATGGTATTACAATGTTCTTCTCAACCCTGTAGCTGTACAGTCATGATGATGAGCTTTTATCTGACTATTTATCAGTGTTCTAAAAAGCAGTTTATGCGGGCGCATTTGCGTCCGCATAAGCGAATGCGGGTGAAAAACGCAGAAAAATCGAGAATGGACAGGGCCATTATGCGACCGCATAATCGCATTATGCGGATTATGCGGTGCATAATCCGCATAATGTGTTTATGCGGTCGCACCGAAAATGGGTCTGCATATGAAACCCGACCCGACCCGTTATCTTTACCTGTTATCCTTAGAACCCTATTTTCCCGACCCGAATCTTCGGCACCAGAAGGAAAAATCTCTCGCCCTCGGAAAAACCCTAATTCCCTTCTCGCCCCCGAAAAAATTTCCTCTTCTCCGATCGACTAAATCTTCTCTCCTTTTGAGTCCAATCGGAGCTATAAGTCTCACCGGCTACCCTCTACCACCGGTTCTTTGTCCAGACTCGTCCAATCGGAGTTCAATCGGAGCTCTTGCGACATCAGGCGAAAAAATTGATCGCTCCCAAAAAAATCCTAAATTCCCTTATCTGTTCAGATCGGGCTAAATCATCTCCCCCCTTGAGTCCAATCGGAGCTCGGAATCTCACCGGCTACCCTCTACCCCCAATTCTTTGCCTAGACTCGTCCAATCGGAGTCCAATCGGTGCTCGAAGCCTCTGACTTTCGCTGCTTTCTCTCCTTGGTATTTTCTTTAGCTGAGTTTATTTTGTTTTTAGTATTTTCTTTAGTATTTTCTTTAGTTGAGTTTAATTTTTGTTTTGAACGGATTAAATTCTTTAGCTGAGTTTAATTTTGTTTTTTTTCGGAATTTTGTAGATGCTGTTAATAATAATTTGGACTAAACTAGTAATTTGGAGTTGGATTTTTTTTTTCTTTAGTTGGGTTTTTTTCGGAATTTTGTTTTTTTTCGGAATTCTGTAGCTGCTGTTAATAATAATTTTGTAGCTGCTGAGTTTAATTTTTGTTTTGAACGAATTTTGTAGCTGCTGTTTACTAAACTAGTAAACTTATTAATCAGTTAATCAATTTAATTTGTTCATAAACATAGAATAATTTGGAGTTGGAAAATGAGGTGAATTTCCTGCATCCTGGATTACAGGTAGTGGACTGTGGACTTATCCTGTATTTGAAGATATCTCCTAAGTTGAATAATTCACACCTTTTGCCTATCTATTTTTTCTTATGGAAAACTTCTCAATTGAATTTTAGATGAAGTGATCTAGGATGGTCAAAATAATTCATTTTATATGCTTACAAAAATTATTCACACCTTTTGCCAATTATTCATTTTATATCTTTTTTTTTTTCTTTTAAAGTTTAATTTTTGTAAGCATATAAAATATCTATTTTATATGCTTACAAAAATAATTCATTCTAGGATGGTCAAAATTATTCCTAAGTTGAATAATTCACACCTTTTGCTAGTTTATATTCATTTTATATGCTTACGGTTGTTATTTATAATTTTTTAGAGTTTTATAGCATTAATATATCCATTTTTTTTATAATTATTATATTAATATATATTAAAATATTAATATTCCGCATAATTCTGCGTAATCCGCATAATCGGCGCGTAATCCGATTATGCGTTATGCGGTCCTGGATCGCACGCATACTGAAAACGCATTCTTGAACATTGCTATTTATTCATGTAAATGTGTTAAATTTGTCCTTACAAGCTCACACAATCTCTTTTGGCATATCAAATTTGGAGTAATTGAACATAAAGTAGGAGTCCTCTGTCCCCGCTAGCAGTTCTAAGGTCTCAATCAGCAGCAACCAGTTTCATTGACAAAAAAAAAAAAAAAAGAAGAAGCTAATTTTCGAACTTTCAATGTATTTATTGTATTTTAGTATGTCCAGTGCACTATGGAGGTACATTGTACTCTCTACACTACCATGTGCAGGGAAAATATACCGTGAATTGAGAAATTTATTGATATAATTGATGGTATTATTTTGTGAAGCAAAAGTACAAATGCTGAAGTGGACGAGAATAATAACTGGTTTTTTCTTAATTTCTCCTGTTCTAAAAGCATGTTTCGACTGTGCTTAATTTCTTCACTCTTGTGATTTTCTTGCAGGTGGAATGTATTTACTTTGCATCTGTATCTTCCGTGTACTTACCATTTAAACTGTTCTGATGAATCTGTGATCTGCAGTTTATTGATGTCGGAACCATGGTCTCTCCAACTGTATTTGCACGGCGATGCTTGTGTTACTTGATGAGTGAGATGCCCCAGCAAGCTCTAAATGATGCAACACAGGCTTTAGTTATATCCCCAACATGGCCAACTGCATTATATCTTCAGGCTGCTGCCCTTTTTGCCCTGGGGATGGAAAATGAAGCTCGAGATGCACTTAAAGATGGATCTTCTCTAGAATCAAAAAAGAAGTGAAGGGTGAAAATTCGCCATGGACAACCTAAGAATACAATTTTGAGGTAAATGCGTGGACCTAATTATTTTTTCCTCCAACTGTAGGAGATGATGGTAACGATTTCCTAGTTCTTTTTCTCACAGCTCATTAGGAGACATAAAGGGGGTCTCACAACTCTGGGAAATATTTGTCGCGCCCATCCATATTGTATCAGTGTGTGTACATATGGAAGCGATCAAAATTGGCTGAAAGAAACAAGATGCAAACTAATAAGTCCTCGGTTGGCAAAGAAATAGGAATGACACCATTCTTTCATGCTGAAATGGGATAAATGTTGTTTTTATAGGAAGGTTGCATTGTATATGTTTGTTTTTGCTGGTAAACATGTTATTGTTGTTGTGTACAGCAGTTTGTGGATGGTTTTATTTTGTATTTGGGTGGGGTTTTTTTTTTTTTTTTGTTCCCCTTCTTCTTTAGAACTCTCTTGTATTGAAACTTTTCTTTTGTATCATTTGAAATAGTTGCCTGAATTTGTTCCTAGAACTCTCTGCTTGGTTGCAATGACACTATTTTTGTGATGCTTGCAATTGATGCACAGGGTGTTGAGATGGGAATGAGCAGGTTGATGGGTTAAATTTTTGTCTGTTATATACTCAAAATTTAGGGAAAAATAAAAATCTTAATTTTAATATAAAATTTTATATAGCACAGATAAAAAATTTACCTTGAACACGTTTCATTATCATCTCTAGCAGGGTGCAGCAAGAACTTGTTGATTTTATTTTAATTTATTTGATTGAAAGGAGTGTTACGTCATTCATTTGTCTGGATGGGGCCAAATTTGGTGGGTTACCAAGGAGATTCTGTGTTTGTATGATTAAATTTAAATTTAAATTAAAATTTTTGAATATTACAGGTTGAAAATTGATTTTTAAATTCGCTTGTTCTCTAAGAAAGTTTCATTATTAATAGAAAAGTGAGTCACACCTCAATTTTGTTTTCAATGTTAACTTAAAACTTTTTAATTATTTTCGTCCAATGTGTGATTGTACTAGTTTTAAGTGCAAGTAAAGATTAAAATGGTTGTGACTTGGGTTAGAGTTATATATATCCATATTTCGTCAATTATGACGCGAAGTAGGCAGAGCACAACAATTTGCTAGAAATATAATATTCTAATTATTATTCATTTGTCTTCCGCAAATAAATAAATAAATAAATAATTTTATTATTATCCTTATCAAGATCATCCTATTTATTATTGTTAGTTCAGAACAAACTCAGTCCCCAGTAAAATTTGTTCTCCCTGAGGGGAAATTCTATTTGAGCACAAGACTTTGCTCAGTCAACCATCTTAGTAAAAACCATTAGGGGATTAGTCTCATAATGAGTTTAACATCGGTTATATATATATATATATATATATATATATATATATATATATATATATATATATATATTCATAAAAAAAAATGATAAATTTGTAATTTTTTACAACTTTGTTAGAGGGGCGCACTGAGCAAAGTGTGTGCTCAAATAGGATTCGCTGTCTGTACTGATTAAGGCAAAAGGACTAGCCAACAACTGAATATTTGTATTGTATGAGGACATTGACTTGCAAATTCCAAGTACCTTTCAAGCCAGCTCACTTTAGGGCATGCTTGTGTTGTCGAGCAAATTCTAATCAATTATCACGGTTGATTGATGGAATGCTCTCTCCCACTTCAATTATTTTTGGTTGGAAGATTAAATATATATAATTAACCACCTCACATAATAGAGGAGATATTTTGCTAGAATGAGATCTCTCCCCTTTCTGTTAATAATTCAAATTCATGTCACACTTAAATTAAATTAAGTATGATGATTTTTTTTTAATGAATAGTATCACATCAAGATAATACTATCATGAAATAATAATAACTGGTTTTTTTAAAGTAGAAATTTATAGTAATTATATACTATTTTAATTCATGTTATTCTATTTTAAGGACCAAGGAAATTTTTTCAAAGATATTTTTTACAAAATAACCAAATTTATAACAACACGTTTGCTTAGATTTCGCACGTTATGTTACATAGTATAGGACCACTTAATTACTATGCAAGATGTACCTTCTGTGATTCAAATTACCATATATAACTTTTTTTTTCCTAATAAAAGTAATCAAGGATCATTTTTGCATGTGTAGATATAAATCTTAGCTATTTGTCTGTAGCTTGGTCACTATTATGATCGATTCATTTATTGAAACTTTATGTACATTTCCATTGATGAAGTTTGTTTTATTATTATTCATTAATAGAACATAATACGCAGTTATTAGAATTATAAATAAATGTAATTGTAACCGACAAAATAGTGGAGGCCAGAATGACTCGGACAAATCGCCAACTAATTACAAAAATGCCCCTCATCTCTCAACCTCTCCTTGCATCTCGCCCCCCCTTTCTCTCTTCTCACTCCTCCTCATCCACCAACCCCTCTCCATCCATCTCCTCCATTATATTCTTCTCTTTGCTTCTCCAAAAACTCCATCAAATTTCGTCCATTCTACAAATATCAATCAATTAAAAAAAAAAAAGAAAAGAAAAGAAAGAGAAGATGAGGGAGATCCTGCACATTCAGGCGGGGCAATGCGGGAACCAGATCGGAGGCAAGTTCTGGGAGGTGGTGTGCGGCGAGCACGGGATCGACGCTAAGGGGAACTACGTGGGCGACTCGCACGTACAGCTCGAGAGGCTCAACGTCTACTACAACGAGGCCAGCGGCGGCCGATACGTGCCCCGTGCCGTGCTCATGGATCTTGAGCCCGGCACCATGGACGCCCTGCGCACGGGCCCGTTCGGGGAGATCTTTCGGCCCGACAACTTTGTGTTCGGGCAGAGCGGCGCCGGGAACAACTGGGCCAAGGGGCATTACACCGAGGGGGCTGAGCTTATTGATTCTGTGCTCGATGTTGTTCGTAAGGAGGCCGAGAATTGCGACATGATGCAAGGTCAGATCTCTATTTTTTTTTTTCATATTATCGATCATCGATTATAAATTTTTTATGTTATATAAATATTTAAGCGGCTTCAAATTATATATTAATTAATCGAATCCATTACTTTTTCATTAATATTATTTGGGAATTTTCATGAAATTTAAAACTCCATTAGAATTTATATAATATAAAAATATTTATAAAGATTTCTGAAAAAAAAAACGCATATAAAAGAAAAAGCACCAGTTTAAATCTCTCATTCAATTTAGAATTTTCTATGCAATTCATAGGTTTCTATTTATCAAATTAGCAAGTTATAATTGTTATGGGACTAATTTCAAGTCACATGTATAGTGACGAATATATATTT
Source organism: Dracaena cambodiana (assembly GCA_036321105.1). NCBI lineage: Eukaryota > Viridiplantae > Streptophyta > Magnoliopsida > Asparagales > Asparagaceae > Dracaena > Dracaena cambodiana. The sequence goes on from JAYEPQ010000007.1 coordinate 49,761,480, forward strand.
ATTTATCAATAGAGTATCGAACCAATTAATCACACGCGTCCACGAGTCAATGATCTTTATTTTTTTTAATTTTTATATAAAAAGGATCTTGATCTGTAAATATGTCCTTAATTTTTTTCTTTTTTTAATTAGGGTTTCAGATATGTCATTCGCTCGGAGGTGGGACGGGATCTGGAATGGGGACGCTGCTGCTGTCGAAGATCCGGGAGGAGTACCCGGACCGGATGATGATGACGTTCTCGGTGTTCCCGTCGCCGAAGGTGTCGGACACGGTGGTGGAGCCGTACAACGCCACCCTGTCGGTGCACCAGCTGGTGGAGAATGCCGATGAGTGCATGGTGCTGGACAACGAGGCACTCTACGATATCTGCTTCAGGACCCTCAAACTCACCAACCCCAGCTGTAAGTCTCTCATCCTTCACATAAATATAAGATATGTCTCTTTATTATTTTTTAATGTAGATATGGACTCGATTTTGAAAATTAAACTAAAGAGAGACGCTTGAGTTACAATAACTAGTTATTGGTGATATATAGCAATAATGTTGGTTGTTAGGGTAGACACTAAGGGCCCAGGCCAAGCTGGCCTTGATTTGGACAATTGACTCGACAAAGATCTATATTTATATTTACGGTCCAAATAATAGACACCATCTATCTATTATAGTTGGCTCTGTTATCTCGGATTATATATTGTAATACGGAGAGTATTTGCTCATCTTTATGAGCTAAAAAAATAATAGAGTTCATTGTAAAAGAGATGATTCTCTCAATTTGATCTAAATGCATTCCGAGGTCTAACTGGAAAAAAAAAAAAAGTAAGAAAAAAAAAATCCATCGCTTATGTTTGGGAATAAATGTAAATATCCACTAACTGTGTACATTGCTTCATACAACCATAGTTAACCATAGAAATTAAAGAATGCTTTTGTTTGTTTTAATAGATTATTGCTTTATCCTTATTGTCACTCTTATGCCATAAAAGTACTACATAAAGCAAACCAAATGAAGAAAAAAAAATTATATTATATCATCTATTAACTTTTTGGATATGTAGAGACTCGTTGGTTCATGAAAAATGTAAAATAAGAAGCGGACTAGTGGGGTTCATCAACTTTTCATTTTATTTATTTTCTTAATTCGTAGTCATGGAAAATTGCTCTAATTTTCCATGGTAAGTGGTATATAGAAAGTAAAGTGAGATTACTATAAATCGTCGAAATAAATTAGTGGTACATAGAAAGTAAAGTGAGGTTACAATAAATCGTCGAAAAAAATTACTTTCTCTATTTTCAGGTGATTAAACACAAAAAGTACTAAATTCATTTTTACTAACTTTTCATACCATATGGGAAAGAGAATAATTTTATACAATTGATACTATGTATGAATCAATTCATGCAAAGTAGAGAGTGAGTAAAAAACATATTATTTTTACTTTTCCAACCGCTTTACATGAACTAATTAGCCCAATAACTTTTGTTAAATATTAGATTGCCTGAGTACATATAATACGATTTATTACCTATATTGGTGAAAATTAACCTGCTGATAAAATATATGGAAGACAACAATATATATATATATGAAAAATACATGGCATCTCATCGAATATTTTTCTAACTCAAAATTTTAAGTAGCACATTCTAAAAATCTGTACGAGTTAAATTATATTATGTGCAAGTTCTTATGATTGCAACAAATTGTTGCATAGTTGGGGACCTGAACCACCTGATCTCGACCACCATGTCGGGCGCTACCTGCTGCCTCCGCTTCCCGGGGCAGCTAAACTCCGACCTCCGCAAGCTCGCGGTGAACCTCATCCCCTTCCCCCGCCTCCACTTCTTCATGGTGGGGTTCGCCCCCCTCACCTCCCGCTCCTCCCACTCCTACCGCGCCCTCTCCATCCCCGAGCTCACCCAGCAGATGTGGGAGGCCAAGAACATGATGTGCGCCGCCGACCCCCGCCACGGCCGCTACCTCACCGCCTCCGCCATGTTCCGCGGCAAGATGAGCACCAAGGAGGTCGACGAGCAGCTCACCGCCGTCCAGAACAAGAACTCCTCCTACTTCGTGGAGTGGATCCCCAACAACGTCAAGAGCAGCGTCTGCGACGTCCCCCCGCAGGGGCTCGTCATGTCCGCCACGTTCATGGGCAACTCGACGTCGATCCAGGAGATGTTCAGGAGGGTGTCGGAGCAGTTCACGGCCATGTTCAGGAGGAAGGCGTTCCTGCACTGGTACACCGGAGAAGGGATGGACGAGATGGAGTTTACGGAGGCCGAGAGCAACATGAACGATCTCGTGTCGGAGTACCAGCAGTACCAGGATGCGGTGGCCGACGATGACGAGGAGGCGGAGTATGGGGAGGAGGGGGCGGAGGAGAACTGAACACAGCTCACCTCAACTCAAAGAAGTGGAAGTACTGGTGATCAGGTGTCTTAATTATTTTCTCGGAACAAAGAAAAATAAAACTTTATGTTTTTTTTTTTTTGGTTGTGTTGATGGCATTGTTGAGTGTGATTGCTTATGAGCGTTGATTTTTATTCATTATGTTTTTTGTTATAATTGAAGGGTTTGCATGCGTAATGTAAAGAGAGATGTTCAAGTTGGTGATGATTGTGTTCCACTGTATATATATATATATATATATATATATATATAGATAGAGAGAGAGAGAGAGAGAGAGTAGATGAGAAATTTATTGGCAAAGGGAGTTCTTTTACGGCCGTTTAGATAATCTAATATAATTATTATACATGGTGCAACTCAAACGGCGGTTAAGAGAGTTCTTTTATTTGTTGGCGGTTAAGAGAGTTCTTTTATTTGTTGGCTTAAGTGACGTCACGTGTAATAATTGTATTGGGCCATCTAAATGACAGTAAAGAAACTCCGTTCACCGCTAGTGAATTTTCCGTTTACTCTCTCTATCTCTCTCTCTATATATATATATTAGTAAACGGGAAATTCACCGACGGTGAAGGGAGTTTCTTTACCGTCGCTTAGGTGACTCAATAAAATTATTACACGTGACACCACTCAAAAAGCGGTTAAGAGAATTTATTTATTTGTAATCTTGAATGACGTCATGTGTAATAATTTTATTGGACCATCTAAGTGGCGGTGAAGTAACTCCTATTTTTCGTTTCCTCGTATGTATATATATGTATATATATATATATATATATATATATATATATATAAGTTGTGGGTTTTGAGTTCTAAGGAGAATGGTATGAGTTATGAGCAAGTTGAAAGTGGGATCGATCGAGTTACAAATTTAATTGGACTAACGAATTTTTCTTTATTATCTGATATTGTAATTGCATCTGATTTTTTTTTTTAAGAAAAAGAATCTAAGTATATTCTGTGATTTTATTAATCAGCGTTTAACAAAACTGTATAAAGTAAAGAGTGACATAAAGTTATTCAGGCTAAATACATAAAGCGGGTATCACGGTTCACATACGGTTTACGTGAGATTTAATAGACGATCAATATTATCTAGTTCTAGATAAAGTCGTAATGTATTTCTAATAATTAGTTATTATATAGTTTTGTCACTGAAGCTGACGGCTCGATCAATCATTATATGCTACGTGAGTAGCCTTTGAATTAAAATCCTGGATCCTTCCCAACCTGCATGCTATCTGAACTGAAAACATAACTCAATTGAACTAAGGAATTAATTCGCTTTAAAAATACAAAAAATGGATTTTTTTTAAAATATATATTTGATATTTTTGTTGTGTTTGATGATGTGAGAGTGTGATTGAGGAATGCATGAAGTTTGATTTATGAGTTTAATTATTTTTTTAATAATTTTTATTGGTAATGATTGTTTGGATAAGTTGTGAAATTTGAATTTGAGGAGATTAATTGGTGGTGTGTGTTAGATGAGTAATATCAACACTACTATCATCATCCCTTGGCTCGGCGGGTTAGGATTGAGTTACATAACACAGCTATATTCCGTCTTTGTAAGAAATTATCACGCTATAATATTTAATTACATAAGTAATTCTAAAATAATAACTGTTTTTTTTTTTTTTTTTTTTTTTTTTTTTTTTTTTTTTTTTAACAATATGCACATGACTAACATCATCCTTTTTGCTGGGCCCATTTGGGTCAAGTTCTACAACATAATTATGTTTTTCTTTATATTTATCAAACAAAAATAGTTCTTGTGTATGTGCTTAGTCAATTCTTTATATTGGGATGAATGTTCTAATAGATTAAATACACTGAGCAGTCTTTACAAAATCAAATGCGGCATTCTTAATAATATGACTCATATGTAAATTAATGAGTCAACTAAATGCTATTTAAAATTAAAGTTGAAGCAACAAATTATATTGGAAGTTGTATCTTACAATAATAACAAATCTAAGAATTGTTTGTTTAATCTGCATTCCCTACATGTTGGACCAGCGCTGCCTGCATCTATATTTAAAAGAATAAAATTAACTTAAAGTAGTATTTAAAGTTCCATATCATCAATATGATAACATTAAATTAACTTTTAAAATCGTAAATACTCTAATGTTGAAAAAGGACAAAATCGAAACTGTAGACATTAGTTTTACCTCTAAATAAGTTTCAAAATTATTATAGAGAATAATATTTGGTTTCCCCCAATGTCATCATGTGGGGTGGAGTAAATCCTGCATCAAAATTTACAAGTATATTCACAAGAAATAAAAAACATATAACAAGGTTTTTGAGGGAATATTGGAAATTTCAACATAGGATGATGAGATATGGAAGCAATTATATCTTTACATACTATAAATAGTCAACAATGTATCAGAGGAAGGTAAAATGTATCATAGGAAGTTAACATTACAAATTTTGTGACTGAAATTCATTTGAAATGTATTTGTTTACATCTTCTCATGAGGATGGGGTGATCTTTGGAAATTATATATAATTTTGAGAAGCAATTTTTTGTTTAAAAAAAAAAAAAAATCATGATACTGTAAAATAGTTTTTATTAAAAAAAATGTAAAATGCACATGAATAGATAATTTCTCTTATATACGAATAAAACTAATCAATTTATCGTTTTGCTGAACTTTTGTGAATAATATCAATCACTTCACTAAGAGGAAGAAAATTCATCTTATCAAGTAGATTAACGATCCTAAGTTGCATAACAAATCCAATTTTTTATATTTAACTCGTCTCCAAACATATACACTGTAACAATTTAATAATTTTCATTTCCTTAAAGAAAGCTCTAAATTTGGGACCTCTGTAATTATAATCTTGCATTTTCTTTTTTGCAACGGAGCAAGGCTTGAGTGATGTAATTTATTACTTTACTAGAGATTTGACTTTAACATCTTAAGATGATTTTGTTGGTCCCTCAATTCTAAATTTAGCTATTTTTAAGTTAATTTTTTTTTTCTTTTACATTAAACTTTCACATTTGTGAATTTGCAGTAATCCCCCCCCCCTCTCTCTCTCTCTCTCTCTCTCTCTCTCTCTCTCTCTCTATATATATATATATATATATGAGTAAACGGGAAATACACCGGCGGTGAAGGGAGTTCCTTCACCGCAGCTTAGGTGGCCCAATAAAATTATTACATGTGGCGCCACTCAAAGGGTATTTAAGAGAGTTCTTTTATTTATCACTTTAAGTGGCGCCACGTGTAATAATTTTATTGGGCCATCTAAGCGGCGGTGAAGGAACTCCCTTCACCGCCGGTGTATTTTCCGTTTACTATATATATATATATATATATATATATATATATATATATATATATATATATATATATATATATGGTATGCTCTAAGTTAAGTAACGGATATTTTTCTAATTCAAAATTTTAAGTAGCACGGGCTAAAAACCTGTACAAGTTATATTATATTATGTGTAAATTCTTATGACTGCAACAAATTGTTGCATAGTTGGGGACCTGAACCACGTGATCTCGACCACCATGTCGGGCGCCACCTGCTGCCTCCGCTTCTCGGGGCAGCTAAACTCTGACCTCCGCAAGCTCGCGGTGAACCTCATCCCCTTCCCCCGCCTCCACTTCTTCATGGTGGGGTTCGCCCCCCTCACCTCCCGCTCCTCCCACTCCTACCGCGCCCTCTCCACCCCCGAGCTCACCCAGCAGATGTGGGAGGCCAAGAACATGATGTGCGCCGCCGACCCCCGCCACGGCCGCTACCTCACCGCCTCCGCAATGTTCGGCGGCAAGATGAGCACCAAGGAGGTCGACGAGCAGCTCACCGCCCGTCCAGAACAAGAACTCCTCCTACTTCGTGGAGTGGATCCCCAACAACGTCAAGAGTGAGAATTTTTGCTTAGTATACATCCCAATATGACTTTTTTAATGGACAATGATTGATAGTTCGTTCATGTCGCCCTATGAGAAACTTACGAGAAAGGTGTAACTCGTGGGTGATTAAAGATATAAACAAAAATTTGGAGACTGCTACAGAAGAAATTGAGAGAGAAATCTCCAAATATATTTCAAAAAGAACAAAATAACTTAAATAAAGAGAGAATCCATGACCTTCTTCAAGCAGGGATTATTAATCTCATAATAAACTATTCTGAAACCATTACATATATCCTATGTTTTTAATTTTCAAGCAGGGATTATCATTTTCAAGCCAGAGAAAATGATTTTTTTTTGTTTTTTGATAATACAGACTATAACCAAATTAATTAAATAAGATAAATTCTTAAATTGATACTGCGAAAAATTAAACGTGATATAATTATATGGACAAGGCTTTACCGAAGGATCCGAAGAAGTTGGTCAACCTTTTGCATCTCCGACTCTATATCTCTTTCACCAATCATCCATTATTTGCTTGTTGGCAACTTCAGCGAGTCCATTAGATTAGATTGCAGGTGTGCATGCAATGCAATGCAATGCTTAGGATACTTCCCCTTCTTCTTCAAAAATTTACGAGATTCTCTCTCTAGTCGAATTGTGTGTCGTTATCTGTCGGCTAGCTAGGGCAATTACTTGACCCGCCAACAGCCAACTACAATCAAAATGTAAGTTGTCATCAAATTGGTATCCAAGTATACGATGTTGCCACGTGATCAATGAGATTCATGATTGAAGTTTCAAGCCACCAGCCCCTGCTAGGTTCTGGCATCTTGGAACTGTCTTCGTCAGCACAAATGGGAAATTCTAAATGCACACCACACTTGACTTGTATCCAGCTATCCGACATCTCCTTCCTTTTCGACAGGACGTCTCCTTTTGTCTTCAATTGTCATAGTGGTGTCGCTAGTATGTCACCTTTTATCTTCGATCATCATCGTAGTGGTAAAATTTTAAAATATTTACAAGTTTTATATTTACTTTTTTTAACAAAAAATTACCCTTCATATTTTACTTAGTAAGTATCATAATCATTTTTCTTCCTTCCCTAACGCATCAGAGAGGCGAAGAGGATGAGCGACGATGACAGTCGCGCGGTCGGTGGAGCCTGCTGGCGGAAATAGCAAATGGGAGAACATGATCAATTATGACTGATGCTTACTAGAAAGAGAAATTTGGAGAGAAATATAGTTATGAGAGGAGAAGTGGGTTCTAAAATTGGAAGTTGGATGGTGCTCGCTGAGAAAAACAACGCGGTTTTTTAAAAGTTAGATGGTGCTCACTAAGTCAGGTGGTGCGCATTTAGAATTTCTCGGCATAAACCATCAAATTTATTTCTATAAATACTGACCCTCTCTTCAAACAAATCCATAAATAAAAGCTTCAAGTATTTTGAGCTTCAAGTATTTTGATCTCTTTTAAAGATAAGAGAGCGCTAGAATTTGAAGTTTGAGAAGATGGAAAAGAATAGTAGTGTCTTTGAGGATGGAAAGCTGTGCGTGGAGATGATCAAAGTTGATCATGCAGGCAAGGACGATTCGGGCTCGTCGCCGCCGAAGCCGGTGCTGATCGTCTCTCCATCTGTCGCCGGAAAATACCCGGTGGTGGTGTTCCTCCACGGGTACCTCCTCTGCAACACCTACTACAGCCAGCTCTTTCAGCACGTTGCCTCCCATGGCTTCATTATTGTTGCCCCCCAGGTGATCAACTGATTTTTACTATTGGGAAATTCTATTTGAGCAGTCCACTTTGCTAAGTGAGCCCATCTTTCTCGATCGGAAATTAGTTCCTCGAACGGTTTTCACGCCGTTAGGACATTAGTTCTGGAACGGATTTAACATTATTCGGGGATTAATTCTTGACCATAGAAGAAAAAACATGGTATTAATTCTTGACCGGAGAAAAAAAAAAATAATAACACTAATAAAGTGGTGTGCTCAAATAGATTTTTCTTTAACTATTTTTTTGCGTGTAGTTTAAACCAATGTAATTCTTGCCCTTTTTTTTTTTCGCATAAATAATATACATAAATCATCTGTGTTTCATTAATTAGAAATTAAAGAAAGCTGATAGCTGATTTTACTATTTTTGCATGCAGTTTATACTAATGTTACTCTTGCTAGTTGAAACGCTATTTTGTTTAAGAGGGTGTTGTGATGCCTCAAGCTTTGAAAATACAAGTGAAGTAAAAACGTGTACTTGTGTTTGAAGGTCCATGTTAACCTTTTTTACAATTTAAGAAAAATAAATTAGGACTTTAATTGGAAAAAAAAGTTCTTGAAATTTTATTTTGGGAGAAAATCATTTGGATTGTGCGTGCATTCTTTTAGATTAGAAGGATAAATATAAAGAAATTTGTTTGGATATTATTTTACTATATCTAGTTAATTATAAGCTAAAACAAATCTTTTTTTTTTAAATTTTTGGATACATAAAATACATCACTGGGATAGTTTAACAATATATATACGTGTTTGATTGCTCATGTAAGTGTGTAAATTGATTGCAATTGCAATTGTTTGTCTTGCAAGTGGCAATTTTTGCTATTTGATTGCAATTGCAGTTGTAAAATTTTATAACTATAATTGCAACACTTAGCTGTAGCAATTACAACTATAAAAAAAAAAGAAGCAAAATATGTAATTGTATCATTGATAAACGGACTATTAATTTCTAAGAGCTTTTGAAAATAAAAAAATAATATTTATTTTTTTAATAATTCTAATTAGAGTTTACAATTTTCAAGTTATAACCATTTTGAACTAGAAGAAAATATGGATGGAGATGATATGTAAAGATATAAAGTTTAGAGGTTTAAATATGGAGATATTACTTGATAGAAATGAATAGAGAAATATATTATTCTTTTTTTGGTTGATGTAGTCTACTCCAAATACTTGGCATAAAAAATTTGGTTGTTGTTGCTGTGAGCATCTTGAACTAAAATAATGTTAGTTGAACTTTCTTGCAGTTAACTGTCATACTGCCATGCTCCGAGGACGACATCACCGGAGCAGCCGAAACCACCAACTGGCTCTCCGACTCCCACTTCAAAAGCGCCCTCCCCAAAGGCGTCGAGCCCGACCTCGACCGCCTCGTTCTCTCCGGCCACAGCAGGGGCGGCCACGCCGCCTTCTCCCTCGCCCTCGGCCGCGGCGCCCAAACCAAACTCAGCTTCTCCGCCCTCATCGGGCTCGACCCAGTCGCAGGCATGAACAAGTCGTGCCTCGTCCCTCCCGACATTCTTAGCTACAAACCCTCATCCTTCGAGCTCGGCGGCATGCCGGTGCTGGTCGTCGGGTCCGGCCTCGGCGACCAGAAGAAGAACTTCCTGTTCCCGGCCTGCGCACCCGACGGAGTGAGCCATAAGGAGTTTTACGAGGAGTGTCAGCCGCCGTGCTACCACTTCGTGGTGGCGGAGTACGGCCATGTCGATATGCTGAACGACTCGGCGCCGAAGCTCTACCGGTGTGCGTGCAAGAGCGGAAGCAGCTGCAGGGATCTGATGAGGAGGAGCATCTCCGGAGTGATGGTGGCGTTCATGAGAGCTTACTTGGGGGGAGAGAGAGCAGACCTCGAGGGGATACTTGCGGATCCTGGGACTGCTCCGACAAAGCTTCATCCGGTATCTTGGCGCATTTGAATGAAAATGCATGTCCAAGTAGATAAATAAAATAAGGAGAAACTATTTGTAGAGCACAAATAAGAAGAATGTAATGAGGTTTATGTACTCAGATGAAAAAGTCATACTGTGAGTACTTTTATTAAGGAAATTAAAAAGGCTTGCAATCTATCTAAAACTTATAATAGTTTTCCTTCCTTGATTGCTGAAGAATCATCTCTCCTTCTCGCATAGGATGATCAAATTATTTCAGTTAATATATATTTGGATAGAGTTAAGTATTTTGGTGTGAACCGCCTTTTTTTTTTTTTTTTTTCAACTTTGATGTTTTGATAAGTGTCTGATTTTATATTTGATCCTAGGGGTTCTTACATATCTGTTCCTTAATTCTCTCAAATCTTCATATTTATAATTTAATCTCCTAAATCTTTAAGTTACTTTACTTTAGTCCTCCGGCTATATTTTTAATTCGAATTTTCCGTTATACCCCTGAGTTATTTCACTTTAATCCTCTCTTTCCTCTTCCTCCTCTCTTTCTCTTTTTATTGGATTTCACTCTCATTTCTTCTCCTCTCTCTCTTTCTTCCTAATTAATCTCTAAATTGAAGTAACTCAGAGAAACCCAATAAGAATATAGAAGAGAGAGAAATGATAAGAATGGAGAGGGAAACCCAATAAGAGGAGAAAAAGGAAATGGATGACTAAAGTGAAGTAACTCAGGAGTATAACAGACAATTCGGACCAAAAATATGGTTAGGGACTAAAATGAGGCAACTTAAAGGATTTGAGGGACTATATTATAAATATGAAGATTTTGGAAATTAAATTCTAATTTTTAAAGATATAGGGACAGATATGTAAAAACCCCTTGATCCTATTATGTTGGTTTAAAATCTCTGTTTACGTTGCCTTTTAAATAGATCATAGGCTTGTAGCCCATGTTCGAGTCGGACTTGTTTCCTTTCGATGGACTTAGTAACATGGGCTTGGTCTATAAAACGAAGGTAATAACAAGGGAGTGAAATAAAATTTAATGTTAGGTGAAATAATATTTCCTCTGAATTTAAAGTCAAACCAAAGATTGGTAAACAACATTTGTATTAAAAAGGATAAGGGTTATGAGTAAGTATCTCTTCTTTCTTATCAGATTTTTATCTTATTAGATTTCAGACCTTAAATATAATTATGGAAATTAGCAATAGAAATTAATCATGCTAAAAGTAATCCATGTTATACTTTTTGAAAAAGTCCTAAGGACCTTCAACAAATGGTATAGGTACCTAAAATCGACACGGGTGGATTGATAGAGACACCTAGGTCCGTGAGACAAAACTTTGTCAGAAAGTCAATAAAATAGCTCAATGCCTTAAAGAGAAGTGTGCCTTCTCACAAAGGGGTTGCAGTGATCAGGTCCAGGCAATTATTTAACCAAACTGTAAGTCTCCTAGGATTATGTATGGGGGCCAACGTATGTCCAGTACCAGAAGGTGAAGGAAGTTAGTGATCTAATAATATGGGAGCCAACAAACAACGACTAAAGTCCTGGTGAACAATGACCTTAACTATAATGGCTTGAACTCTCCAAGTGTCGAGTGAACCGAAAGGAGTTCTTTCATAATTTTCAATAACCACTCAGTCAAAAAAAATCAAAAAATGTGATTTCAATTTTAGCCTTTTATATAATTTTTAAACATTTTTCATGCTCATGTATCCCAAAAGAAAAAAAAAACTGCAAATCCATTTTATCATAATTAATTGGTTAATATGATGATTAACTGTATTTTAAAATGCAGGAAGAAATCATTGGCTTACCAAATTATCTTTTGAATCATCTTTTGAGTCGGAAAGGAATCCAACAAAAAAAAAACAGAAACAAATCCACTACTTTTAGATTGATTGCCCATTGCTATTTATTTTAATGAAAATAATTTTTACTAAGATGTCATTAGACATATTAGTATAAATATTTTTGGATTGATTAACCACTTTCAAATTTTCGAGTAACATTTACATCCCCGAGTCCCCCTCTTAAATAGTGAAGCAGGCCTCGCTAAGATAATATGCTGTTAATTATAGCCTGATCAAATCCAACATCTCAATTTGAGGTTTTATTTATCTTTTCAGGTAGGGATTGTAATAATAGTAACGAACACCATCAGCCAATATTTTTGTCATTCCAATACAAAATTTTTTATTTTTAATTTAAAATTTTTTTTCTGGACAAATAAAAAATTAACCTATCAACACAACCATTACCAACCCTAAATACACAAGATTAAAAAAACAGTGGAAACAACAAATTCACCAATCCTCACTGAATTTTGTTCGAACTTCAAAGCATAAAACATCTAGTACTAGAACTGTAGCAAGGAGGAAAATATTTGGAAATTTTTGGTGCATCAGTAACTAAAACAAATAATATAAACATGACAGCGCTACCAAGCTAGCGGTTTAACGAGGAAAGTTAACCGAGATACAGGTAACTCTGCACAATCATCAAGCCTTACGAACATCAGTACAAGCCTAGGTTCACCTACACACTAGTAGTAGTACGAGTGGGCACAACAGTGTCCAGACAGGCACAATGGTGTTTACTCTTCAGCCCTCGATCTGTTGAAAGATTTCTGGGTCTCCAGAACAGGAATATATGGCTCTGTCGACTTCTTGAAAACATCGTCTGCAGGCTTCTCAGGATCACGGGGACTAACCAGCTTTTTCTCCACGTCTTCAAACTTTGCAGTTGCCCATGGTGCTGTGCCGACGTTTCCAGCTGCATTTGGTGCATCTATTGTCAGTGAGGAGATGGCATCGCCAGATGCGTACCATGTATGACCACATGCCAGGCACTCCAGCTACATTATTGACAAGGCAAAAGGAAACAGAGACAAATGTTAGGGGGAGATCGGTGAGAACCAATATTGTTGAGTTGTGGATTACAGCCAGGTCATGGAAATAATACAAATGCTGCACGCACAGGCTAGCAGCCCTTCCAGAGCAAGAACTATAGAAGCCATGTACAGTCGGATCAAGTGCATGATGCCGTACATAAGGTGCAGCTACTAAATTTACAATGCATTGAATTGTTGACATTGTTAGTGTAATGTGACTGTTTACACATAAAATTTATAACGTTTAACTAGTACCGTGTAGTAAACAAACAAAGTTTCGCATAATAAAACTAGTTCTTGACAATTTCCCAAAAGAAAAAAAAAAAAAGATCTGTTTTTTAATTATAATAATTTTTATTTTGGAAAAAAAAAATTAAGAGAAAAGTTAGTAGATCCATATGACTACAATAATCTAATAATATCATTAATAACAAATCCACATTGGCCTTTAATTTGAATCTGCTCTCTTCACCAACAAAAAAAATACTAAAAAATAAAATTTTACCGAACCAGAATTGATGAAACATCCAAGAAGAACCCTTCCTAGTAAGTTTCCCATAGCATAAATAGAAATATGATCAATTGATAAATCGAGTACACCATTTTTCATACACAAATCTACAACCTGCAGAAGCCGCACATGACCAAAACACTAACTGAATGTCATCAAATTTAGTAATGTCTACAGGAAGAGAAAGTAACATGTCCTGGTATTGATAGTAAAAATGGGAGGGAAGCACCAGAGAGAGGGAAAGGAAGACCGTGATATTCGGTTGGTGGGGTTAGGAGTACGGGGAGATGGATATTACATGCTTCATTAGACTCCATTATGGTAACTACAATTTTGTAAATCAAGAGTTCTGCTTCCTTAAAACGAGTAGAGTATGCATCTGCTGCATGTGTGATGGGGATGAGGGTTGATAAAAGATGAGAAAAGATAGCAAATTGCTTTCAAGACACAGACCCTGTCAAGGGCTATCAACAACTGCGTTGGTTGAATGGAGTGAATAATAATGGAAGTTAGAGACCATACAATTAAAAGTATTTACTCATTATGCTGTTTCAGATCCACAATTACTTACTCACGAGCATGACATGTGGGACTTGTCTTGATGAACTGATACTCAATATAGAGTGTATGCTTTAAAGATAAGTGGACAACATGCTATGCATTCTTTGGCTGTCAAGCATCCACACTTTCAATTTTGGAACACACACGTACACAACTATAAGCATCATTGCACGGAGTACCCACTTGTAGTTATGAAAAAGAAAATTCGAGTGGAAAAGCATTATAAATTATCAGTGCACATGGGGAAGAAACCAAAAAAGAAGAAAGTGAAAAGAAAGGAAAAAAATAAAAAATAAACTTTTTTAAAGGAAAAAAAAATCCCAAATTTATCAAGGTCAGAACTATGTTTTATCAGTACGACAATAAAAAGATGTTTTCCCCAAAGAAACAGCTAAAATAATCACTTAGATCGCATACCTGATATCGATTCCCATGTCCTCCAGCATGGATGATATCCGTAACAGCTGCTCTCTTTTCCAGGCATATTGTGCATCGTGCATCAGTCATCTAGGTTAACAAAGTTAATAAATGGAAATCAACAAAAGGATCGGAGACATTATATGATTAACATTGCCTTAATATAACCTTCTATGAGAATTAACGCAGGATTAACTAAAACAAAGTATAATACGATTAGTTGATTACGAAAAAGAAATGAAAAAACCTGCATGCGTTCAGACTCCTCAGGTTCCTTTGTTGCTTTCTCATCTGCAGTTAGACCATCCTGCAACATTCAAAGTCAGTCTGTTTAACAGATTAAACATGTTCAAGTGCAATAGCATATATGAAAAGGAACAATGTCACTTGGTAATACTCGGACATACACCCTAAACCATAGTAATAGCATAGTAATACATATGTAAAACTATGTTATGTATCATAACATAAACAGATGAAACATGATGCAACATCAACAACACAAGTTACTGCATTCAAGTTCAAGAAAACAACCAATAGAATCAAAGTGACCAACAATGCGAAGAGAGGAAGGGCAACAAAGAGAGAAAATTCCAGATTGACTTCAGTCAACTGAAGTCTTGGATTAGTTACCAGGAAACAAAAACGAACTTACAAGAGTTCCCTGTAGCAGAAGTTTATCACAATAATGGACCAAAGCTAAATTCAGTTGAAATATGATGAATCAAACATTGACATGGATTCATAATGAATGGATAATTTTTCAATGGGAAACAAATTAATATGATCAAAGATGTTCTTTGAGTTTATGAGGGATTTGGAACTTTAAATATCTCATAACCAATAACTTTCCTAGAGATGTTAAGATCAACACTCCCCACACGAGGGACAAAGGGCAAGGGAGGAGGATCGAGAATGAAGAGCTAAGATGACTGCTTGAACAATCAAGACAAGCAATGTGTTCAGCATCCTATTTACCACAAACACTTCTGTCACGAAGTAGTATCCTGTCTACATGTGTACTATAAAAAATGAAGTTCAGAATTTGTGGCATGTCAACATGTCATGCACGTGTCTATCTTGGTGTTGCCATCAACAGAAGATCATTTCACCAAGGAAGATAGTACTCATTCACCAATGCAAGATTTCTGTAATAGTGAGGTGAGCAATTTTCAGGCATTGGGAAAAGAGAGCAGTCCCTCCCAATGCAATTAAGCAGGCCGTAATACTTGTCCTCCAGTCTTATAGGGATTCCTTTCAGCCCTACATGTGTGAGATGACGTAGAATGACACTAATTAATTAGTATTTTTGGTTACAATTCCCTATCTGAGTGTTTGTGATTTAATAGGTTATGACATTTATGTAAACGAGGATGTATAGTACTGCACTTCATCATGTACTTTGATCATTATAGAGGATCAAAACAAATGGAGGCAAGATAGAAAACAGCTCTAAAATATTATTTCATATCCGTCAAGAATTAGAGATGATCATGATCTTCAGGTGCTACCAAAGAAATAATCAAGACTTCATAGTTGTCAATCCTACAAGGACCAAAAGAGCTAGGACCACGAAGATGATCAAGAGCTTCACCATTAGCATTAAGATGATCGTGCTTCTTCCTATTTTTATAATGACCAAATTCTCATGTAAAAAAATTGAATGATTTATTTTAGTAAAAAAAAAAAACCCTCATCTTTCCATAAGATCACACTTTCAATTATATAAGCAATTTTCTAATTTTCCTCATTCATTATCCTAGTTCATTTGGAGCTAGCATCCATAGTTACTTTGCAGCTGCAAATAAATCTCCACATATTTTCTTCTAGCATCCATAGTTATCTTGAAGTTGGCAAATCCATTTATTTATTGTAGCCTCGTCCACATAAATTATTTGGAACCTATCTCATTTGTTTCCACTATTATCTAGCCAAGAAATTATTTGGGCCTATGAGCCCATTATCCATCGAAGCCAATGAGAACAAAGATCCTTCTTTCATATCCACGACCATGTAATCAAATGCTGATGCAAGTAAACAAAGCACTTGCTTGCTTCCTACTTTTTGGGTCCTACTTTATGAATTCTCATGTCAAAAACTTTGTTTCATGAAAGCATTTAATTAATAATTTCTTTTTACTGGCTAGCGCAAGACTAGTGGTCCCTACCATATTTATGTGCCTAACGACTACTTAAATGATTGGCCATTATGTGGGCCCATTGACATGCTTGAAAAGAGAAAAGGACTAATAGCTCTATTGTAGTTAATGTTGCCATGGTGAGAATAGAGATTGGATCATAACATTGCTGAAACGAGTGCCTCTCCATATAATTTGGCATCAAGCTGACTTAGAAAAGAGCGGTTATAACCTCTATTGTACCAAAATTCTCTCCCATTCTTCCACTTATAAATATTACTTTTAGAGGAAAATTTCCGGAGAGATAAAGAGATATTCCTTGCTTCTACACTTTCATATCTTAGATTTCTCTTCTCTAAAGAGAGACCAATGAATGCATAAATTTCTATTCTTTCAAGATCTTTGATCCCATCTCTTAATCTCTTGTTGGGCTATATTTTGGAAATTTACTCATTAGGAATGAATGGAGAAGGATTATCAGTGTGATCGATTCGGCATGATTCTCTTTTGATTCATGTAGCCTACCCCAAGTACCTGGAATAAAAAGCTTAGTTGTTATAGTTGTTATCTTTCTTTTAATAGTTGCTTTTCACTTTCTTATCTTCTCTCTTGATTATCCTTTATCCCCCAAGTGTGCCACTTGTATTCATTTCCCTTATTCAGCAAATGAGCTTATAGCCTTCAATTGAGAACTAGTATATTGGGATTTAATTCTAAAAAGGATTCCCAATCTTGTGTTACAATTGGTGAAAAGTCTCATAAGCTGTTGGTCAATGTTGTGGGCAAGGAAATCCAATTTCTTAGGTAGAGATTAGTCACAAGGACTTGTACCCGAGACAAGCAAGTGGATAGTGAATTAGAGTCCAAATTGGTCTTGGAAGTGGGGAACCTCTATAACTCATCTTTGTGTCATCTTTATATACCTTCCCCACATCTCTTTACGTTCATGCCAGATAGACTACTTGCTTATATTTCATTATAGTTGCCTACAGTCGAGAAGAGTATTAATTAGGTACCAACCCTATCTACACCCCCTAGAGTTGCCAAGTGTGCTTATAATTCTCTCTTAAGACCTTCCGTAGATGTACACTGATTAAGCTAAACCACGCAATTGTTATGTCATTGTGTTTCTTCTTTTATGCTTATCTTGCATGCACTCATATATGTGGAAGGGGAAAACCTAGTACCTAGCCGCCTAGCACCTCAATGAAATTGAATCTTACTCATCTTCACTACCCTCTCCAACCTTGCCAAGACTATCAGGCATCTCACCAATATGTTCCAGTTGCCAAACCACAATTTAAGTCCACTCTGCCACTTGGCGAGTGAGAGCAAAAGAGAATAACAGTTGGGGCATATTATGTCCTAACACACTTATAGGAAGTGAGTTCATGTTGGACTTATTTAGTATTAGCTTAACTGATTTACCGAGGGGCGAAGTGTCCCTAAAGGGCTGCAAAATGATAGGAAGGGTTCAACAAGGTTGACGAAGGTGGCGGATGACGACAATAGATTAGTTTTCCAACTTTTTTTGAAAAATAAAATAAAAGACCAGCTGACTAAGGTTCTAAGAAAGAGCAATCTTCTGACTAAGAGTCAATAATTACCTTTTGGATCTAACAAAGAGCAATCCTTTGAATAAGGGTGTATTTGGCATAGATCCACCAAAGAACCAAATCCAATATGGAAGCATTATCCAGATCTAATAAGGGCTACTAAAAAGGAATCCAATCAGAAATTGGCGAAGGATTAGATTCTGATTTGTTTCTTGTCTAGACTATTTCCATATAATATTTCTAGGACACAAATGCAATATTTCACTCCAAGTATAATGGAGTGAAACACAGGAGAGTTTATTCACCGTTTATGCTCAAAAAAATAAATTAAATAACATCAGTTTCATAATATTTCTTTCACTTCTTAAATCATATTCCTGAAGTACTTCCATTAATGACTGCCAAGCAATAACAGAATAAGAATGTATCATTATTTTATTTTTTTAAAAAACAAGTATTTTTCATCTAATTCTATAACCAGATACGACAACTTCTGCGAAATTGGAACCAGAATTAAATATGCTGCTTTAGTCCTTTAATGAAGCATTTAAGAATAATGAACTGTTAGTAATCGAAAAAAAGGGACAAGATGAAGGGGGGAAAAACATAAACACCAGTGCAGGAAAAACATAAACACCAGTGCAAGAAAAAGTATTATAGCATACCTTTAGTTCATTTGGAGACATGTTTAGAATAACCACAGGTTCCAGCTCCTTGTTGAGTAAACGTCTAGCTAACAATGCATTATTCTGCACGGAAAATATACATCAACCATTTTGGACTTCCAACTTTTAAACGTTGAAAATTTCCAAGAAAATATGAAAGCAATTCATCTATCTACAAATAAGAGGATGATAACTAAAGTTTTAAACTAACCAATAAAAGAAGTGTAGCTATCAGAATCAACATGTCGAACTCTCATCTTCTAGTGAAGGTGTGTATTATTAATTTATTTAAACAAGTAAACAAACACAAAATGATAGTCACAGCATAGAGACGACGGAACGCTCAGACCATAAGCAAGAGATCCCAACTGTCATCAATTGATGACTGTGAGGTCTCGGTTTCTTGAGCCTGAGGGGATTCAGGCAGGCCGAGTTTTCGAAGTTATGGCTTAGAAGTAGTTGCATCACAGATGCATACTATTAATTTTTGAAAGATTCCAAAATAACCAAACTAAAATATTGCAGATATATACTAAGAAGCTGAAGGAAGAAAGCTCAAGCTGCCAGAAATTCTACAGTTCCTCATTGTATTCTTAGTAGTATAGAATACGAGGATCAGAAAACTTCATCTAAGTTCATAATGATAGTAGAGGACAGAAAGAATAGTAACAAAGATATTGACAATCTAACCTGTGGTATGGGAATTAGGAAACATGGAAAGTTTACAATAATAGGAAGAGATGCTGAAAGCCTGAAAGCAGGAATAAGAATTTAATTGCTGAAAGAATACAAAAATTATTAAGAAATAGCAGGATGATTCACATCCTCGACCCATCTAGTAGAACCTTTCTTGAGTCGTTACTTTTTCTCTCCTCTACACACTACTAAAGGGGTTATAGTTATCTAGGAATAAGTTCAGGATCAAGAGTTGTGTCACAGTGAAAAAGAAGTCAAAACTAATCTTGAAAATAATGTGTTATGTAACTCGTTATATTGTGTTATGATACCTAATACAAATCTAATATCATCTAACAATCGAAAATAACTAAGTGTACCGCAATGGTGTATTTTTTTATATTATTTTACAATATTTTACATTATGTTACATTACATTACGTCATGTTATGTTTTTGTGCCATTATTTTTGAGTAATTTTCAAAGTACTGGCTACAATTTTTTTTATTTGATTAATTGTTTGTTTTTTGATTGCTTATGCAATTCTAACTTGTTAGTTGGCAATTGTTCGCTTGGTTGGTTGCTTTAATTCCTTTCAGGCTACTAAAATTTCATACTTATTGAACTATCTGTTGAATCTGTTGAATTGAAATGAACAATTACAAATAAAACAAACTGAGTATTACATAATATAAATTACAACACTGCTAATAATTATAACCGAAATAGATAAATTAGAAATCTTATTTTTTGTTTAGTAATAACGAAAATTATGGTTGTGAATTAATATAATTTATAAAAAAAATAAAAAATATTGAAACCTATTAAAAACTTAAATGATTTGTGTTAAATAATATTTTAATATTCTTTTGAGGAATCTTTAATTTTATTTCTAAATTTATAAAAATTACTATAAATAGTTTTCTACTTATTTTTGCTAAATGAAATTGCATAACCTATATTATGTGTTATGCTATATGCGATGTAACGTTACGGAGGCAAAACCTATATTACGTTACTCAATCGCAATTTTAAACATTGGTCAAAACATCAGGCTGGAAACTGTTGGCACTTACAGAGTTATTCGTACAAATGGTGCATGCCAGAAGATCACCACGAGATCAGTAATCATTTACCAATTATTGTAAAGTAAATGCATTTGTAAAATGAAAACTAGCAAAAAAAAACTATTTCTTTAAAGACACGAAATATAACCTACAATGCTGAAATGTACAATATCCAAAAAAAAGCATCAAGTAACAAGGGGAGTGCCCCTGCAGATATGCGTCAAGCTGGTTGATAATATGCCAAAGATCATGCAAGCATTAGCAAATCTGGCTAGATAATTATTGAATAAAAAGAAGGGTCTGGCTGTATAAGACCAAATGCAAACAGTTGGTTAAGAAACTAGTAGAAACTTGTTTCCATAAAACACTTAATCTAGTAATAGTAAATAACAAATGAGACCCACTAATTCCGTATAAATAATTTCTATCCGGTCAAGATTAACTAATAAATATAAACTATCCCCGTAGGTGAAATAAAAACAAACTTCTCTACCTTGAGATTAAAGTCTAACTGCCTCATCTTCTGGTTATATTTCTGAAAATCAGAACCAAGAGTTTCATGTGAAGCCTTCTCAAGTGCAGTTATGGATTCGACAGCTGCATCTGGCCAGCAAAAGTTTTCAACAGCCTGGACAACAAAAATGGATAAATAAACTAATGAGACACTTAATTATATTAAATGAGAAAACAATCATTACTATAACCAGCCGAAAAGACATCAATAAGAAACAAAGTCATCCAATGCGCCAGGCATTCACAGTCACAATTCATGATGAATGTAAAAGAAACGTACATGTGAATAAAATATGGTGCATTTAATCTGGATGATTAAATGCTCAGGATAATGAGTGTTAATCATCTTCTCGGCGGGGCAGGGGTGTGGGGTGGTGTCGTCTCCAACCATCCAACATTACTTAATTAAAGTAATGCAAGGGACAAGTCCATTTAGCTGTTAAATGACGGTGTATTATTTTAAGAAAATGAAAAATCAAAATGTTCAACAACAACAACAAAGCCTTTTTCCCAAGTATTTGGGACAAGCTATATAAACCATAAAGAGAAGTATGCAAGAACAAGCAAATGGATCATCCTTCTCCGCTCATTCCCATCGAGCACTACATCTTCATAAAGCCTTTAGCAACCATATCATTTGTATTATCTACATCTATGTTTTCTTCGGCCACCCTTCGCTCTTTTACCATATCCTACATTGATAAGATCCACCTAACCGTATTGGTGTTTCCATAGATTTACGTCACACATGACCAAACATCATAAGTACGATTTTCTTGCATCTTCTTTTCTACGAGGATCACACCTACCTCAATATGAATATCCTCATTTTTCACCTTAGCTCTCCTACTATTAACACACATTCACCGAAGCATCCGAGTCTCTAATTCATTCATTTGTTGTTAATGATGTTTCTTTATATCCAGCATTCCATACCATATAACAAAGTTGGCCTACTAATACTCCGATAAAATCTTTCCTTCAGTCTTAACAAAATGTTAAGGTCACATAGAACTTCTATCGCATTCCTCCATTTCTAGGAGGTCTGGATCCTGCAATTGACATCTGCTATTCAATATGAAAAAAAACATATTCGAGATGATCCAATATCGATATTTAGAAGCTCGAAATTATTACATCTTTATCCAAAATTCTTAAGAATTTCTATGAAGCAACTGTCTTTTCTTATCCAGCCATTACATCGAATCAAATTTTCTTTAATGCTTATCCATGTCATATTAATCTTGGACCCTATGGTTTCAAATATGGAGTCAAAATTTGATAAATATTTTTATTCAATTCTTGTTATTTTTGTATTTTGGTGCTCTTATTCATCCTTGTATAAAAGAGGGGTCACGAAAATATTCTTAATGCTTTATATGGCGATTCAGATTAGAAAATCATGCATCACTTGATTATTAAGTACAACCTCCAATCTAACCCATATATAGTCCATCAAAAGGCAAGGATTTATTTTGAAGAAACTCCCTAGTAAATAAGCTTGTTGGTGAAACTAATTCTCGATTATTATCGAGGAAAGTAAGTGAACTTCAAAAAATATTTAGTACTCCTTTAGTAGCATGTCCAGATAATACACCAAACTGAGATATTTTACATTGGTGGAAGACAATTAAAATATCATTGTATCATATTGTTTCAATCATGGACTTGCTAATAGTATAAGTTTCCATTAGCTTCAGAGAGCATTTCAGCTTGGAGGGTGGTTATCGATTACTATAGGACCAGATTAGATGCTACAACAATTCAGGCGATGATGTATCTACAAGATTGGTTGGCGACTGAAAAGAGACATCAAGGCTTAAAAAATGTTAAAATGACTAAGGAACCAAAGACTTGAATTTAAAGACTTAAAATTGAAGAAAAAAATTAAATTGATGTTTAATTTTGTTTAATTGTAGATGTTATTTTTCGGAAAGAGTTGCACATGAAAATAGATGGGTAGGTGTCAACCTAGCCGGGATGTACCTATATTACTGTGATACAATAATTTTACTAAATTATTTAAATTACATATATTGTGTAATACCAAACTTTTCAATTAAATGAGCAATAAATAGTTTATTTGCCTTTTTAAAAAGAAATCATCTTCTATTTCTGCGATTTTATGAATTTTTATAAACAATATTGTGTTCAAATATTTGTTCAAAATAATAAACTTTTACCTTTTCTTTTTTGTTGTTTCTTCTTTTTGTTGTTTCTAGTCTGGGAAGCCCGGTGTCTAGCCTAAAGTGGCCCAATCCGGGTCCTAACCAGCTCAGGGGCCGTCGGGCCGGGGTGATTGGCACAGGATGCCCATTTAGACACTCCTACCTCGTACTTGTCCTGACTTGAGAAGGACAATAAAAGGATGGGATGAAAACTTTAAACACAATCTGTGGAGTTAAATTTTAAAATGTTCAAAGAAAAAATTCTGATGCCTAAATTAAGGCTACCAAATTCACAACCATCCTTTAAAAAAATTTAAAAAAAAAAAAAATCTGACGCTGGAACTGGGGCAACCCAATTCATAACAGTCATCATTCAAAGCCATATCCCCCAAAAGGAGATCAGGCTAGGGGAATCTCTTTCAGTCAAGAACTGCAGGGAACAAATGTTGTCAACCATCTTTAAGTTGGTGTAATGCATAATATATCTGATTAATAATTTGAAAATAAAAAGACAACTAGTTTCTAAGCATAGTATTCAACTAAATGCAACACAATATTGGTACTTTCAATAATAACTTAAGGAAAATAAAATTTTAGTTCAAAGGCAAGACAGAGAAAATCTTCCCTCTGACCTAAGACTAAAATGTCTTATATGGTAGCTAACCAGATGAAGTGGCACAATTAGTGAAGAAAAGTAACAGTCAACAGAGAAAGTACACATCACATTGCAATCATATTCATCTACTTTTTTCTCTTTTCCATTCAATAAATGCGGTTTACGCTCTGGTTCTTCACACCTTACATCTCCTACACCTACTTCTATAATCATCCCTAAACTTTAGTCCTAAAATATAAAGAAGATTACTCAATTAGTAAAAGCAATTAGATGTATAATTTGATTTGTAAAATTTATTTTAGCAATAAACTTTTACTATTTTGGGGGGAAAAAAAAACTATACACTTAAAACTGGCTTTCAATGAGAATAGAGCGGAGAATGCAGAAACTGCACAACTATCCTTCACAAACTGTAGCAACATCAGAGCCTCTCATCCTTATTTTGTTGTTGGCTTCATAATTCTTTCTTCCATTTGGCACATATAATGGTCATTTCATCTGTTTTTACAAGATGAATGTTTGCAAATTTATATTATATACATAAAATCTGCAACTGCCCTAGGATGTCGAAATAAAAATCATGATGTAGCTACAACTGCCAGTTAAAAGATTCCTCCCAAGTATGCAGAGAAAGGGATAAAAAATTTGGACAATGTGATAAAGTGATAGTAAACCTTGTGTGAGAAAACAAATAAGAAAGAAGATTTTTAAATGCAACTATCAGTATCACCTACTATGTGCATATTATGGTTCCTCCCTTAATGAATAAGATAGACAAGCTTCTCTCCAAATGATGAATCCACAGGAAATGTAGTTCAAGGGCGAAATAAGTAATGCTTACTTCCGTTTTCTTTTCCTCAGCACTTTTTTTATTTGCATAAGTTGAAACAGCACCACCGCCCTTCTCGCCATTCTCTTTCGCTGCATCTTCCTTCAAATTGCATGCCAGCTGAATTCCTTGCAGAAGTTTCTCTAGCCACTTATCACGATATGTATCACCTGTCAATGCTTTGAATTTTGCTAAAATTACATAGTATTCAGAAGCATCACTTGGACAGCTAGCAGGTGTTGCTAGATCAGATTTTGTACATGGCCCATCAGCTCTGGAAGTGTCAATTGGAGGCATATTTTTCCTCCTGAGGTTCCGTTTACTTGTTGGTTGTTCGGTGCGGTCAGCAGGTATATCTTCAGGATCAAGATCTGGGAGCTCTCCTAAACGGTCCATTGTTTTCTTAACAAGTTGATTAATCTCATCTTGCTTACAGTCCTCATAGTCTTTGTCAGTTAATTTCCAAAGTTTCTTCTCAACGGTGTCATAAACCTTCTGTACTATAAACCCAGGATGATGCGATCGAAGTGGTAGCTTCTTATTTAACGGAACAAAATGGACAACGCATCTGTGCATTACAGATTCAGCTGGTACATCATCCAGATGGAAGCTGTAAAACAATTCTCTGGTATCCCGTGCTTGCCAGGTTCCGCCTCCTTTTTTGGCAGCTTCTTCAGGACGGTAAAACCATTGTCCAGTGACCATCAAACCATTGCCGGAATCAGCTATGTCCTATTGCAGGCAAGAAA
This sequence comes from Dracaena cambodiana, assembly GCA_036321105.1. NCBI lineage: Eukaryota > Viridiplantae > Streptophyta > Magnoliopsida > Asparagales > Asparagaceae > Dracaena > Dracaena cambodiana. The sequence goes on from JAYEPQ010000007.1 coordinate 49,786,813, forward strand.
CAAATAGCATAAGCAAATCTCGGTAGTAGCTAAATCTCAAGTTTGTGAACCAAAGCAATAGGAACTAAGAGGACCTTTATAATTGCAACATAAGGTTTCTCATCTTCTGTTGCAGGAGTTAAGAGGACTGGATCTTCCTGTATCCAACAAGTGAAATACATAAATTATATCCAACAAATTAAAAGATATAAAACAAAGACTCCACTATACTCCATAAACTTTACAAAGATTGTGATAACAAGGGAAACATCAAAAGATTGATTTGGAATTAGTATATTTTAGACTTATGAACCAGATATCGGCTTCCCCCTGCCAAATTTTAGATAACATATGAACTTTTAAGGATAAAGGTCATGAGTTGAAACCATGATGGGATATTAATCCCTCTTGAATCCATATTGCATATTAACCCCTTTGCAATATGGCGTCCATTTGTTACGAGTTAGTCTAGTTAAAGACAATCCTAAAAGAACAATCCACCTATTTACCTGACTTCTGTTTAACCATTACGTCAATTGTTTTGGAGTGAAAATCCTTTTATATACACGTTAAGAAAGGGGCATCCTTAGTCATTATTACAAATATATTCAGTCTTGTATCTCCCTTTTCAAGGTTTGAATTTTGTCTTTGCTAGCAATAAAAAATTGACTCTTTTAACTGTTCAAATTTGCAGAAGAGACATGTGGTCACCATTGAGATGTGCTTATGATGGATTGTATATTTTTAAAATACAAAACAATTTCCCTCCACCCTCCCTCTAACTTTAGAGTTTTGGTATAGTGCCAAGAACTTTTAAATGGTTTCAGAATAATCTAATTTCAAATCTCACCAAATAAACATTTTATTTCAAACTTTCAAAAAAATTAATACTGTTGCGCAAAACATAGGTTCGACCTCACCCTGCAAGGATGTGTTAGAATACAAAATAATTTTCCTCAACTCTTACCATAACTTTAGAGTTTTGGTATAGTGACTGCGGATCTTTTAGAAGTATATGGACTTAAAATTGTTCGGCCCATATTCAGCATTTTTATCAACCAGTGAAAGTATGCTCTTGACATTTTGAAGGATACAAATATTCTTGGTGCCAAATCAGTCATAACACCAATTGAAACCACCAACAATCTACATACCTCAAACAAAACAATTCTTCATGATCCTTCAACCTTACAAAAGTTTGGTTAGTCAACTTTTCTACCTTACTATCTCAAGGCCCAACTCAATTTACATAGTGAATCTGCTGAGCCAATATATGTTAAAGCTAACAAATGCTCTTTATTTTGAAATGCAGCTCTTCATGTCATGTGCTACATCAAATCTTGCCTAGCCATAAGCATTTTCATATTTGTTGCAGGTCCTCTTCCCTCATAATTTATGTGGATGCTGCTTGGGCCTCTTGCTTGGACACACCGTTCAGTCACTAGGTACATTGTGTTTCTAGGGTCTAATCTTATCTCTTGGTGCACCACGAAGCAACATATAGTTTCTTGCTCCTTAGCCTAGGCAAAATACTCAGTTGAATACTGCTCCACGGTGGCTACTTCATGTGAACTTCAATGGTTATATCACCTCCCCAAAGTCCTTTAAGTCCATCAGAAAATTTTCACACTGCAAAGCAGCTTTTCACATTACCACCAATCTGATCTTCCAAGAAGAAGTTAGACACATTGAAATCAATTGTCCTTTTGTACAGGAACATATCATCTCTGGATTCTTATGCACAGCTTTTGTTTTCTCTGCAGAACAACTTACTGATGTCCTCGCAAAGGTGCTGGATCATCCAACACTCATGCTTCTCACATCTGATCCGTCCGAATATTGGATTTAACTACTTCTATATCTTTGTTAGGAATCTTATCTATTTGCTATTAACAAACATAAAACAGATATCTCTCCTATTTGTTTGTTACACTATTTGGACCTGTTTGTTTGTTACACTATTTTGACAGAACGCAATTCCTGTTTGATCATCCAAACCATTCAAACATAATGGAGATGTAGGCATGTACTTCTTTCATAGCAAATACAATATTTTTTATAAAAAAAAAAATTCAAATCCAAAAAGAAAACTAGAAATTTTCTTTGAGAGCATAGTGATTTTAGACTATAATTTGAGCTATTATGGTTCTAGTCTCCCCTCTAATAAACCCTAGAAATCCCAAACATGCTAAAAAGAAGGGGAAGAAAAAACTCCAACAAATATGACAAGTAGTTATTTAAAAATAAATAAAAAATAAAAAAAATAGAAATTGGAGATCAAGCAACTAAGAAAATTCACTTACAAGCTCGAACACGTTTCCCTCATGCTCGAACGACGCGTAGTGCTTCTTCCTCTTTTTCCCCTTCCCTGAAAACCTAACCGGCTCTCCGATCGGCAACGCCTGCACCTCCTCTTCCTCCTCCACCTCCTTCCCCTTATCCGCCTCCTTCTCCTCGCCGCCGCCCCGCCTCTTCGATCTGCCGCCGTCCTTCACCTCCATCTCCTCCTCCTCCTCCTCCTCTCTCCGACCGTCGTAGTCCTCGTCGTCGTCGTCGTCACGAAGAACCTTCTTCCTGCGGGACGATCTCCCCCTCCTGGGCCTGTCGTCATCGTCGCTCTCGCTTGTCGACACGTGCGCGAATCGCCGCTTTCTCACCATTATTTTTTCCCCCGGAAATTGAGCGCCAAACGACGGTGGATTTGGGGGGATTTATGGGGGAGAGTGAAGGAGGGCACCGGCGAAAATGACGAAACTGCATTTGTCATGTTCTTTTTAGCTAGAGGGGTGTTTTGGTACTTTCGTGGGGTATTCTTGGGCGCAGGAATGGCCGGATCCAAAATTTTGGATTTTGTACTGATTCAAAGTCCAAATAGGTCATTCTTTAAAGAAGTACAACTCGGCTTCATGAACTTCGGACAGTCTATGGATGGACTGATTCAAAGTCCAAATAGACAATTCTTTAAACAAGTCCAACTCGGCTCCATGAATTTCGGACAGTCTATAGATTTTTTGGATCCCATATTAAAATTCTAAATAATAATAATAATAATGTTATGACAAAAAAAAAAAAACATCTACATACTTGACCTCAGCATTTACAAATTTCAAAATGACAATACTGATACATATTCAGGAGTACAAAAAATCTTAACATTATTCTAATGAATCATAAATGTTTTCAGATGGACAATATTGGTTCTTGTAGTATAAGCCTACAAGGCCTAATTGTAAACAGCAAACTATTTCATTGATTAAAGTTTCCGAAAGTTCAAAATTGTTTATCTTGATTGATGCATACAACTAACATCAATTGATACAGAACGTTAAATCCCCTACAAGTATTTATCTATGCCAAGATGCTGCAGATGGTGATTGATGGTCCTTGCGGCATTATGAGGCTCTCCTCTTTGCAATTGGAATCATAAAGTCATAATGTACATAATCTCCTCAAATATTTAAACAGAGACAATTTCACTCCAAAAAATTGGGACGTATAATACCTAAGATTCTACAGAAGAAACCAAAAAATCCTTGTGCGTGACACATCTATCGTTATTATTCTTGTTCAGTGACAAACATGGATATGATGCAAGTCCTGCACCATTAGTGATCACCCAACCAAGGGCAAAGCTTGCCCAAAAACTATCCTGAAATTATTAAAAAGATAAAATAGCATATCATTAAGATAAGTATCGTAAACTTAATTGTATACATATAAAACTTCCAAATATATCCAGTTCGAATACAGTAATTATCTTTAACACATGTGTTAAACTAACTTTATATAAAGGGTATATACACAATTACTCATACCTGTAGTTTTCCTCTTAGAAGTACAGGTTTCAGTGAATCATACATTCCAAAGTTCAGTCCATGGTAAACTATGATTCCGGCACAAAAGATGTTAAAACATCGGTAGAGTCCAGCAATACCATCTGATTTGAATTATACAAGAGTTCAAAACACACTACGTCTAATAAACTCATATTTTCAAATATTATTTAGTATAATAGAAACAAATGTATAATATTTAAAAAAAATGACGGGAACTATCTTCTTACCAAGTTACAGTGCTTCACATGAGAAGTGGCAATGAAGGGGAAGTTTGCACATAAATGTCGGGAATGAGGATAATCTCTGCAAGCTACGTGAGGAGAGGAAGAACATGTCAGACTAATAATTAAAGAGCTTGTAAGTTTGTTTTTTAAAGAATGATCGATACAAAAAATAAGGAACGATTAATATAGAAGCTTCGAAGATAACTTTAAAAGTCAACTTTTAGGAAAATTATCAAGTCCTTATAAATTTTATTGAATAGAAATAATCTAACTTTTATTTTTCTATATCAATGTGTGAGCTCAGATGATCTGTGGACGTATGCACCCCTTGCTTACAATGGGATGGATATTGGCTTGGATCTCAAGATTCCTCTAGCTCCACAATGATATCGAGTCAAACTAATTATTTGAAGCAATCCAAGAAAATATTTGGTGGAGAGCTATGTTGTTATGATTTACCATTCCTTAATTTTTATTTTTTTTTACATATTTCGAGAAATTTTATCACCAAAGGAGATAGAGAGACTTTTTTATTTATTTTTACATATTTCGAGGAATTTTATCACCAAAGGAGATAGAGAGACTGCAGATTTATGCATCTAGTATCTTGAAAAAAGAAGGGAAAATTATTTTTAAAACTTATCCTATTAGTTATTATGAGGATCTCAACCTCATGAACTAGCTGATTGAGTTTATGATGCATTTACTAAGTTTTTAACTCTTGTATAATTCATTTATGTAAGCTATAGAAAAAAATGATTATAGAACAAACTTTCACTTGTACATCCTGGCACAATCTATCTTATATCAATTATCGAGCAAGCTCAAAGTTCAGAACTTTACAGATGTAGATCTATTATCAAAGAGCTCAAAGTTCAGAACTTTTCAGATGCAGAATTATTATCAAAGTTGATCTCGAAACTTCTTATTTTCTAGACAAATGTTTGTTGCAGACGAAACTTATTTTAGTTTATGTTTCTGGTACTTATTGGACATGTCTTGAACTTGCCTTCTATTATACAATATATTTTGATTGTGATGATCGCATAACTCACAAAACAAGAAATGCAAATAATCAGATATTTATTAGTTGACATTGATTTTATCATTGGAAAACATGTCTAGTTTGTAGAGCAAAGAGATTACTTTTTGTCCTAGTTTCAACTTGATTGTCAAGGTTTTTTTTTTTTCAGCAAGTAATTTTTTGATATGTCTAATTTCTCTGGCTTTTCGCAGCACTGAAATAATTTCTTTTGATTTGTTGGCTTAATTTGTGAGTTGAGATAAATGAAATTTCTTATAGCAAGCCAAATAATCTTTCCAGTATATCTTTGGAAAAAAATTCAAACTTCTACTTAGTTTAGAGGCTATTTGGTTACTTTCAAGTGATATTGTAAAATACAACTTATATTACTATATTTGAAGTTGCAAAAAAAAAAATCCCTGAAGACATCTCAGACTCATTTGAGAGGTTAAACTAGAAAACCCAACAACCAAAAGGCACAAACACATGGAAAAATTGATAAAAAACGAAATAGGTATTTACTTCCACATTAGATTTTTACAAATATAACGCTGGCTAAAATCAGCACCAAATAGAAAATAAACAAATATCGTGAAATTCTCACACAGCACTCATTCAAATAAACAAAGAGAGGGTCGATTTTTTAAATTTATATTAAAAAATTTAATATAAATTTTTTGTGGGGAGCCGCGTTTTGTGACACGTGTCGGGTTTGTTGGGCACGTACCGCGGGTGGGTCGGGAGTGCCACGTGTCGGTGGTCCCCAGCGACTGTATTTGTGGAGATAAATAAAGTTTTACTGTTTAATTTTTTGGTTTTGTTAATATAGGGAAAATTCAGAGGAAAATAAAATAGTAGAAAAGTATAAAATTGTTGGATATTATTTTTAAGAAAATGTAATCCAAAAATTGTTTTATATATTTTTAATGGTTATCTAATTATTTTTATAGAATTTGTGATTGTAAAATCAGCCAAACCAACTATTATTGAGTAAAATTTTATTTCTCATAAAATTATTATTTTGGAGGTTATGATTTGTCATGCTAAAATAGGGTCAACATCAATAAGAAAAACTAAAAATATAAAAAAGTGCAACTAAATTCTATCTCCCTCTTTTTTTTTTTTATACATAAACAAAGAAGTTTAGATTTTTTTTTCTTATACAGTACAATTTATCTTTCCGAGTAAGCAAAACTAAACCGAACTGAAATAATTCTCATTTTCGAGCTCTGAAATCCAAAACTGAACAATCGAAGTATTTATACTTATATTTAAACATAAATATTATATATATATATATATATATATATATATGAGATAATAAATTTAATATCAATTGGGTACCACGAAAGAGAAACAATTAAAGTTGTAATTTTTAAACAAGTTTTGTTTGAAAAGTTGTAACCGAATATTGAACAGAATCAAATTAATCTAGGTTCCCATTTCTTATTAATTCGGTTTGGATTTTGAGAAAATTGACAAAAATGAAAGTACTATAGATTTCTATATAGTATGAGAAGAAATAAGTAATATCAAGACCTAGGTTTCCAATATCTGGATCTCTATATAAGAAAGGAAATAGAAGAATATTAAGCCAAAAGTTTTTAAAATATCGGCCATATAGAGCATGTATAGTATAAAATTTTTGATAATATATACACTAATGCCAATCCAATACATCAGATAGATATTGCTTGCTGATTCAGATACATAAGTGATGCATCCAATTACTGATTCGAATACCATAAGCAGCAATTGACCGATACCAATTATCCCCATCCAGATAATTTAAACCTTGGTGAGGGCAATTCTTGGCAAGATTTAGAAGCTCAAATTCTTCAATAGAACAACAACGGAACAAATTTTTTCTAACTTCAGATAGATAATGTACACACGTTTGACAATTGCCAAGAGCTTTCCAAAAGATGAGAACCTACAGGTTACTTGCCTGCTTGCAAAAGAAATGGAATGGCAAAGCTGCTGAGGCTCTGACTGCTCTGAGCCGCATTGTTCTCGGCAATCTCCTTCAAGCTGGACCATCCCTTCCTCTTTCGCTTACTGGAGCCACCACCAGAATTTAAAGTGATGGAACTACTTCCAGTATCTGATGCAGCCTTGTTTGCCGAGAAACCACTGCTCTTCCTCTTCTTCTTGGACGAATTCGCGAGCCTCTCCAGCAGAGGCAGCGGACTCTTCTCCACGGAAACCTCAGGAGTAACTGCATCCAGTTTCAAAGGCCCGGCATCCAAAGGAACTTCCCCTCCCACATTCTTCAGATCAAGCTTCTTCTCGTCCTCTGGTTTCATAGCCTTATCCGGGGAGAACTCAGCCATCGAGCTTGTTTCTGGCCTTGGTTTCGAAGGTAACAGGGTTTTCACATAGCCTCTCTGGGTGCCTCTCAGAATGTTATGATGAGAACAGAAATGACACTTGTAGACAACATTGTTCTGAGAAGGAACGTCTGATTTGTTTCGCTGTTTGGCCTTCTTCACATTCTTTTGGATTCGAACAGTGCAGTTAGACCCGGGCTTTAGAATGCTTTCGCATCTGCAAGACAAAATGCAGGGTATGATTACTTTATTTAAAGATTCACACTTTATATAGAGTGCAAATTATTTGAATCCCAGTGTGGCAGACCAGACAAAAACATAGTCAAACATGAAGAGCATGAAGTTTGCGATTAACTAGCCATCAGGTTACAGATATTAGTCATAAATTTGCCAGTATGTAGCAAATCATCTCCAATGGAATACAAGGTATGTGAACCAATCCTGAAAGTGTATCTTAACTCTTACAGCCATACCAACTTTAGAAGATGATATGTAAGAGCATTCAAATGAAGAATGTTCTATCGTTGAAAAACTATTCATTTTGTAACTACCCAATGTATGGTCAAAATATATTGAAAATATACGATTTTTTTTTATATGCTACCTATTTAGAGCATAAATATCGTAACTAAAGGTATAGATATAGATCATCCATATAAATCCTCTATGTTGACATTTACAGCGCCTCCACAGGCAGTTCCCTATAGAGACACTGATAGAGATTTAATTATGATTTGATTAGAATTTGGTTAGATTTGGTATTCTTGTTACATTAGGATTTGATTAGATTTGATTAGAGATTTGGATAGATTTGGTATTTTGTTACTTTAGAATTCTCTATATATATGGCTTGTAAAACCCTAATTTGGATATAGAGTGAAATATTATTTCTTTTGAGAGCATGTGATTTGTTTCTTTATCAAATCTTTCCTCGAGTGATTCGTGAGAGAGTAGGCGTGTGATTCGCCTGGACGTGAGGTCCAAAACCCTAATTTATCCTCCAAAACCCTAAGTTCTTCCCAAATTCCCCACCACAAACCCTAAATCGCTTCCGTCCGCCGTCAAATTGGTATCAGAGCCTAAATTCTCTTCTCCATCACCTTCTTCGTCTTCCACATCTCCATCTACTTCTCTTTTTAGTTTTATTTTATTTTTGAAAAAAAAAAATCAGATCTGTAAAAAAAAAAAAAAAAAAAAACCCTCATCCTTTTCCCCTTCTCCTAACCCTGACCCGCAACCTCCCAAGAGAGAGAGAGAGAGAGAGAGAGAGAAGGAGCAGGAGCAGGAGAAAAAAAAAAAAGAGAGAAGAAGAAGAAGAAGAAAAAGCGAGCAGCAGGAGAAGAAAAGAAGGAAAAAAAAAAAAAAAGAAAAAAAAAGAAGAAGAAGAAGCAAAGGAGCAGCAGGAGAAGAAAAGAAAAGAAAAAGAAAAAAAAAAAAGAAGAAGAAGAAGAAGAAGAAGAAGAAAGAGCAGGAGCAGGAGAAGAAAAAAAAAAAGAAAAAAAAAAGAGAGAGAGAGAGAAAAAAAAAAGAAGAAAAAAACAAGAAGAAGAAGCAAAAGCAGCAGCGCCACCGCCGCCTTCATCCCCACCCGCCACCCGCCGCCCTCCACAGCAGCACCACCGCCCTCTCCACCACTTTCGCTCTCTCCAACACTGCTTTTTGTATCCTCGTCGGCCACCCATCAGCAGATCCCCCACTTCCGGCGACCCCATCAGCAGATCGCACCCTCACCGCCGACGCTGTCCAACCCCCATCTTCGCCACCTCGACGCCGCCTCGTGGTCCCTGTCCACCTTCCACTTCCACTCCGGCCACCTCGTCGACCCCAGACACTCAGCAACAACAGCAGCAGCAGCAATATCAGCAGTCGAACAAAAGCTGGAAGAGAGAGCTATTGGGTTCTGGATTTGATTGTTATTGGGTTTGGTTGAATTGGGTTTGAGTTGGACCCATAGATCTACATTCAAAAGAAAAAAAAAAGGGTTGGATTTATTTTGGACCCAACCTGCAAGCTCCAGATCCAACCCAATTTTCATATTGGGTTCAGTCCATTAGACCCAACCCGAACAGCTATAGTGCAGGCCCGTTAGAAGGAATCCAGACCCGTTAAGGGTTTTTTTATGATCTTGAAGTCATTTTGAGCCCGATTTGGCCTAGTTCGAGCCTGATAATTCTGCACTAATTCTTGAGCTGATTTGTGGGATTTCTACTCCAAAATCTGTGCAAAATTCCCAACAATCTGATAAGGAAATTCGTGCCTAAGTATGATTTACTCTACATCGAGGTAATTTCTAATCACACTGTCGATTCGGTTAGTAACATCTTGCACCCCAATCTTGTTATTTGCATAGACTTGGAAAAATTTATTGTTACTTATAATTTGCCACGAGATTTATTTGTGTGTTACATTATATTGCATAAATAGGAATTGCACTTCCTCACATATAGCAACTTTCAGACATTAGAATATTTTATTTGATCATAAAGTCACGCATTTAGTTTGTGTCTAGGATTTTGCATATTCATCTGTGTGCTTTATTGCAATTGCATATAGATAATTATTGCATGCTTCGTAGTGGCAAAAATTTTAGAGAAGTCATGGATTTTACTGAAGTTTTAAATAAATTAAATGAAATAATGGACACTAATAAAAAACTTCAAACTGGTTTAGATGTAATAAATACATGTTTAGATAATCTAGAAACACAAGTCAATGAGCAAAAACCTGCTGAAAATAATCAGAGGAATGAAAGTAGACAAGGAAAATATCATAATATTGGAAGAAATAATAATTTTGAGGATAAACATCCACACGATGATATCACACGTAAAGTTAAAGTAGATGTTCCCTCTTTTGATGGCACTTATGACCCCCAACGTTTTTGTGATTGGTTAGCGGATATGGATCATCTTTTTGAGTGGTATGGGATGTCAGAAGCCCGAAGAGTCCGTTTCGCTAAATTAAAATTACAAGGGTCAGCTAAAATATATTGGATGTCAGTTGAGAGACGATTAGTAAGAGAGCGACAAGAACCAATTGAAACATGGTTTGAAATGAAAGAAGAACTTAGAAAGAAATATATTCCTCCAACTTTTAAGGATCGCCTTCTTGATCAGCTGTCTAATCTAAAACAAGGAAACATGAGTGTGACTGAATATATGCATAAATTCGATGAGCTCTTAGTGCGATGCGACATTCAAGAAGACAGTCGTTTAACTCTTTCGCGATTTCGCACTGGACTTAAACCCGAACTCAAACGAGAAGTGCTTACACACTCTTTAGATTCTGTTGAGGATGCATTTCAGTGCGCTCTTAACTATAAAGCATATTTGCGCACACCGTTTGATAAAAAGTCCACTTTCAGAACCACAGAGTATACCAAGCGACAATCTGACACTAATGCTACAAATATTAATACTGTCCCTAAGGATACAAAAGGTAAATCAGTCGCTAGTGAGTCATCAAAACAAGCCACAAAACAAACTGAGTACTTCAAGTGTCATGGTTTTGGTCATTTTGCTTATCAATGTCCTACAAGAAATTTGTTAATAAATGAGAATTATAATACAAATGATAGTGACTGAAGAAGAAATTTACGAACCTCAAGAAAATTTTAGTGATGTTGAAGATGACCTAATGAATACACATTTACACGTTGTTAGGTGTATGCATTCTGTGTCAAGAAATGAGGATTGGCGTAGATCTAATGTGTTTCACACATATATCACACACAACAGTAAGAGTTATAAAGTCATGATAGATGGAGGTAGTTGTGTAAATATAATTTCTAAATCGGCTGTTGACAAAATGGGCTTCAAAACTGAATCACACCCTCAACCGTATAATGTAACTTGGGTTGATAAGAGTTGTCATGCTATTATTCAGCGTTGTCTTGTGCCTATTCAATTTTCAAGTTATAGTGATCATATTTGGCGTGATGTTTTACACATAGATGCTACACATATTTTACTCGGTAGACCTTGGTTATTTGATCTAGATGTTAAGAATTATGGAAAGTCCAACACCTATGCATTTGTGTGTAATGGAAAGAAAATTGTGTTGACTCCTTCTCCACCCAAGAGTCCATCTAAAAATAAAAAGAATGGGTTAATAATACTAACTCAAGATGATAAATTGCTCCATTTTGTGCATAAAAATCCTGAGCCTATCAAGTCGAGATCCATATCACTTGACAAGTCTGATCCACCTATAGATTCACTTGTACCACTTTTGCATTGTTTGTGTGTGAATCTCTATAGGCAAATTATATTTAGCAATGATATTTACAAGTTTATTGCAGATATACTTGATAGAGTGTAGGTATTCCTAGCTGGATCCGTACTGATTAGGGTTCCACCTACGAGGTTCCCTTTTGGGAATGTAGAGCCTTTTCATACCCAATATACGAACCCTTTCAGGTTTTTGCGGGAGTTTGTTATGCTTTCTTTGGAGTTGAATGTTCCAACAGCCCTTGATTTTCGCTCGATCGTGATGGTTTTACGTATGCCCTGGTGCTCTACTCCAGAAGATCATCGAGCTTCTGCTTTATGCCCGACATTCTTCACGGTATTAGATTTTCAGCCCGCTCCACTTCTTCCACATCCACGAGTTCCACCGCCATGGATAAGCACGAAAGCTGATATTTGGTTTCGGATATGTCTGATTTACACATATTTGGTATGGTGGAAAGGTTTTCCGGATTTTCGGACGCTTGTTCGACTTCATCCGATGTGCTTGATATTCTTCCAGTTGCCATTCACCGGTAGTGAATGTTTCCAAGCGGGGGAGAATTGATAGAGATTTAATTATGATTTGATTAGAATTTGGTTAGATTTGGTATTCTTGTTACATTAGGATTTGATTAGATTTGATTAGAGATTTGGATAGATTTGGTATTTTGTTACTTTAGAATTCTCTATATATATGGCTTGTAAAACCCTAATTTGGATATAGAGTGAAATATTATTTCTTTTGAGAGCATGTAATTTGTTTCTTTATCAAATCTTTCCTCGAGTGATTAGTGAGAGAGTAGGCATGTGATTCGCCTGGACGTGAGGTCCAAAACCCAAATTTATCCTCCAAAACCCTAAGTTCTTCCCCAATTTTCCACCACAAACCCTAATTCGCTTCCGTCCGCCGTCAGACACCTTAGGTATGGCCGATATTTAAATCACGGTATTTGCATATAAAAGCTCCTAGAGTGCAACAAAATTATTGATATGGCCATAGTTTCATCATTTGTACATGTCGTGGGAGTCTCCGACAAGTGTCCTCAACTATCTAGTTGTCCAAATGCCTGAGACATAAAACAATGCCTAAAATCTGTAACGTTCTGGTAACAATCAACTGAAACGTGAAATGATATGTAACAGTAATATGCATGCATTTATCCAATAGTATTTTAACTGGAAACTAAAGGCCGCGAAACAAAACAGGCATATACATGCTGAGAAAGGGAAGGTTCATGGTTGCTTACAATTAATGGCCGGCAAGCATCTGCCATTTGATTTCTCAAGTCCTTTGGATGGAATGTCGAACCATTTTATTGTCCAACAACCATGTCCTATAATCTAAATCCAAGATGAAATAAAATAAAGAAAAAGAACTCACTTGTGACAAACAAAAATAGATGGGTCTAGCGGAACCCCTTCAGCCTGTGCACTAGAAGCCAATCGATGCCCAAACAAAGCTCCCAGAGGTGGTATACCAGCTTCAACACCGGCCCACATCGCCAATTTCTGCAAATGCTCCATCCTTAGCATTGAACTCACATCAACTCGTTTCTTGCCAATGTTCTCTTCCCTAAGTGTTGTGCCATGACCAGTTCTTTGATTCATACCTCTTCCACCATTATTTTGTTTCTTATCCATCTAACAAATGACAAGAAACCATGTAATGACAGTAAGGTGCGTACTAGAGTAGCAAATTAACACAAGTATGTATTGCATCAGATCTTAAATCTAATAAGTAGGGATGCGATAGGAAGCAAATCATGGATCATTGCTAGGTAACAATTCCATTAGTAATCTAGCTGACAGGAAGATGGAATAGCAGAAACTTATATATCGAATCAGAGTTAAGACTAAAATACATTCCTTTGTTGACTGATCATCAGTCATCATTCAATCTGATATACATATTAGACACTGAGTTCACTATTGAAGATGACTTTTGTATATCTTATTTAGGATCCTTGAACACATAGAGAATTTAGTATGCTTTTTTTTTTTTTTTTTTTTATATTGGGGGAAGCCCCAAATCTGTTAATGCACCTCGACTTATTGAGGTTTTGTTCCTATGTTTTTGTTGCAAACGAGGGTTGCAGAATGCACATCTAAAATCTGGTGCTGCTGTCATAAAATTTGTATTCTTTTATAAGAATATAGTCACAAATTGGAATATTGCTAGGTGGACAGGACGATGAGAACATGGGCATATTTTGGAGTCAATTCTTTTCAGAACTAACAACTTCTAAGTATTAATTATTTATCTCTATGAATTGTTGAATTAAAGTACACACGCACATATGCACAAATCTACTCATAGGTACATGAACAAGCAAGTCTGCACGTGCACCATACACAAACTTTATACCATTCCTTTTTAACATTTTAAAGCCAAATGTTTTACCGGATTGTGCAGATATACATTGAAGTAACAAATTAGAGGTGTTCAGCAACATGGAGGAAAAGCATGAGGACAACAGCACATGCGCTGCCTAATTGTGAAATAAATTCAATTCTTCAGCATTCATCACCCCCCTGTTCTATCTCTTGACTGCAAGAACAGTATTATTTTTGCAATCTTCAATGTAAACATTGTTGACAAATTTGATCTCCCCTACAAGCAAGTCGGCATTACTTACTGAAGTTGACAATAGCATTCCTAATACACATGATTTTATGTTCTAAAATATGTTTTCATTATTTATGTGGTCCCGGAAAGCATGAAGCAGAATGATACAAAAATATTAAAATTTCAAAATATTATTATAATAACACTTAAAAATGCATATATTGAATGTTATAAAATCCTTAAAAAATTAGGAAAAAAATAAAAACATGGTAGAAAATCACAATTCAATTAACAATATCATGAGAAATTAGAAAAGAAGTTACAAAACTCATCTCTTTACTCACCATGTGATTGGATAGCGTTGAATTAACAAAATCAATCAATGATCAAGTACTTCCCTTCAAATGGGGGGGAAAAAGAGTATTCAACAAAATACTAAGAGAACTCCTATCAACATTTCACTAAAATAAGCTTATTTCAAAACATATGTCAACATAATATACAAATTTCAGCATAGAATTACCACAAACAAATATAATTTTCAACAACAATTCAATAAAATGAACAACTTCAGCCACTAAAGATGACAATAAATAAACCCATTCAAGCCACTGAAATTGACTTTACTCTTTAATACAATCAGTTGTTCAAAATCATTTACTAGTGATCATTCTTAATAGTATGTAATTTTTTTCTTGAATTGTGTTTATGATCATGGTGTCAAATCAAATGGCAACCAATTTGATTTAGACATGTGCATTAAATTAAGGTTATTGGACCTTCTCTTTAGCTAAATTGTAGCTTAACTTAAGTTGCATCAACCTTTGCTATCTATAATTTGTAGACTACAAAATTGTAATTTGTATTTCGTAAGAAATTGCAATTTTTTCTCACTATTGATTCTAGACCAATAATAATTTTTTATAATTATAATACTTCATTATTTTCAGATAACAAATATACATGCAATAGAAATTATAATATCGGACAACATTTTTCATGCTATCATCTTAAAAACTTAAATATATCATAATTTCATCAATCTTTTAATGTTCTTGATTAAATAAAACTCTATAAGCAACCCCACTCTTTCTATTTCATTTCTAAACATGACCAGAATATCAAAAATTTCCACAGTTTCCAGGTACTCAAAGGTGAAGCTTTGAGTTATATTGAACATCGACACCGAATTTACAATGATGGTCCGAATATAGAAGCAAAAACACCATAAGATAGCCAATTCCAACAATACAAATAACAAAATTCACATGGAACCAAATACTGTCTTGACAAAATTCAGGTCTTTCAGTAATATTTCAACAATTTTCCAAAAAATCCGCACTAAACCTAAGATACAAGAGACAAATTCACTAGACATCAATTTTTATGAAAGTTCTATTTTTTTACCTCGGCTGAAAGGGAATCGCTCTCGGATTAGGTTCCTCAAGCCAAATTATTCACCAGCGCCTAAAAAGATTTCCCCCAAAAAAAAAAAAAATCTCAATCTCAATCTCAATCTAAATCAAAACCACCAAAAACCCATTAAAAAAAACTTCCAAATTCCGATCAGGGATCAAATTTTAACCTGATAGCAGGTGACGGTCTGATCGGAGCACCTGCTAGAAATCACGTAGGCCAATGGCGTGGTGCAGCCGTCCAGGATCCCGGTGGCGCGAGAGAGGGAATCGGCGACAGAGAGAGGACTCAGAGGAGTCGGCGATAGAGAGAGGAGAGTCTATGCCTGAGAGAGCTGCGATAGTCTGCTCGAGATTCGGCGAGCGAGCTAGAGCTCGCGAGAGAGGGAAGTGGGTCGGCGACGGCGAGGGCGAGTTTGGGGATTGATCGCGTCGGAACAGTAAATAGCTAGAGAGTCCTTCTGAAGCCACCCACCAATCGCGTCTGAACCTAAATAGCTAAGGGAAATTCTACTCTTGCACACCAACTTACTCTTGACGCACACATTTTATACTTGCGAATAATTACATGTTCTCAATTTTTTTTTTTTTTTACCTAGGTTCCACTTTCAATTCCCAAATCTCTAGAACTTCGAAAAAACAATTAGAAATACTATCGTCATCTCCTTCTACTCAGATTAAAAACACTATCATCATCTCTTTCCACTCCTCTCTCTAAAAACGAAAAAAAACAATTTACTAGTATTTTTTTAAATTTTAAGAATAAACACATATTCTACAAACTCATTCATTTTCTGACTCTTCAAAATTTTTACATTCACGTTGTTCAGAAAGTTACGAAAAATTCTAAAATCTTCAGATTCACTGTAATAAATGAAATTAGGTTTTAGTTTTATAATTTTTTTAAGAAAATAGATAAATCCAACACTACAGTATCGGAGGCGTGGGACAATGGAGTGAGGGCGACAAACGTCCAGATCAAGGGACGTCTAGGGCAATGAAATCACAAAAGAAAGTGGATAAGAGAGAAAAGAGGTTAAAGGTCGAGGTCGCATTCGATAAAAAGGAGAGATTGGGAATGAGAGGGTCACAGCTGGAGAAAACTATGGATGTTTTTAGTAAATAAGTAATAATTTAAAATTAAAAATGGATATAGAGAGCAATGTGTGCATCAAGAGTAAAGTAGTGTGCGTGAGTAGAGTTTCTCAATAGCTAAGAGTCCTTCTGAGGGCACCCACTAGAGCTATCAAGGGTCACTTACAAATATGAACTACAAAAATATATAAGAATCACGGGAATAAGCGTCGCTTCGCGTACGTTACCTAAGTTCCAGTCCATTTCTACTATCTCCAATGAAAAAAAATTCAAATTGTTTTACGATTATATCAATAAAACTCATATGTCACACTGTGAAGTTTTGAAAAAAAGTAATCGAACATAAATTGAGGCAGACTGTTAAAATAATGAAAAACCAGCTTGGATTCATGTCAGGATGATCGACGATAAAAACTATTTATTTACTTCGTCAACTTATAGAGTGATTCTAAGAGAGAAATAGAGATTTGCATATAGTATTTATTGGCATAGAAAAAGCCTATGATAAGGTACTATGTGAGTTATTTTGATAGATATTGACGATGAAAAGAGTCCCCATCAAGTATATTAATATAATTAAAGATATAAATGATGGAGTAGTGGCCAGTGTTAGAACATATGGTGGTCTAATAAATGATTTTTCTATCACAATTGGATTGCATCAAGAATCTATATTGAGCTTGTTTTTATTTGCTATAGTAATGGATTAGCTTACTAAAGTTATTCAGGATGAGATACCTTGGTGTATACTATTTGTTGATAATATTGTCATAGTTGATGAGTCATGAGTAGAAGTGAATGCCAAGTTAGAGTTATGGAGGCACATTTTAAGATATAGAGGTTTTAGATAGAGTGAGTTTAAAATAGAGTATATATAGTATAAATTTAGTAAACAACGGACCCTACACTATAGTGTTATAATATTGAACAGGTAAAAGATATAAATTAATGAGCAGTCAGTTTAGATATTTGGGTTCGATTATTCAGAATGATGGAGAGATCGATAATGATGTCAACTATAGAATACAAGCTGGCTAGTTGAAATGGAAGAGTACAATAAGAGTTTTATGAAACCATAACATTCCGTTAAGGTTGAAGGAAAAATTTTATAGAACTGGTATTATACCAATTTTATTATATGACACGGAATGCTAGACTATAAAGAAACGTCATTCACAGAAGATAAGTGTAACAAAAATGCGCATGCTTCGCTAGATATGCGGTAATATTAGAAGAGATAAAGTGAGAAATGAAGATATTCGTGCTAAATTAGGTGTAGCCCAATCGATGAGAGGATGAAAGAAAATCACTTACGATCGTTTGGTCATGTGCAACGTAGAACTTCAAATACACTAGTTCGGCGATGGGAGCTTATCAATGTAGGACAAGTTAAAAGAGCGAAGGGAAGACAAAAAAAAATATAGATGAAGGTGATATAAAAAGATATAGATTTTAGAGGTTTAAATGAGGAGTTGTTACTTGATAGGAATGAATGGAGAAGGATTATTAACGTGATCGATCCGGCATGATTCTCTTTTGGTTCATATAGCCTATCCCAAGTACTTGGGATAAAAAGCTTAGTTATTATTGTTGTTGTAATCTCAATACCTGAGAGTTTACTCATATCCGATTTCTTAGATTTTACTTCTGGTTTGACCTTCCATTAATTAGACACAAAAATAACGGTTTTCGGTGAATAGATCGTCTTGTACCTACTTGATGAAATGATGAATGAACTCCAAAATTCATAAAATTTAATTCTAAAGAATTTAAGGCTACATAGATCATGATCAAAAAAAATTATTTGGAAAAGTTAATGGGATTACTAATTTTCTTTTTCACTGAGTCACGTTTGGCAGCTCATTTACAGTAACCCAAAATATATATACATATATGTATAATATATATTTATAGAGCTCTGGAGTCTGTTTCCTGCAAACTATAGAGATATCGAGTCTTCAATGGGTTGAAGGATCAATGGCATCCCAAGAGAAGGCCTGAGAGTAAGCATAATCCGAGGGGAGTGCGTGTATGCAGGTGACACAGACATAGAGAAGTTGCAGAGGATATGGCTTAGCACGACTTTGTACTCCGTCAGAGTGAGGTTCCTCCCAATGCACATCCTGCCCCCGAACCCGAAGGGAGTGAAGCCCATCCTATGCTTGCACCCGCCGTAGAGGCTGTCCTTGAACCTCTCCGGCTTAAACTCATTTACGTCGTCGCCCCAGAGGAGTGGGTCGTGGTGCATCCCCACCTTGTCGACCCACATGTTGGTTCCCTTTGGGATGACGATGTCCCCCACCCGGACGTCTTCCCTAGCTTGCCTCTGGAGGTTGGGCGCCGGAGAGTACAAGCGTAGAACCTCGTTGAGCACCCAGTCCATCTGCACGCACAAAGGCGAAATATTTTAGTTAGGTTCAACATATTTGCTAATAGAATATATACTGAGAAAATAGAAAATTTACTGGGTGAAGAAAAGAGTTCCTTCACTCGCTGGTCCAATAAAAAAATTACACATGACGTCATTCAAAATATCAAATCTAAATCAATTTTTTTCTCTCTCCGCATAAATAATTTCATATTTTATTTGATAACTTGAGTTATGCCACACGTAATTATTTTATTGGGCCACATAAGAGCTAGTGAAGAAACTCTCATTACTGTCAAGTTAATTTCTCGTTTTCTCATTTAGTAGATAGTAAAAGGTAAAAATAAAAATGAATATCAAGGAGAGCAATAAAAGAAACGGTCAGAATCCTAAAATGGATGTACAATTTTACATATTTTCCTTGAAAACAGGTGTTTATGTTGTAGGTGAAACAATGCATATTTACTTTCATATGCACTATTTAGATTATTATTTTTTAATTATGTTTAATTAAATCAAGAAAAAAAGAGGATTGATGTTGTGCCGACAACTTCTCAATTATTATGCGTAAGAGTCAATTCTATGGCAAATAATAAGAGGTTGTTTAAAATCTATCATGAAAAAAAGTTTGAGAGAGAATATGAAAAGGACACTACTGATCCTATTTTTCTCCACTAATTTTGAAACATGCGGCCTTTATAAATGAAAGGAAAATCAAAAGGTGAATAGTCATTAACGATAAATAATTTCTTTGTATTCTATTAATCATCAGATATTAACGAAATAAATTAATTATGTACCTTGGTTAGTTTGGGTAGCATTTTAGAATCAAGGGGTGCTCCCCCTAGGACCTCCATGATCTCCTGTCTAAGCTTCTTCTGCCACTCCGGATACAGAGCGAGCAAGAACAAGGTCCAAGTGACGGCGAGCGCGGTGGTCTCATGACCGGCGAAGAAGAAGGTCTTGCACTCATCGATGAGTTCTCTGCTAGTGAGCTTCCTCTTGACTCTCGCACTCTCCTCATTGCTGGCAAGGAGCAGGCCAAGGAGATCATGATGACTGTTACGCTCTTGTTCTCTTCCCCTCGTACGGCTCTCAATGATCGATAGGAGGAGTCTATCCACTTCCTCTCCAAGCTTCCGAGCTTCGTGGGTTTTCTTCAGATCGAGGAGACTGCTGAAGGGGACTCCGACCAGGCGGTGGGACTTGAAGAGGAGGGCCTGCAAGTCTTGCAATTTCTCAAACACTAGCTTCCCTTCTTCGTTGCTTGTTCCAAAGGTAACGCTAGTGATGATTTCAGCTGCGTTTATGGTGATATCTCTCTCAATCTCTATCTCATTTTTGCCCATCGAGAGACTTTGCTTCCATTGTTCTATCATTTTCGTAGTCGTTTCCACCATCATGCTCACCATTGCCTTCAGGAAAAAAAAAAAAAATAAAGAAACAAGAGATCAGCAAACACTCGATATGTCACTCAAAAGAACGATAAAAGTGAAAATATCTTTACATTCAAGTTAGTCACGGATAATGCCGGAGCAATGACATGTCTATGGTGAGACCAATCGTCGCCCTCGGCCATGAGCAGTCCCTTTCCAAACATCGGTTTCCTATCATGCTTGAAGACATTCGGCTTACCCCATTTCTTACTCATAGATCCCGACATCAGTTGTTTGAGCATCTCTGGATCGGCCACATACAAGAATGGTTCGGTGCCAAGCCAGTAGACAAAAACTTTACCTGCATGCATGCACACTAACATCGGCAACTTAAACACATAAAATCCAAGATTGTGCGCGCTTTCTAACTTACCGTAGATTTTCCTCCAGAAAGCGAAGTGAGGTTGCACTATAAAATGGATGTCATGGGATATGGAGTCTAGAGAAGAAGAAGAAGAAGAAGACGAGGGAGGAGTTGTGTTCATCGATCTCTCCCTCATCTCCACCCAGTTCCCCAAGAGGAACTTAGGTGGAGGGCCATCGAGGCCAGTCCTTTGAAGCCTTAGCTTCATCCTCAACGGAAAGACCCAAAGCACCGAAATCGCACCGAAGACGAGGACGAAGAATAAGAAGAAGAAGACAGCCATGGCCATGCTCAAAGCCTGCACGTAGGCCATTGTTGAAACTTTAGAGAAGCAATGGGTCAATGAAATGCAACAGACAAGCTCCCCTCCATTTATAAGCAAATGCAATCTTGTGCGTTCAATGCGTTGAACTGTGGACCATGAGAAGTCGACAAATGAGAACACCACGCGCAACCGGGACAGACTCTTTGAACAGCACATTAATTTTCTTGCACTCAGCTAATCAAGCACCCAGATCACACCCATCCCCGTTTAAGTGGGACCCACATTAGGTGTGTTTTGAACTTGAACTATTATTGCACCGCACTTACATTTATTGTGTTTTGCACGAGCTTGACCTCTAGAATTGTTGGACCTTTTTCTGTTGCCTTGTCGCCCAAAACAAACGGACGAACAAGAAGAAGAAGAAGAATAAATATAGTTTTTTGTTTATTATTTCACTTTTGGTAAAAGTTCTTTGTGTTTTGATAAGTGCTTACCTCAACATATTCACGCATGTTGAATGTTTTGAAAAGTGCTTACCTCAGCATATTCACGCAAGAAGAAGAAGAATAAATATAGTTTTTTGTTTATTACTTCACTTTTGGTAAAAGTTCTTTGTGTTTTGATAAGTGCTTACCTCAACATATTCACGCATGTTGAATGGTTTTTTGCAAGCGAAATTGGCTCCAATTATCTCTTTTTGGCTCCAGTCAGCTGTGATAAAAACCAAATTTTCTGTCGGTACGAGGTATATGAAACAAGATAGTATTTAATTATTATTATTATTATTATAATATATATATATATATATATATGAGAAAAATGAAAATGAGTTGACAGCTCACGCAAATTACCCGAGCTGCAGTTCATTTTCACTATCTCTAATAATTTTTTTTAAAAAATTTCTTTTGGATTATGATCTCGACCCCCTAGGGTTCACTCATACTCAATTTCTTGGGTTTTAGTTTTGATTTGGTACTCCATCAAGTTAAAACAAAATTAATGATTTTCAATGAATAAAACATTTTGTATGCACTCGATGAAAGGGGTAAATGAACTCCAAAATTTATGAAATTTAATCTGAAAAAAGTTAAGTAGGTGTAGATAGTAATTATTAAAAAAATTGAAAAAAATCATTGGGTATGAGTGAACCCTAGGGAGTCGAGATCATAATCCAAAAGAAACTTTTTTAAAAAGATTATTATAAATAGTAGAAATGAACTGCAGCTCAGATAACTTGCGTGAGCTGTCAGCTCATTTCCATTTTTCTCATATATATATATATATATATATATATATATATATATATATATATATATATATATATATATATATATATATATATATATATATATATATCACAACGGAGTGGAATACCGATACAAATAAGCTAAGATACAATTACTAGCAAGATGTCAATATGGCTACCAAAACACACAAGCAGGTTCCGTTAATTGTGTCACTTGATGCCATAAAAACCTCTAACTCTCCTCCGGAGAATCAATCAAGTGGTGGTTTGATACGTTCTTATCTCAACATGTTTAGCATGGGTTCAATGATTTCTACAAAGTGAACTCTAATCTCTTCTTGTTTATTATTCCCTTTTTGGTAGAATTTTTTTGTGTTTTGATAAGTGCTTACCTCAACATATTCATGCATGTTACATGTTTTTTGCAAGGGAAATTGGCACCAATTATCTCTTTTTGGCTCCAGTCATAGATGTGATAAAAACCAAATTGTCTATCGCTATGAGACAAATGAAACAAGATAGTATTTAATTATTATATATATATATATATATATATATATATATATATATATATATATATATATATATATATATATATGTGTGTGTGTGTGTGTGTGTGTGTGTGTGTGTGTGTGTGTGTGTGTGTTTCACAACGGAGTGGACTACTGATACAAATAAGGTAAGACATAATAACTAGCAAAAGGTTAATATGGCTCAGTAACACACAAATAAGTTCCATTAACTGTGCCACTCAATGCCATAAAAAGTTCTGACCCCTGCTCAAGATGATCAACCAAGTGGTTTGATACGTTCTTATCTCAATATGTTTAGTATGTGTTAAATGATTTGTGCAAGGTAAACTCTAATCTCTTCTAATTTATGCTGGGAATGGTATGCTCTAAGGAAGGTTGGAAATAATTAAATTATATTCAAGGATACATAGAACATAACCTTGATCAAGCAAGTTGTTACATTAAAAACATTAACTTACTTTGAAAGCTGACCTCCTGGTTGAAGTTGAATATAGGAATACAAACAATAATAATAATAGTATTTAATGTAGAAAGTGGATTAAGAACCAAAATAATAATAATTGTATTTAATGTAGAAAGTGGATTAAGAACCAAGTATGGGTGGGCAAGACTAGAGAATATTAGGATCAAAGAAAGATTTAAGAAGCAGTCTTTGTGGAAGAAATAATAAGATTGGAGTGTAAAAGATAAAATTGAAGTATCAAAGAATCAGTTTTTAATCTGTTCTATTCAAATTTTTAATTAGAAAAATAAAATTTATTTTTAATATAAAAATTTAATAGAAAAAACCATGAGTTAGTTTTTTGATCCGTCTACAGAATGCTTTTCGATTTAAGCATACGTTTCGATTGCCAAAAATGAAAAAACATGGTTTGCACGAGTTTTCGTTATCCGTTGGCTTTAGCACGTGGAAAAGCCACGCGAAAAAAGTGTGTAAGTTTGTGCGCACATGGTGTGTTTTAAGTGGAGTAGGTTGGGGTACTGTCATTTGGGTTCGAGTAGGCGGTCGGTGCTCCGGCGGCGCCGCACATAATTAATGCGCGAGCCCCGCCGAAACTTATGCGGGTGGGGATTGTTGGGTTTGCCGCCGGTTTTTTGGTTTATGGGGTAGGTCTGGACTCAAAAGGCCACGTAGCAGCCCACTGAAGGTGGGGCCCCAATGAGAAATGGAGCCACCAGTGAGGATCGAACATTGACATGATAGCATGGTTGAATGAGACTTGGACGCATGAGTTATGTCCGTTTTCTTCCGTTTTTTGTCAATTTTTACGGAAACTGAACCGAAGGGAAATATGAAAACAAATCCAACCGAACTAATTCAGTTCGGTTCCTTTAAAAAATATGATTAATTATAGTTAGATTCTCTGTAATATTGGAATTGTATAATTTAACATCCATAATATTTGAAACTCTCAAAAAACTCTCTAAACTGTTAACACTGTTAGTGAGGGTTAGTTATTTTCACTCTCTTTTTTACTAAAGTACACTCCTGTCTCTCAAATTTCTATTCTACTATCATCTCTCTTTAACCAACACACACTCTCTCTCCATCTCTATCCCTCTCTCTCTCTTCCTCTCTATCCCTCTCTCTCAGTCACTCTCTCTCTATACCTCTCTCTCAGTCAGAAAGGGAGCGTAAGTGACTGAAAGAGAGGGAGAGAGAGAGGAGAGAGAATGCTGGTTAAAGGGATGAATGATGGTAGAATAGGAATTTGAGAGACAAGAGTGTACTTTAATAAAAAATGAGAGTGAAAATAACTAACTCTCACTAACAGTGTTAATAGTTCAGGGGTTTTTTTGAGAGTTTCAAATTTCAGGAGTGTTAAGTTACACAACCCCAATATTACAGGGGGTCTAACTGCAATTAACCAAAAAAAAATATAATATCAATCATTTTAATAAGTATATCTGATATTAAATTTATTTTCTATATTAGAGTATTTAGTAGCAATCTTTTTTCTAATAAAACTTGTTTAAAAAATATAATACCAATCGTTTTAATAAGTGTATATTTCAATCTGATATTAAATTTATTATCTATAGTATATGTTAGTGTACATGTGTTTTTAATTGTTTTAATAAGCATATCTTTCAAGGTGGTACTAAATTTATAATTAGTGTATATCATAATCCACGTGCATGAGTGCATGTATATATGTGTGTGTTGGTTATTTTTAGATTAATATAGCCAAAATTATTACTGTAAAATATTAGAAAGATATATTTTCTAATTCAACCAGAAAGATGATATTGCAGAATAAATCCGAATTGATTTATTTGTATAAAACATTCAGAACTGTATTGTAATAATACTAATAAAATTATATCTTATTAAGTACTGTTATTAATTAGATCTAGAGACAAAGTTAAAATTATTCACAATCTGAATTGATTTTATTATCTAGTAGATAGTAGCAGAATATCTATATATATTTATATATAGGTTAATTATCTAAAAAAAAAAGCAGAATTAGAATACTTTACTTGATTGGAAGCTTGTATGCAGAAGATAATCGAGGCTAGTGTTTGATACTATCTCTTTAAAACCGATTCGCCCTCCACTGTTTTGCTTCTGGATTACAGTGGGCGTCGGTCTCTCAAGATACAACGATCGATCTGCAACAGGAAGGAAGCCGCAATTCTATTGCTCTGGTGAATCTGATAAAGAATACTCTTTGTTTTGTGTATGGTGTAGTATAGGACAGAAATGGACAGAACTGTTTTTCTGAAAACAGAAAACTTCTGTCTGAAAGACAAAATTTTCTGTCTGCAGAAGAAGAAAACGAAAATAGTAAAAAAAAAACTTATTTAATGAGTCTGGACGGAAGCCTATTTATAGGCTTTTGGACTAACAGTAGCAACAGTCGGCGCGGTGCGTAGCACCGCTCGTGATATTTAAAGTTTCTCCTTTTCTTACATAAGCAATAACATGAAACAAACAATCCTATATAAACCCACGTACGAGCAACACTATCCGATGTGGGACTATTCTTTCCTCTTTCTTTTTTGTTCCTTTTACTATGTACTACTCTTTAAAACTATTTTCTATTCACCTAATTCATTTACTTTTAAACTAGTGAATTGGCTCAAAAATTTAATGTTCTAACATACATGAATTCAACAATGTGCACGCGCGCACGTGCGTAGTGTGTGTATTTTATGAATTGTACATAATTTTAGTGTGTGATGTGTGTATATATAAATTGTAAATAATTTGACCTATTTGATTCTGCTTGTTCAAATCGGTTCCGATTGGTTATTTTGAATTTCAGCCAAACTCTGCTCTTCCTAGACATCTTTAGCCTCAATGTTTAACTAATTGTTGTTGACATCTTTAGCCTCCATATTTAACTAATTGTTGTTGACTTATTGTGATTCTGTTTGAAATGAATTCCGTCCATGTTTCTATGTATAATTGCTTGCCTCTAAATTTATATGTGAAATGGTGTGTTCAACAAGAATTAATCTCTTCTTGGTCAAGCTTGCAGATTTCTAAGGTTTGATTTTGCTAAAGAACATGAAAATAATTAAATACTATTCAAAGATTGCTAAACATGACCTTGAGCAAAGTTTTACATAAAAAAAATATTTACTTATTTTGAAAGCTGACCTCTTTGTTTATTATTTTTTTTTTTTATAATTAATCAAAGCTGACCTCATGGCTGAAATTGAATATGAATACTCAAATTATTATATATTGTGAGGAGGAGAAAGTGTGGGGGAAAAAATTATAGAGTAATATGATCAAAGAAAACCTTCGAGAAGACCTAGGAGAATTCATTGGATGATCCAATGTGCATTTTTAATTTTTTTTTTTTAAGTACAAAATAGATTTTATTGCAAATCATCGAGATAGGACGAATAAGTAGAGAAGAGAATGGGCAGGTTTAAGAGTTTAACTTTTAGCAAAATAAATTTTATTCCCTTCCATTTTTTCTAATTCAAAATCTTGAATTGGACGGGCTAAAAATTAACTAATCGGTGAACCCATTTATCCTCAACCCTATACCAGAGTTAGTTTATGAATGAAAAAGTGTTTTATAAATGTAAGAGAGGTTGATTTGTTCTATTTTTAGAAATGGTTAATTACACTCAGACCCCCTATAGTATGAGGCGTGTATAACTTATCACCCCTGAAGTTTAAAACTCTTACTTAGACCCTCTGGACTGCAAAAAAAACAGAAAGGGAAGCTCAGATGAAAATATTTTTCCGCGGTTCGGAGGATTTAAGTGAGAGTTTAAAACTTTATGGGCGATAAGTTATACACTCCCATGCTACATGGGATCTGAGTGTAATTAAACCTTTTAGAAAACTATTTTTGTGTAGAAAATAAATTCACTTGAACAATCATGACAAAATGAGATGCTTGCTAGCAACTTATCAACTTATAATTGCATGCTTGCAAAAGAACAATTTACTTGTTCTTGCCAAATAGTATCAATTGAAATTTTCTTTTTTTAAATACAAGGCAAAAAAGATAACACCTTATAGAAGACTGCAATACTCTTAGCTTGTTTAGTCTCACATCAGATATACGTTAGAAGTTAGTATAATTTATAAGATTCTCATAAGCTCATAAAGTACTTATACCTAGTCTATTTAGGAATGAATTTGTAATTAACTTTCTATCCAATCGATGAAAAGCCAAATTAAAACTAAAATATAATTAGTTGAGTGCGACTATAGCCGAGAGGATGGAGATATAATCTTAAAAGAATACTTAAAAATGAAAATAGGAGGGTAAGATTGTTCTGCCAGTGCAGGAAAGACCTTAGAAAATAGAGACTATAATCTAAAATTAAAAAATAGGATGGTAAAATTGTTCTACCATCACAAGAAATTTATTTATTATCTTAAATAAATCAGTAGTACGTATAATGTTATTTGCTTCTCACATATAAAACAACCTAAAATGTAAGAATCATAAATTTTCATAATTTTTTAATATTATTATGTAAACCCTTGCAAACTCTAAAATTTCATATAAATTGGTATTAAGAAAAAATAATGGACTGATTTAAAAATACAACAAATACCTGCTCCCCTCACGAAGTGAATATTTAAAAGGGTTGGATAGTATTCAATAGGTATTTACTGTAATTTTCAATTTATTTTTGTTAACACTGTTTAGGAATTTCCATAAAATAAAGTCCCATAGGAGTTTATATAACATAAAAAAGATTTTTAGAAGAAGCACAACATATGGGTTGGGCCTAAGAAGTTAACTCAATGGAGCCGAAATTATGGGAAATTCTAAAGGCACATTCCAAATATTTGAGGGCACCCCACTGAAGTCTTAGACAAGTTTGGGGAAATTCTATTTGCACACGACATTTTACTCTTGACGCACGGTTTTAAAACTTATAGATAATTACAAATTTGCTATTATTTTTTTAAACTAAATTACCCTTATAAATTCCAAACTAAGACTTTTTAATTACGACTCATCGTCTTTCTCCTTTATTTTCTCTCTAAAACCCTAAATGATTTTTTTAGTATTTAATAAAAACACATCTCCTACAAAATCATTTATTTGATTTCTTGATCCCTTAAAATTTCTTACATTAACGTTCCTGAAAAAATTAGAAGAATTTTAAATTTTTCGATTTCACGATGACAAGTGAAATTTGAGTTTGGAATTTGCATTTGAGTTTTCTCATGCAAATGGAAAATTCCAACATACAATTGGTGTCAGAGAATAAATCTAAGATACGATTTGAATTTTTTTTTTAGGTTTATAAGTATTTGTTTGAAATTTATCGTTAATTAGTTTTTTTTGAGACTTCGCTTGCTGGTCGGGTATTAATACCCGACCAACACGTTTCTTGGTCGGGTATTAATATCCGACCAAAATATTTTTTTATTAAATGGAATTGGATGGGTGAGGAGTTAGAGAAAAAGAGGAGGGGTATTTTTGGAAAAAATTTTGGGCTCAGAAAGTAAAATGACAGTATTTCAAAATATGAGTTTGGTGTAAAGAGAAACTAGGGTGCCAAGAGTAAAATGCCGTGCGCAAATAGAATTTCCCACATGTTTGCCTTTTTTTTTTTTTTGAGTTAATCACACTTAGACCCCTGTAGTATGAGAAATATATAATTTATCACCTCTAAACTTTAAAACTCTCACTTAGACCCTCTAGACCTACACTGCGGAAAAAATATCTCGGCCTGAGTTTTCCTGCCGATTTTTTTCGTGGTCTAAGGAGTCTAAGTGAGAGTTTTAAATTTTAGGGGTGATAAGTTATATACCCTCCATACTACAAGAGTTCTTAGTATGATTAATCTTTTTTTTTTTTTTTTTAATAAGAGGTTAGAGTTGCAGTTTGGTGGGGGTAGTAGAGGGAAGGGGTTTCAGCGGGGGAACTTCTAGTTCTAGATGAGCACACTAGTAGTCTTAGTGAGCCCACCACTTAAAGTTGTTAAAATAATACGTTTGTAATTTTTTTTTTTGATATTATTTTTTGACTTGTTCGGAGATTATTTCCTAGACGATATTAAAACTGTTACTGTTTGGGTGATTAATTTTTGACCTAGAAAAGTGTGTTCACTGTGAAAAGTAGAGCGCCAATTTAGAAATTCAGTTCGGAGGGGGCGGCAGGGAGAGTGTGGATGTAATAATAGTGGGTGTGCCCTTCAGTGCCAATGTCAGGCGTGTCTTCAGAATTTTCCCAAACTCTTTGTTCCGGGAACTTCTAACGGGGCACAACTTTTTTCCTAGTGAGCCCAGATTTCCTAGTGAGCCCACTTTGATTTTAGTAAAGGGGAGAATTTCTTAGTGAGTATAATTGGTATTCCGAAAATACCCTTGAGCTATATTTTCCTCATCTCCCTCTTCTCTCTTCATTTCTTCTCCAACCGCCCTAACCCAAAACCCAAACTTCTTTCCCCCCCACTTCCCCTCATCCTCTCTATCATTTTCTCTACCTCCTTCTCCTTCCAAATCTCCTCTCTCTCCCATTCGTACACCTGACGCAGCCGCCGAACCCGCCACCGCTGCCGGTGTTCTCCCGCC
Source organism: Dracaena cambodiana (assembly GCA_036321105.1). NCBI lineage: Eukaryota > Viridiplantae > Streptophyta > Magnoliopsida > Asparagales > Asparagaceae > Dracaena > Dracaena cambodiana. The sequence goes on from JAYEPQ010000007.1 coordinate 49,816,735, forward strand.
GCCGCCGCCGACTTCCCTCCATTAGTAGGCGAGTTTTCCTAATTTAGCAATATTTATTTTAAAATTTAAATTTTTTTATTTTTGGATCAAACAACTCTTCATTGTGATTTTGTTGGGATGGAGAGGAGGAAGAGTGAAGCAGCTAGCAAAATTGGTTCTAGAATTTTTTTGTTAATTTTGATTTTTAATATTTAGATTATAATTATGAAGAAAATATAATATTGTAATCGTAATTGTAAAATATGCAAAAAATTAGTTATTTTTCTAATTATGGACATTGATATTAAAATTTATTAGTTAATTTAGAAGTTTAATGGTATTGTCCTAATGGTTGATTAAGTAACAAAAGACGGTTTCAGTGTCTTTAAACTTTAATATTACACTATCTTGCAGCAAAAAATAAATAGAGAAAATATGATATTTGTAGTAAATTATACTTTGTTACTACTTACTTACACATAGAAAATTTACTGTTTTGATAAAAAACATCTATGAATGAAATATCTTTGTATTGCATAGATGGATCTGGCAGAATCTTCTCGCGTTCGACCAACTGCCTCGTTAAGGAGGAAGAAAGCAGTATCTCGACCACAAATCCAACGCCCGATACGAGAGAGAGAAATCGAAATTACCGTAGATACTGAATTAAATATAGAAACTCCTAATTTGATCAGATATGATAATGCAAGACTAGAAGAAGGGAATACTGATGAAGGAGGCTCTCAAGATGATCTTCATGAGTCAAATTACCGAGGTCTAGTTGATTTATCAGTACTGAAGAGTTTCAAGACGCACGTTGCTTTCTTCGTTTTAAAAAATAACGTAATTATTTCCCGTTAAAAACCATAAACCAATTATTTTGTGTGTGCATATGTTATGACTATAGTATATACACAGGAACGAGATCCACTTCGATGTATTAGTCACTGGAGAAAAATAAGTGCATGATCATTGTCGACACGTAAGCCAAACACCCGATTCATGGAATTAGTACGTGGGTTTTCATTATATCCATTGGTCAAATGCTCCTACCAGTACATTAGCGCTGTTGAGGTTAGCGCATTTGTCGAGAGATGACATCCTGAAACAAACACATTTCATATGCCATTTGGTGAGATGACGATCACGTTGGATGATATTTCCTGCTTGCTTGACTTACCTGTGGTTGGAAAATCTGTCTGCCAACAAGAATCAGCAGCTTCACGTGAAGCTGCTGATAGAATTACTCATTCCTTGGGCGTCAGTTATTCTGAAGCGTGGAATGAGCTTAATACGAAAGGCGGTGCATCGGTTCGACTGGATTGGTTAAGAGAAAATTTTTGCGGGGTTGTGGATACCAACACCGAACATAGGATTCGGTGTGCTGCAAGGGCTTATTTACTGTATCTTCTTGGTTGCACGCTTTTCGCGGACAAGAGCTGTACGAGAGTTTCCATTTATTACTTACCATTGCTTCATGATCTCGAAAATGTTCATATGTTCGCATGGGGTGCTGCTGCTCTTGCATGGTTATATAGGCAGCTTGGGCTTGCGTCCCGAGCTAACGTTGCTCAGATTGCCGGGTATCTGACACTACTACAGGCTTGGATTTTCTCTCATTTTCCAAGTTTTATGCCGGTCTCGAACCTATCTTTTACCGACGGTGAACCACTTGCTTGTTGCTGGTTGAGCAGAAGGGATCATAATATCTCACAATCACATGTGCAGTCTATTTGATCAAGTCTAGATAAACTCACAGGCAACTAGGTAACATTTTCCCCTTTTTATATACTTATTTAGTTTGCAAGTTATATATTGGTAACTAATGTACTTCTTTATTCTTAACGAACATGCAGGTAGATTGGGATTCATATCGGAATTATAAAGAAATATATCCGTTCAGAGAATTACATTTTTTATGGACACGTTGAAGATTTGCAGCGTGATTGAGCCTTACCATCCGGTGCATGTACTAAGGCAGTTTGGTCGTAAACAGTACATTCCGCCTCCACCATTCTCAGCGTTACGTGAAGCACGGGGTATAACAGCCAATAACTACGTGGTAAAGTACACTCACATTGAGGAGATGTGGAGAAATTGGCCAGATCACGTATTGCATCAAGAGCACCGTGGGTCTATTGCTGACTACCCATCTAATTGCACGTCAGATTATATTTCTTGGTTCTCTCAAGTTTCACAGCGCTTTCTTGGAGTAGCACCAGATGAACCCCAAGCAGAGGAAGTCAGTCAACCTGACCAGATGTCGTTGATGAGGTAATCACCATATATGTTCTTTATTTTATGTCCCATATAGTACCAAGTTTATCTGATACTTATTTTTTTTCCTTCATTAATATTACAGAGATATACATGCATAGAAGAAATAATCGATCCATTACTTGCGCAAGGGGAGAAGGCATTCAAGAAGCGGCATGGGATGTTATTTAGTGCACTTGCGAAGATTAAAACCGTGCTAACTGGTTGCACTCAGCCAGAAGAACCACTAGAAGAGCAAGCAGAGGAACAAAGACAAGATCAATCCACTCCTAATGCACCTGATACGACATTTATGTCTCGAACCAGAAGCAGACGTCAACCCCCGAGGAAGACAAGGAGACAGTGATTAGATTATATTAGTTGTGTATTGATATGGATGATTTAAGGAACTTCAAGTGGCCAGTGTAATTGTTTTTTTCAATCATTTTGAAGAATTTGTAGAATATATGGTTTTTGTTTGTAATGAACCATATTGGTCGCTTTTTGTTCGATGAATATATACACTACGTTTGTATTTGATCTTATTTCTTTAATTTGTATAAGATCTTGTTTGTTTTATACGTAGGGGACCTTGTTTATAATCTTCACTATTTCATTGTATCAGTTATTGTATCATTGTATCAGTGTATTAATGTATCAGTGTATCATTATATCGGTGTATCAGGACTATCATTATATTTGTGTATCTGGAGTATCATTGTATCGATGTATCAGTGTATCATTGTATCGGTGTATCGATGTATCAGTGTATCATTGTGTCGGTGTATCAGTGTGTCGGTGTATCATTGTATCTTTTTGCTTCCTTCACTATATTTTTGTAATAATATATAATTAATTGTTAATATAAGTCTTTAAAGTGACGTTAAATTGGGTAAACTAATGATATATCATTTTATTACATAAATAGAGTGGGTGAGGTAGCGGCGGAGTAGCAGATCGGGTCAAGCCCCTGTCCGGACTGTCAGTCTGAACAGGGGGGCCCGGTTCGGACTGACAGTTTGAACATGACTGGCATGTTCGGACTGACAGTCCGAACAGGCCCTCCCTGTTCCGACTGTCAGTCCGAACAGGGAGGTCTTGTTCAGACTGTCAGTCTGAACAGGGAGGTCTTGTTCAGACTGTCAGTCCGAACAGGCCAGTCCTGTTCGGACTGTCAGTCCGAACAGGGCCCCCCTGTTCAGACTGACAGTCCGAACATGGGCTTGACCCGATCTGCTACTCCGCCGCTGTCTCACCCACTCTATTTATGTAATAAACTAATATATCATTAGTTTACCCAATTTAACGTCACTTTAAGGACTTATATTAAAAACTAATTATACATTATTACAAAAAATATAGTGAAGGAAGCAAAAAGATACAATGATACACTGCTACACCGATACACCGACACAATGATACACTGATACATCGATATACCGATACAATGATACATTGATACACTGATACACTGATACAATGATACTCCAGATACACAAATACAATGATACACTGATACAACTCACAATGATACTCCTTTGTCCAAACTGTCCTATCCAGATAAGATTTTACACAAATTTACATACACGATATATATCAGACTGTTCACAAGGATTGATTGGAGTCCTTCATTACCGGTTAATATATAAAAAAATTTATATTAGTGTTGATTACATTAATCTAAACATTAGACTACTTAGACACAACCGATATTACAAGAGATATACAAAATATTGGTCACAAGTTATATACAACAAAATTACACCAAAATGGAACTCGTCTGCGAAGCACAAAATTACATTTCAACTCAATAACATCTTGTGTAGTAACCGAAGATGGCACAATCCCCTTGAACTGTTCAATCCGGTGTAAGTACGATACCTCCCATTGTTGAGCAATGGGATCACGATGTCGGTGCCAATTCAATGCAATTTGAGGGATGGGATGAAGTTCTTTTAATGAGACCTAATAGTAAAGATGAAGTAAACATATATAAGCATGTGTTGAGTTAAATCAAAGAAATGATTAAGTCGATAAATTGTGCTTACAGGTACAAAGTGACAGTCCGCAACGAATGCAATGGTAACTTCCTTGCGTTGGATATTTGCGGCAGGAGGGGGAGATCTAAGTGTCAAAAATGTAAGGCATTGTGCATTGGAAATAAAAAAAACCACTATATTGTATCGTGAAGCAATAATATGTCCCATGTCCGGCATCGTCATCCAATAGTCAGCCTTTGGAAAGTCCCAGAAATAATTCAGTGCTTTTCGGAGCTCAACAATCCGATCAATACTCCCAAACAATGGAATGTAGGAGACATAATTAGTGTCAAGTTCAAGCAACAAATCTCTTCTGATTTGCATCCACTGATCTTCCTCCATACCAAGGCTGTGTGCGATTACCCGAAACCCACAATTTTCGTCGGCCTTGACATCGCTAACATCAACTATATATGGCAACATAAAACCAGGCAATGAGTTTTCATACTTCAAATCGGGCCTGGGTACAGGTTTTAACTCCGATTCTGGTACGGACAGTCCGGTTATACTTGGAGTAGGATCCGAGTCTGCTAAGCATTGAAGCGATTCTGCAAGAGTAGGAGCTGGATGGAGTTGTTCCGCATGGTTTGCAGGCAAAACAGGGGACGCCTTCTTTTCGAGTACTGTATGGAACAAAAACTTAAAATTAACATAATTTAACGTGAAATATAGAAAAAACTAGTTATATATAATAGCGAATCTTGGTCATATGCGGCCTTCTTGGAATTAACTTATACGGTCTACGGTCGCTGCGGAGAATCAATGCCTTCATTTTTGGGGAAGCAATATCAGAACTGGAGGCTATTAGCTCAAATGCACATGGATCCCTTCGAATCGAAATATCAAGTTTCCTTTTGCATCCAGCTATATATCTGATCACCTTGGGCACAGGATCCGCCAATGAAGAACTAACTGGATTCGATATTTCCCTTAATTTCTTCAATCTTCGAGTCCGTTCTTCATTATCACATTTAATAAAGTTAAGAATAAAAACCTCCACATCTTTCTGATACCCGACACCTTGAACAACCAATGCTTTACTCGGGGCCATATCAAGCTTCCGCCAATGTTGGTCAATGCAATCCAAGGGAATTGGTCGGTTGTCTCTTTTGTATATTGCAATCTCATGAGCACATGGCAAGTTGTGAGTTTGTCGAATGGTGCAACCACATTCAGCAGGGTTAACGCCTATAGACTCAGTTCTTTTTTACTTCGGCTAAGATCAAATTCAATGCATGAATTAATACTGTGCCCCGTAATTCCTTAAATTCTGCCAGCATAAAACATTGTTTCACGATAGTCAAACTTTTTTGAAAAGATGCCTTAATCTCAGTATGTTGAAGTTCAAGTAATGTATGTATATTGCTCCAACACTTTTCAAAATCACCTTGACTAGTTCGCAGTTGTCTCTTCAATTTTGCGTGGGCACTTTCTGCTCGGTTGCTAGTCACGTTGTCTCGATGTTGGCTCATATATGTCCAATAAGCCACGAAATTCTCCTTGTGTGGATTTAACCATGTTTTAAGAATGTAGTCAACTGCTTCAAGTTTTGCTTGGAATTCGTTTGTTAGGATACTTAGATTTGCATTGTACTCGTCTAGAGTATCAGATAGCATAATCAGCTTCCACATTAAAAAGAATTTCTCCCACTCAGTCTGTTGTTCTAGCAATTTCTTACAGTTAGTCAAGACATTCTTATTTATATGCCATCTACAAAGAAGATGCCGGCTAGGCGGGAATATCAGCTTAACTGCATTAACAAGCGATAGATCTCTATATGTAACTATGACACTTGGATATACATCGTTCAGAAATAGTCCACGCAACTTGTCAAGTACCCAGGAATAATTAGTTTCCCTTTCTTTTTCAAGAAAGGCAAAAACAATGCAAAATGACATATTCGTTGAGGTTACTCCAATCATCTCTAGTAATGGATATTTGTACCTGTTCGTTTTATAGGTACAATTCATGATAATAACACCTGGAAATGCTCGGAGAAGATCGACGCCAACAGGATGAGCCCAGAAAAGATCCGTTATTGATTCTGTTTGATCATTGCTTCGATGCCATTCGATATACTTTAATTCAGAAATTTTTAATAACAACTGTTGCATCTGCGTTCGACCGCCTTGTTCATTGACTCTGAACTTGTGTCGTGCATTATGTATTGTTTTCATTGTCGAAACATTCTTTAGATCATTTTGCTTCAATGCTGTCAGTATATCTTTCGGTTTTACGTGACACTTCCACATTTCGATCACAACATTAGTCTCGCTCTCAGACAATCTTCCCGCATACGAGTGGTCTTCGAAATAATCTGTTGCAGGATGATTATGCACACCGGACAAAACCATTAGGTTATATTCGGGCCCCCTATTGATATCTATTGACCCTTTAATCGAAAGTGACATCTACATTTTTTACTACCCCTGTGGCCCTCATCATTCTTTAATTTCTTGAATCTTGGTTGTCCACCCCGTTCACATCCAAACCATATTCTCCCCTTATTAAATTGACCTCCAGTATCAGATTTTGAAACCATGATGACAAATACAGATTTCTTTCCAATATCGCGCACCTACTGGCAAAGTTCTTCTCTATTTGTAAAAATCTATAGTCAAAATAGAGAGGATACATTTTTTAGTGGAAATATTTTGATTTCAATATGAATAGGTTTTCTACATAATATCATACCTGATTTGTTGTGAAGTCCAAACCATAATCGACAACTAATTCATTATCGACTCGCATACTCTGCTTCGAAACATTATCCTGTGTTCCAATAATTTAACAATATTAATAATTATTAATTGATAAGACTCTTGCGGGAAAAAAACCATACTTAAAACTACTCTGTCCGGACTTTCAGTCCAGACCAAGTTATTTTGACCGGACTTTCAGTCTGCATAGCGACGTCACCCCCCGGGTTCTCGCACCGTATCCACCAGAAAACTGAATCCAAAAATCCTAATTTCATTCTACTCAATATATATCAAAATCCAAAGTTATATTTGGAATAATTTTATACAAAGAAAATAGAATCAAACATGAAGAGTGTTTTGATCGTCGAATAAAACTAACGACATCGTTGTATTCTCCATTGACGTCTCGCTCGACACAACTCAAAAATTTCTCTTTTGTTTGAATTTCTAATAAAAAAAATACAAAACAAAGAAAATAATCAGTTTTAAACTTTCAAATTAACAAAAGAACATGAAGAGATGGAGAAATGAAATGAATTTTTGCAAAAAAAAAAATCCCACCTGTTGCGCGCGGGAGGCCTGGAGGAAGCGGTAGAAGGAAGAAGGGTAAGATGGAAAATTTTTTTAGCGGGCAAACTTGATATATATATATATATATATATATATATGTTAGTTATTAGCTGGGTTCGCTAGGAAAAAAAGTTGTGTCCCTTTAGAAGTTCCCCTTTGTTCCCCGTCCAACTCAAACTCGGGATCAACCTCATTCGCGAACCCGACCCAACCCAAACTGCGTCACCCCTCTATTACAGCAGCAATGGCGGAAGGCAGCGGCGGAACTCTTGCGGATCCTCCGGTTCGGGAACCCGAAACAGGCGCCGCCGGATCCGCAACCCAGCAACAACCCCCGCCACCACCGCAGGCCGAAAACCCTGATCCGACTCCGAAATCCGAAACCGAGCCAGAAGAAGAACCGAAGCCCGCTGAAACCAAGAAGAGGAAGTCGGGTCATGTCGAGGAGCTCCGAAACTCCGCCTACTTCAAGATTCGATCCATTGTCAAGGACCTCCGCCCTCTCTTCCTCGAGGTATTAAATTTCAAATTTCTAGGGTTTCAGTTGCTTTATTTTGTAAAACCCTAGGGAAGTAAATTTCAGCTAATTTAATAATTTCTCAATTTCAGTTCACATCACTGATAATTTTTACAGTTCGACATTTGGGCTTTAAAATTCGTCTAAAAAATTTAGACTTGATGGAGCTATTTGCAATGATTACGAACAGTATCTGAGGCTAAGTTTGGATATCTAGCTTTGTGCGGGAATGATTTGGAAGATCCAAAACAAAAAACAGCGGCATTTGCTAGCAACAATATCATGGAGGCAGTCAGTCAATACAGATTGAGCTGGAATTTGATTCAAATCGAATATAGCATTCCGGTCGTGGAATAGATGAAATAAATCTAAAAATAGATTTTTGTTCGAGAATGAAATCTTATTGAAACTGTCTATATCTGGAATAGGAATCAATCGTCCAGTGATCACTATGCTTGATTGGTGGTCCTGGAGGTATAATGTCAGCCACTTGACTCCCATTCGATGCATAAACAATGATTATTTCATATCCTCATTTTTCTTTGCATGCTATTCTGCTTACTGTATCCACAAATGTAGCATTATAAACTGAATTGTTACTCTTGCTCCCATCAGGATAATCCTGACCCCTTCCCCTATTTCTTGGGTTATGATTCATTGTTCAAACCAAGAAATTGCCCAGAATTGCATCGATAATCGCACAATCTTCTTGTGTCTTTGTTGGGTGTGCACTTCGGTGGGAGTGAAGAAGATTCAATAGATTATCATGGTCAAAATCTGTACTGATATTTGAGTATCCCGAGTGTAATTCTTGTGGTACCAGGAAATCATCTCTTGACCTAGATGCTTAGGTTACATTTGAGCGGATAAGTGGGTTGATTACTACGATCTTTCATGCTTGTGCAGTGAAACATGGAATGAATTGATATTAACTATGTACATAGATATAGCCTTTTCCGTAGTTGTAAGGAACTTGAGCTTGGTGTTGGTGAAGGCACAAATGAGGCTCATTTTGAGGTGCACCTTGAGGCATTTTGAGGGGAAATCTGTTGAAGTGCTTAGAATTGTAAGGTGATAGAAATCGGAAAAATCATTACATAGATTTGATTTAGATAGGGTTTTTAGATAGAGTTTGAGTTCTGATAGAGTTTTTATTAGATTTTTATTGTTAGGGATTTAGATTTTAATTTTGGATAGAATTTTATTTTTATCGTTATTGTTAGGATTTCGTATAAATAAGCCTTGTACACAACAATTGGAAATTAATGAATGAATGAAAAATGTGTAAAAATTATTCCTTGCATGAGATTCGTGTGATCCAAAATCTTTCTTTGTAGATTCATTGAGAGTGTGTGGATTCGACTGGGTGGATTTTCGAATTAATTTTTAAATATTTTTTCATGGATTCGTTGGGGGTGGGCGAGAGATCACCTGGGTGCCGAGGCCAAATTAATTTTAATTATTTTTTTTGTTCCAAACAAATCTCCATTTTCCACAAATAAACTCTAATTTAGCTTCTGTCTTACATCAAATTGGTATTAGAGTTAAAAATTCTATCTCTCTAGATCCAAAAGTTTTATATTCGAGCAACATCATCAACTATCGACAGTATCAACTCATCGTCTTCCAATGAAGAATCACCGATTAACTTCGCTGCTACTCAACACCTAAGTCCGCAACCTCGCCTCGTCATTATGATCAACTTCGCTAAGCATCGCTGATCAGATTCAACGATGAACCCCAATGAACGCTGCTTCATCCACAAGTTGTTTGGCCCGATTGAGAAGTTTCGTGTGATAATGCTAATCAGTTTAACCTGGACATGCTCAACATTTCTTATCTCTGCGTTTATTGGAATGAATATTTTGAAGTCAGGAAGAATTGATGGAAATCGTATAAGATTATTAGATAGAGTTTGGGTATTGATCAGATTTTTATAGCTAGATTTATATTAAGATTTTGGATAAAATTTTATTTTTATCGTTATCGTCAGGATTTCTTATAAATAAGCCTTGTATGCAGCAATTGGAAATTAATAAATGAGTGAAAAATTTGTGAAAATTGTTTCTTGTGTGAGATTCGCGTGATTCAAAATCTTTCTTCATGGATTCGTTGGGAGTGGGCATGAATTCGCCTAGGTGAATTCCCGAATCTATTTTTAAATCTCTTTTCGTGGATTCGTTGAGAGTTGGTGAGAGATCACCTTGGTTTTGAGGTCCAAATTAATCTTTATTATTTTTTATTTTTATTTTATATTTCTCCTAATTTTCCACAAAGAAACCAAATTTCTTTGTTCTTCCTAGAATCTCAAATTTCCTACCGATAAACTCTAATTTGGATTCCGTACTGTGACATAAGGCCTACACCTTCAACATATGAGACTCAAATGAAGTGTATGATACACCCCTCAATTCGTGCCTTTGACATGAAACATGTGTGGGGGAATCAAATCCCCATTTCCAATCACGAAATACAATGGGACAAATTTATCGAGTTACAAGATAAAAGATACAATCATCACACGAAGAACACAAAGAATAACTGCCGGTCAACTTCGAGCTATGTCTATGGGGCAATAATGAGAAAGATTCATCATGTGAAAAATTGTTACAAGAAGAAATCTAAATGTCTCTCTGACTCACCGTAGCTATCTTCTCTCATAGCCCTCATGTCTCTCATATAGAATACATGAGACATATATAATGCTAGAGTTCAAACATTATCGGGATAATACTATTCTTATCTAAGTGGTGTTCCATATCAGTAATCACATCTAGAAACTTAATCGATACGAGATATAAACTCAACAATTTTCACTTAGGTTTATATCCAAGGAGCCATGCAACTTAGAGAAAGAACATTTTTTTCGCTATCCACTTTACAGACGTACACTGCACATGCACCATTGTCACGCCCCGCTCCCGATATACGGTATACAAGCACGTGTAACAGGTACCGGCAACATATTCAGTTTGAATATGCTAAAGCCTCAATAAATTTGCCACAATAATACTCAGTAATTACGATAGAAAAATTCAACAAAAGTTTGACTTTTCATTTATTGGAATGAAGTTTAGATACAATTGAAACAAAATATAATAAAATTAAACAAAAGGAAGAAGGGAATCTCTAATCCGTTATGAAGCTTCAATATGATGTTTAAAGTACACCAGATCCTGCGTCAGTTTTGGCGTGTCCATCGGTAAATCTGGGCATGCACACCCAGGTCGTCAGATTGCGACCAAAATAAAAAACGCAGAAAAAATGTGAAATATAACGGTTATATCCAAACATAATAATAATACAAGTTTTAGAAAATATGGAATGAGATGTCTGTAATAATGATGTCAATTAATTTAGGTTATCTTAATGTCATTTTAACGAAGTCAATTCTATAACAGGGGCATTTTTGTCTAAGATGTCATGTAATTGGAAAAGCTAGCTGATGGGATACAACTGTTTCGATTGTTTCCTGTACAGACCCAGGAAATGGTCACAGGATTGTCCGGTGCTGAGTCGGACCTGCCGTCAGGCAAACAGGAATTATAGTCAGGTATGATCCAGCAAATCATCACGCACCCATGGTGTGCGAAATATTCAGTTGTACAACTTAACAAGTTTACAACCGAAACAGAGTATATTTCCATCACTCAGTTTCTCCCCCAACCCAGTGTCATTTAAGTATAGTACATGCATGTCTAAATTCTGGTTTTTATAACTTGTATATTGAATTTCGGGTACAATATTTCAATTAGATTTTGTTAATTTGTTAACAACATAATTTATAGAATCCGTTTTATATTTTATTCAATAAATCACAATTGGTTATATCAAGAATTTACTGATTTGAGATATCATACAGATATCGGCCAGGCCAGTGTATGAATGCTGGGAGGTTTTCCGTGCATTGCACGTTCCTTAATTAGAGAACCAACATACAAAACTTTTCTAGACACCGATATAGAATGATATCACAAACAGTATGTTTCCACGATTATAGCCTTTTTCTTGATTTATTAAAAATCTAACTACATGTTGTAATTTAACAAATAATCATTTAATTTCTAACATCATAAAGAAATAACATACATGTCAATGATTACACTTGTAATTACACATTTAGCTTCTACAAATTAAATTATAACAATATAAAGAAATAGTATTTGTAATAACAAATTTAGATAATACAATTGAAGTAATATTTGTATAAGAAAAATTAGCATGTTTAGTGAGTCTAAAAAGAACTCACCTGGATTTTGTTTCCCGATGTCGCTCAATGGAGTAATCCTTCTCCGGTGAAGTGGCGGCGGCTCTGGCGGTGGCTCCTGCGGTGGTATTGAAGATGGCTCGGGCGAGATGAGGGAGAGAGAGATTAGAATGTTAGAGAATGATTTTTAGAATGAGTAAAATGTATTTTGATTTAGGGGTTTATATAGGATTGGATTTAGGAGTTACAGAATATGAAGGGTTTTGGGAGTTATAGAATTTAAAGGGTTTGAGGTGTTATGGAATTTTAAGAGTTTGAGGAGTTATGAAATTTGAAAAGTTTTAGATTAATTTGGAGAGTTTAGAATATGAAAGGTTTTAGTTTAATTAGGGAGTTTAATTTTGAGAATTAAAGATGGGAGTTTCATTATTGAAATAATGGAGAAGTGAAGAGTTTGGAGGTTAGAAAATGAAAAGTTTTGGAGGTTATAAAAGATGAAATGTCATATTTATTTGTATTTATTTATTTATTTATGTCTAATAAAAATTAAGGGTTATTACAACCATGCTTCATCTACCAGGAACAAGTCGTATATTTATCACTATCTTTATATTCAAGCACTCATGATCATTAAATCGCGTTTTTCTCCGAGGATGCATGATCGCTAGACCATACTCCCTTAAATATTCATAATTAATACACCATGTTCTCCACCAAGCCCTTATAATCGCTATTCTGTATTCCATTAAATACGTACGACTACTTTACCTTACCCTTCACCGAACGTTTATAGTTGTTATACCATGCTTCACCTCGGTCAAAACACCAAGACTATTTGAGCATCACAATCACTTTTCATGTTTTACACTAGACGAACGTGATCATTATATCGTACTCCACGTTGATATAAAAAATCATGACTGTCTCCAAAGATAAATATGAAAGATTATACTGCTAAACTATGTCATGAAGTAACCACATCTAGAGCCACCAACACGAACCATTGCCGTAGCAGACACCACCGCTTGGGCCGCCGTGCTGCCCATGAGTGCGCACCGCGTGTTCCTCTACGCGCACCACACACATGCCCCGCATGTGGCTATGTGTGCGGGCAACCACATCTAGAGCCGCCAACACTATGTGAGATAAGGTTATAAGAAGAGATCTAAATATTTCTTTACCTCTCTAACTCATATAGCTCTCTTCTCTCATAATAAACAAGGTCCTTATATTTCTCATCTAACATACAAGAGATATATATAGTACTATAATTCAAACTCTATTAGGATAACATTATTCTCATTACGTGGTGTTCCAAACAAAATAGAATACTAGCTCGTATTCTTGATCGTATCTAGATAGTTAACAGATGCGAGACACAAGCCCAACACGTGCTTCATAAACTGAGCGTCGATTGGATATGTAAAATCAAGGGGTTATTTTTTTAAAGAGAGTAAAATCCCAAGCATAATTTGAACTTTTTCTAAAGTAAAAGCTGTTTAAAATGATGTAATACTTTAATTAGATAGCACATCCTTATTTTTCATATTTTTGTAGGATCTATAAAGGCTTAAAATAAGATAAATTTTATAAGGCTTGCACCTTGCCTCGTAAGGCGGTCCAGTACTTCCCTTCAGGCCTTCTCATTTTAATGCTGCTTACGTTAGCATCGATGCTGGATGGTGTTAACTTTCAATAACATGTTCAGTTTCTATCTTGTCTGACAAGATGTTTTCCCTTACAAGCTTCATATATGATTCGACTCTAAACTTTCAATTTTCTCGTTGAACTTTTAGTAGTTCTCTCTATGTTCATAGTTCACACTGGATAAAATCAAATGATTTGTGTTATGAATCTGATTAGTCAACGAAGTAATACCCTCACCATCATATTCAATGGCCTTTTCCTGTTGAACTTGGTTTCCTAAGACATTCATGTTTTCCAACTTTGTACTGTTATACTGGATGTCTATTTGTTCTGATTGATTTACCTTATTTTTAATAAATGGGAGTAAATTGTATTTACTTTTTATTTGCTATAATGTTCTATAAATCTGATATAGCTTGCTCAAGAAGGCCTCGTTTTTTTTTTTTGTTTTGACTTTTGAAGGTTATTCATGCTCCAGAGTTCCGGGAAAGCAAAGCTGCTAATGACATTAGAAAACGTAAGTTCTTGGGCCTTTGATGTAACTTTATCTGCATTAGGACATCCTGTTGTATTTCTTGCGTCTGAAGTTCAATGTTAACAAACTTGATCTCTTTCCGCAGCAGTGCCATCTAGTTGCTACTTAGGTGAAATAGACGTGTTGCACTTCACATTGTGCAATATGTTCCAATCTGTATTATATTTGACTAGTTTTCTATGCACATGCTATGCACATTTCAGTGAAGATTTGTGTATAAAACCAATAAAACCAATAGTAAGATTAGATAATACTATTCTTGGAGAAAGTAGGTTTAATTCTAGTTTATATACTAAATAAATGATTTAGGTTTAAGAAACCTGATTTATTTATATAAGACTAGCCATAAGGCACAAACAATGTCCACATTGGAAAATCTATAGCTTGGGAGGACGTTGACTGAATGATATTAATTATTTCTGTTGTCCTACCAAAACCTGTGTAGGAATACTTTACTATCAACTTACAAGTAATGATATATAAAAAATGATGTATATGTCTCTATTCTAGACTTACAATTCCAAACTTAGCCTTTCGTCTCTCAGAAAACTTATATCTTCCAAACATCATTAAGTAGAGTTCACCAGCCTTGCTCGTCATTTGGTAGTAAAATGCTAACCTTGATGACTTTTATACTTTAATACGGTAGAATATAAAACAATTTCCCCCAATCCAAGTTTTGGTGTAGCGGAAGGGACTCTAATATAACGATATGAAAAGTTGAGGATGATCTACTTCAATTTTGGTTCGCTGTTTGAACACATGGAAATCTTTCTTTTAACCTTCTGAATATAATGAAATTAAGATAAAAGAAGTAAAGAAAGAAAGAAAGGAAATGCAACTTTCCTTTGTATAAAGGGTGAATATAAGAGCTTGCCCACCCAAAGAGTTTACACCAGGAAGCTGGAAGCCACATTCAACTCAGTCATCAAACTGAAAAAATTATGAAAAAAAACTTTATCAGCCAAGTAGGAAAAAGAGATGTATATTTTTTGCCATGCACCAATACATATCTGCCATGTATAAAATATCACAAATTGTAACCAGTGAACCACATAAAGTAAATCTATACAATTGTCAAACAAAAAAAATTGAATTTTCAATATTACCATTCTATATTTTCAGAAACATGACATGGTCCAAGGATATCATTACGCCTCCAAGTGGAAATTTGTCACATATCCAATCTAAAAGCACAAATGCATGCCAATAAATATTTAGGAAAGAGTTGCATATGAGAAAAAGGAAAAGAAGTGTACACAGATATACCAATATGGATGATGTCTAGTAGCCTTTCAAGAAGAATCTCGCTTAACATTCCAATTTTCATTCATACCTCTATCCATGCTTCCTCCAAGTTTCTGTTGTCTATATCTACATGCCCTTCACAATTGACTTTTGTTTTCAATCAAGCATGAAAACTCCCATCAAATCTATTGGCATACCTTGAATTCAATGTCTTCACCATATGCAGTGTCAGCCTGTTTGAGGCTCAGGTCGTTCAAACAAAATAACAAACTCTATGAAAATAGTCAACATTGGAAAGAGGGCTGAAAGCAAAAATCTAGAACAATTGATTTGGAAGAATTTTCAGAAAATGTCATTCTTTTTCTAAAATGCTAAATTTTAAAAAAAAATTCCAATTTCAACCATTACTCGTGTAATTTTTTTAAGCAGAAATACCAACAAAATTTTCTATCTACATGTTAATAGAAGGTTAATATAGTGTCTTGTGTGTGGATATGCAAGATGTAGCAAGTCCACGTGGTTTAAAACCCATGGCATCCTCACTTCAAAAAAAAAAAAAAAAAAAAAATCCATGACATCAACATAAGAAGTATCCTTTCTATGTAAGCGGTGAAGGCCTTAACGCTAGGAAAATATTTTATAAATAAAAAGAAGTTTAGCAACCAAAGATTACACAAACCTACTAGTAACAATTCAAATTGAGAAATGAGAATAGGAAATAGTTAAGAAAATTTTAAAAGTTCTTCATGGTGGTTGTTTGAGAATGTAACTCAGGATTGCAAGGGAGGGCGACTTTGAGACTAAAAGGAATTTTAGACTTTAATAATGAAAATTATTAGGAGATCAGGTAAATTCGGGACTGCAAGGGGGAAAGATTTTGAAGGAGAGATGGTGATCGGATGATCGTTGGAGAGTGGAGCGAGTAAGATATTGGCCCGATATAAATGTGGTCTAGTTAATAGTGAATAGTTTAGTTTAAACTAGCCAAGTTAGATGGTTAGATTTGTTTCGAAGCAAATCGGCAGTCTAGGTGTTTTGGATAGAACCGAAAAAGACAGACCCAAAGGGGACTTTGGGGACAACTATCTCTTTTTAACACAGTGTAGATAAATAATTAGAGATTTAAAGATAAAATTAATTCTTATCTAAATTTTATTTTTATTTTAAATAGGGTTGTGATCTGATAAATTATCCAAGTTAATCTAAATTTGGGTATGACTCAAGTTCATTTATTCAGGCAGGTGCTTGGTTGGTGGAAAGGGAAAATGGACAATTGACAATGAACAATAATATCTATTTCCTACTCTTTGTTGACTTTCAGCCTATACATATTTGTTTTCAAGGAAAAATATGAAAAAAGGGTGATATATTTCTTATGATAGTTTTTCCTTGTTTATTTAGTAGAATGGAGATTTTTAGGAAAAGTCATATAATGACTCCAACCACCTATTCTCTCTCATAATTTATTTTTTAAAAAATGTGATGATTGCTTTTTGTTGGTTTCCATGGAAAAGGGAAAAGCAAATAATGAAAAACCCCTTGCTGTGACTTTTCTAGCAAACAAATTGAGAAAATGAAGGAAAGCTCCTAAGAAAGTTATAAGCAATTACTTTTAGGATTTTCCACTTCATTTTCCATATCCTTTGCCACCAAACAAGCAGCCAATGGGAGAGAGAAATTAAAAATTTATAATCAGTTGGTGTTTCCAAGTGCAATCTGGAAAGGGGGGAAAAAACTAATATGGAGCTTTAAATTTATGCTTTTCTGAACTTAAGTATGTTATGCTTCATATAAAGTTTACGATAATCACTACCATTGTATACACACGTCCTAAAGTAGAATAGAAATTTGGATATCAAGATATTTTTGATAAACTCGTGATTCATGAATATGTCATTGGTATGATATTTTAATTTGAAACCGTGGTATCAAAATAGCACCGAAGAATATGTTTTTGTGATACTAATGATTGTCCAAATGGAGAACTATAAGATCTACCATTTTAAATATGTCTTGGGATAATGTCTAAATATAAATAAGATTAATGAATATTTAGAAGAAAGAGAAAGTTCAAGTAATTATCCACTGTGTAATTCTTTTAGAAAAGAATTATAATTATTAGGAGAGCATGCAACTTAATAAACCATAACATGAGAGACCAGTCAAACATAAAGTTCTTGTCTAGATGGAGGAAGATATTCGTCCATAGTATTTTAAATATTTAAGAAATCTTCAGTAAAATCCTATCAAAATATGCATTGAGAAAATCTACATTTTAAGTTCCAAAATTATATTGGTCAATTATGTACATATCCAGATTCTTACATAGATGAGGCCATTCTATTCTTAGAGAATATTAGATAATTATAATTTATTTTTATCTTTGAACTTAATTATAGATAAGATCAAAGAATTTCTCATACTGAAAATGGCTATTTTTTAAAAGTTACTATATTATTATATTTTTATGCTCCTAGACTTTTACATGAACAGTAAATTTTGTTCCAAATTGGGCAAAATTGGTAGATGATTTTTGGCAATATTCCAAACTACTACTTTTATAAGCAATATAGATATAGATAGATTTATACTCATTACTCGTCATCCATTAGTAGAATATGTGGTCATACTCGTCAACACTAAAGTTCTAGATTGCAAGGACACAGACACTACCGATATGGGTGTAACATAATACAATCTACCGACATGTTACAAAATCTGAAAAAAAAAAATATGGAAAGTAATAATGACGCGGCAAAAAGTGTGACATCCGTTATGATGTTTGATACAACACGGCTTGACTGTTGAACTGCCTGTGCATTATAGTCATAATTAGAATTTCTCTTTAAATCCATTGGAAAGTTCACTACTTTAGGGGGGAAGAATATGGTTTTGAACTGGTAGCCATCAATCATTGATGGCACTTTTAATTATCTTATGTATAATATATAGTAAGGTCCTCACACTCAAATTTGAAAAAAATGCATAGAAAAACATATGGGACGGCACTAAGTGTTGCATCCTATATGTCACGATATAACTTGATAATGGAAGTCTCAATGCAACGTATCCATAATCAGAAGTTCTCTTTGAAACCTTTGGAAAGTTCACTACTTTAGGATGGAAGACTTAAGGTTTTGAGCTGGCAGCCGTCAACTATTCCTGACACTTTTGCTTATTTTGTCAAGTATCTATGGTAAGGTCGTGACACTCAGATTGCTCCATAATGGTATTACAGGCTGATCTATAGACTACCGAATCAAGGTTTTAGGCTTTTAGCTGTCACGGACAACTTACGTATAAGGTAATCAGTTATCCAATAGAAGCCCTTGAGTCGACTTTCAAGTGTATGCCACTACGAAGGGAAATAAACTGCAAAATGTACATGCTTTTAACTATTTGGCATAGCATGTTTATGATCATCCTTTTCCCCCTCCTCTCTTGAAATCCCCTACAAAATATTCCTTATTCTATCGTACCGTGTCATTCTCAGTGTTGAAGACTCGTCTTGTGTCAACTCTCCCAATCAATAGCCATTTAGCATAATGCCCTTTTCTAGGTTTTGAATTTCAATGTCCAAGAAAACAATTGTCTCAAAGAGTTAGACTATATGACTTTTTTGAAATTAATTTTCGAAGAAATTCTTCAAGTACCTATAGCAATAATAGTACCAGTAGAAATATCAAGGTTCCTCATTGAAGTTTTAATGTAATAGAGGAGATGTATAAGGTAGTCAAGAAAATAGACAAGAAATGACGACGGCCCTTAATTGAGGCATAAAGCTGTATGGACTAAGAAAAAAGAGATTCATGTGGTTCCAACAAATTCGGTGATAGGCTTTTCTGATATTGTTCTTACATCTCATCATCTCGATAGCAAAGGAATGAGTCAAATGACCATTGTCTAGGCTTTTTAATTCAGATCAAACCCAAACTAACCTGAATTACCATGGCTTGGCACCTTTTTAGTGTCAGGTTGGCCCACCATTGGCCTCCTTGGTTAGGTTTAGGAGGAGGCCTAGCAGCGTGGTCAGTGTCGGATTAACCCTTATCCATTGCAATCGTCCAAGTTGCAAGCCTTATTTTATTTTCTTCTCAAAATTATAAATTTTTGTATTTTATTTTTCAGTGTGTTCACCAACCTTCCTGAGTGGTTATTATTCTCAATTACTTCTGTTTGAAATCTACATCCTAATACTTCTTTTGTTCCCACTTGGAATATTTTTCTTCTGTTTTCTTGGAGAGTCCGTATTGTTAGTTGTGGTAAGTATTTGCTGAAGATTGATTTTGATGCACGACTCTTTCACCCTTATGTTGTAATATTCGTTGCACAGTGTATTTAATGAATCATTGCATAGTTGAGAACCAACACACCTTCATTATGGGTTCATGCTGTTCAGTTGTTTACAATCCGAACTATTCCTTCTGAAGTTTGATCCTCAGATATAAGCAAAGATTACAATAATATGTGTTTACTGCGTACCTCGTGAATGCCATCAGTACACTCCCAAAAATCATCATTTTTCACACTTCCTCAGCATTCCACATTATTCCAAATTTCCAATGTGCTTTGTTGCCCTGCATTTCTATCGTCCATCACACCGGAAAGCACTCCACTTTACTTCTGCATTACATTTTCTAATCTATGAAATATTAATTTCATTTGTTGTTATGTAATAATAAGTTTTTGCTGGCATCCATACCTTTCACTGCAAAACTGATAACTGGCAATGTGAGTTCCTACTCCATTATAAAATATCTCATGATCAAATTGTAGAGATGAAGACAATGATAGAGCTAACAAGACACCTCAGAAGTGAGGCACCTGTGGCTAAACCAGAGAAATCTGGGGAATTGCCTGCAGCGGGAGCAAACAAGGAGGAGAAGCAGAACAAGCCTGAGAATCATTTGCCGCGACCTCAAAATGGCAAGTGCCCAACAGCAGCAAAGGAAACGGTTCGAGAGGCGGAAGGGCTTGGAAAACAGTTTGGAGTAGCGTTTCAAGGGGCTTACGTGATTGGGGGATCCCCGGTCGGTTGGAATTTCCTTCTCGATCTGGGTGGAACACCGGTGTACTATGGTGAAACGAAAGCAAGTTTCCGTGCTCGCCAGACCACCAAGTGATGGTCTCCCAGCAAACTGCAGCGTCCATAGGTTTGCCTGATGTAACGACTAAATTACTAGCCCTACCAGTTTCTACTGTGCAGTTTACATAAAATATGTTGTCTCCTTATCCTGACCTTCACATTTTGAGATTTTGTAAAGATGAACAATCAGATGCCATCAAAATATCCTCTACCTCTGTATGTTTCGGCCGAACTGTATGATTGAATCTGCAATGCGGTCGCAGTGTCAGCATTCTAACTGAATTCAGAACATGATGCAAGTCTGAACAGAAAGTTTTGAGAAGACGTGCAGATTCAGCTGATATGTGCAATCACACTTGCTCAGGGAAGAAGACAGTGTCGACAGAGACGGTGCTGGTGGTTGATCTGTGTGAGCCACATTTGTGGAGAGATTCTAGCAGATTCCAGTGATTCCAGAATTGTTGGGTTGGATTTTGCTGATTGATCTCATGGTTTTGGCTTTGGCATTATTGGGTGGACAGTGTGGAATGGTCGTTGTCTTTGCGTTTCTTGTATGACAAATTTGAATTGCAAGGCCTCAGCAGGATTCTGACCAAATTGGGACCATGATAGTTGTGTCGTGTTGGAATACTAGGGCCCAATACTGAGGCTATGGATGTGGCACTTTTTGGACCTTCTATGAGATGTGAAAATCTTGTCAAACTCTGTACCTTTCCAACTTATTGGGGGGTTTATGAGATTCCAGTTGCGTCTTGAATCTGAACATGTGCCTCTTTCATTAGAAATTGATTGCAGATTGGTGCTTTCTTGAGTGTTTTTTCTTTAGAGTCTTGATGGTAGGGGAAGTCCCACAGTGTTCTATTAAAAATATTTAACATAACAGAACGAAACTTTGGACGTGTACATTGTCATAGCCCAAATATTACATAAATAAATAAAGTGAGAGACAAACTACATGGCTGTTTCCTCAGGCATGGGTTTTGTCCTCCATATTCGTAGGTATATCGTCTGCCAATCCTAGGGGAATTTCTAGATGTGCCCATTTTTTCTCCTAGTGTGCCCATTTTTTCTAATGTGCACACCAACCTTTTAAAAAACCTTGTTTTTTTCCTAGTGAGCACATCTTTATATCTAAATTACCCTCACCATCTCCCTCACTTTCTCTCCCACCGTTCACATCTAGAAATTTCCTATCCCAAACCCATTTCTTAACAAAATCATCTCTTCTCTCTTCCAACCCATCTCTCCCACATTCTCCTCCTTCATTAAACCCATATCTCTTTTCCACTCTCTCCCAATAACCCCAAATTTCTTTTCCACTCTTTCTCCCTAATGCTTCCCGCCCCTCCGGCCGCTTCCTCCGCTCCGGCCACCCGCATCCCGGCCGACCCTGCCGGTGACGACCGATACTCCGCCACAAAGGCTGATTTAAAGGACGAGAGGAATTAGTGGTTTTCTTGATTTGAGGATAAAAATAAAACCTAAATTTTTTGTGTTATTTTTTGCATTTTGATTTAGGAAAAAATTTGGAAATGAGTGTTGATGAGGGTAGATTTAGTTGAGGGGTAAAGAGATTGGGAAAAAAATAATTTCTTTATATTTTGTTACGGTGAAATTAAAGTTTTTATTGGTTAAAATAGTTTAGATTATATTGTTGTTATGGATTAATGTTAGTTGGAATTTGTAATAATTAAGTGCAAAATTTATATTATGAATATTAGTTGGTTTTTTTTTGCGCTTGGATTAGATAGTTAATTTTTGATTTTCGAATCGGGAATAAATTGAAATGTATATCTTATGTGTTTATGTTATGATATTTAATGGATTTGGATAGACAAATATAATTAGTATATTGTGATATGTGATATTTGATAATTTAAAATTTCATTGTGTAAATAAAATCTTTGGTGATTTACAGATGGATCCGGCGCAACCATCTCGGATTCGACTAACAGCGGGAGGAAGAAAATAGGAATCCGTCCAGCCGTCGATCCTAATATTTCTGAAATCTGTGACGAACCGGATTAGCAGGTTGATACTACCACAAAGACTGATATTGACACAGTATTACAACCCGTTGCGCATTTTCCTACCGAAAGTCCCAGCTCTTCAAGACGCCGTCAACCCACAAGGAAGCAACCCTCTCGGAAGTCTCGAAAAATCTAGAATTTGTTGTTTTTTTTTTTTAAATGAGTTTCAAACTCAAAATGAAGTTGTTAATATGGAGCAAAGATTTCTTTTAATTTGTCGTTTCCTCTCAATGAAGTTGTAATTAAGGAACATATTATATATATCAAGTTGTAGTTGCCGTTGTTTTTAAATGAGTCTCAAATTCAAAATGAACTTGCCATTGTTCTTTGTGTTTGAAACTATGAATGATTTGTTGACATTGTGTATTTTGATACCAAATTGGGGGTATGCAACATAGCAATGATACCGGGTTGTACACACCGTATTTGAAGTTGTTGATATGTTGGATCAATGATGCCGTTGTTATTTGACATGCACTCTATTTATTCTGTTTCAACTAACATCAGTTTCGGATATTACTATTGTTTGATTTGATAACAAATTTACTATTTAGCGGGTTGTACACACCGTATCAGGGCATATCCGTCACTACATCCATGATCTGGGTTTACAGAACTGGATCAATTTTAGGTGATCCGGGTTTACAGAACCGGATTAATTTTAGGTGATCCGGGACTGTAAACCCGGATCAAGAAATCACGGGTTGGACACCCTGTCCGGGCTAACCAGCCCGGAGCCATACACTAGGTCCGGGCTATCCAGCCCGGATCCAAAGTCTACATCCAGGCTGGCCAGCCCGGATGAGACCTCTGGATCCGGGCTGGTTAGCCCGGACCTAGATTCCCAAGGTTCAACAGGTTCTTAAGGATTACTTTGATGGAAAGGAGCCTAACAAGGGAGTGAACCCTGATGAAGCAATTGCCTATGGTGCAGCTGTGCAGGGTAGTATTCTCAGTGGAGAGGGTGGCGAAGAAACTAAAGGTATATATTTCTTTACCGCCATAGTTTTGGTTTGTCTACATGATCGATAGCGTTCTTTGTTCTGAATGCCCCAATTTTGATGCAGATATCCTTCTATTTGATGTTGCACCCCTTTTTCGTTCTCGAAGGATGATGCAGACTAAATTATCATTTTTGCGTTATACGTCTTCAAAGGTGAGAGGAGTCTTACTAAGGACTATAGGTTGCTTGGAAAATTCGACCTATCTGGAATTCCTCCAGCTCCTAGGTTTGTTGCGCACGCTCATCTGAACTATTGATCATACCCGGTTGCATGTCTATTTTGCTCAGAGCTTACTGATTCTTCATGCAACAGGGGCACTCCTCAAATTGAGGTCACATTCGAGGTTGATGCCAACTCTGTCATTTTTTCCCTCGTTTTCTTCTCTCATACTGCTCTCTCTGATTTCACGCAGGGAAAAAAGAAGCAGAGATGTAGTATGAATGAGGAGGTGTGGAAGGGTAGTTTTGACCAAAAAACAAAATGGCAAAGTGGTAAAAAACATAACTTTTAAAGTGGGCTCACTAGGAAATATGGTGTGCCCATCTAGAAACTCCCCAATCCTCGGGCACCTCACCATCGGAAAGAGCACATGTTATACTACCTTGTGCATATAATATAGGGTTAATTGCAGTCAGACCCCTGTAGTATTGGGAGTGTCTAACTTAACACCCCTGAAATTTGAAACTCTAAAAAAAAACCCCCAAACTTAGTTATTTTCACTCTCCTTTTTTTTTTTTATTAAAGTGCACTCTTGTCTCTCAAATTCCTATTCTACCCTCATCCCTCCCTTTAATGAGTGTGCTGATTAAAGGAAAGGATGGGGGTAGAATAGGAATTTGAGGGACAAGAGTGCACTTTAGTAAAAAAAAGAGAGTAAAAATAAGTAAGTTCAGGGAGTTTTTTGAGAGTTTCAAACTTCAGGGGTGTAAAGTTACACACTCCCAATACTACAGGGGGTCTAACTGTAATTAATTCTATAATATAAGCTAAGTAAATATACTGCTGAAATATGTATTATTATTTTTCGTGGAATTATAGAGGTTAATGTAATTATATTCTTGATCCCTCTGATTTCTTTTTTCCTGTTTTGTTTCAATAGGGAGATTATATTCTAATTCTAAGATTATAAATACATGTTATCAATTCTCTTAGTATTCCACAGGCTTTTTAACAATAAGTTTATTCATTTTTTTACTATTAAAATATTTAAAAAATAATATAAATTCAATGTTGTGAGCCTACTGAAATGAACCAAAATGACAAAAAAATTCTTTTTTTCCTGTTTAAAAATTTTGTCCTCCTCTTATCAATTAGGATATATCACTAGAGAATTCAAAATAATTTCCAAATCAAAATAAATAATTCTCAATACTAAATAAATAAAGGAACTCAAACACTAAAGTTGGAGTAGCAAAATATTTTCCTTTCTTATTTGATTATAACGAGATCCAAGTGATTAGAATAAAATTTAGTGACTTGTTATGAATTTCGACATGAACTTTTAGATATAGTTAGAGTTTAGAACGACTTAAAAGAAGGAATTTGAGAGCAGGCTTGATTGTACTTAGAAGAAATCGAAGGAGTGTATTAAGAGTTATCCTTTGGGCAAAGAGAACTTCTAGATGCACCCCTTCAATTTATAAGTATGCCTATCGAAAAAATTCACTTTTATTATAAGTTTGTCATTAAATATTTATCGATGCTTTTACCGTGGTCTTCTTCCCCTCTCTTCTTTCTATATCTCCCTCAAAACCACAAAGTCTTAATTGGAACGAAATTCAAAAGATTCAATGAAAGAATCTCGCGATCGAGCGTATAATAAAAGTACATTAAATTTTTTTACAAAATAATTTAACTTTTGTGAAAAATAAAATTTGAACGAGTAGATAATTTAGAAATACAAGAGGTTATACTTAGAGAAAATATATCTGAATTTTATAGTAGGTATTAAAAATTGAAGGGGTGCATTTAGAATTTTTCTTTGGCAAATACAAAAAATATTAATTAGAAGTAAAAAAAATTACAAATACTCCTCATTGCTTTATGAAATATTAGGTTTCTTGTATGAATAACTCCAAGCTAGCTATAAAAAATAAAATTTTTATAATTGATTATGAAGGAAAATAATTTCCGATTACAATAATTCGGAATTGATAAGTCCAGATTTAACCTAAAAAATATTAAATTTAAACTTAACAAATCTGAATTTATTATTAGACCAATATGAATATAACAAATTCAGATTCCTTGACAACTTATTAATTCAAAGATTGATATATTATAAATATTGTGAATCATAGTTTTTAATTAATGTAGGTTACAATGATAGTTAACTCGTATCGAAAAAAATTTATTTCATGTTAAAAACTATTTCAAACAAGAAGAAATAATTTTAAAATAAATCATGGGTGCTGAGACCATAAAATTTTCTAAAACTAATAAATTATGGATATTATAAATAATAAATTAATAAAGAATATATGAGAATTGTGGAATTGCTCCTCTGGGAAGGGTACTGACACGTGTCAGTCACGCCAGCCTGAAAATAACAACCGAACCCTGTGAGTCACTTACACGTAACAAACGGTGTAAATAAAAATGGAGAAACAATGTGCGTGCCAAAAAGAGTAAATAAAAAAAAAAGAGAAAAAAGAGAACCAATCTCTCTTCTTCAATATTCTCTCTCTCCTCGCTCTCTCTCTCTCTCTCTCTCTCTCTTCTTTCGCTGTTCCTTTATCCTCCACGTCTCAAGAAATCCCTAATTCAACGCCCAATTCAATCATTCTCCAGGCTCTCCACTCTCTCTGTAAGTAACTTTGTCCATTTTTCAATTTTTTTTACGAAAAATTGTATCAATTTGATTGAAAGCTGGCTTCTTTAGTTGTTGATAATTTTTTTTTTGGCAATTCTTGAGATGGGTTTGGTTGGATTAGGGCTATTAGATTGGTTTTCTTTAATGGGTCTTTTTTAGATTTCTTGTTTCTCAATTAAAGTTTTGGATCTTTGGGGGTTCTTCACCAAAAAGTAGGGATTTTTTACATCTCGAAATTGGATTAGGTTGGCCTGTAATCAGAAAAAAACAAAACCCTAACCAGACGTTTTTGATTCTGGGTTAGGCTTGAGGTGGGTGTTTCGTCGAAAATCTCAACCATGGTGCTTGATTCAATAGCTGCCTCTACTTCCATTGTTGGGCACCATGGCCTCTATCAAATGGCTGCTGCTCAAAAGAACACCACCCACAGGGTCCGGCCCGATTCGTTTCGGGTCGTTAGGACTAAGTTTCTTGGGAGAAATCTAGTGTGCTTGTCCAATTCTAAGGCGGCTGTGAGATGCCGAAGTGATTGGTTTGCGCCGTTCAATGTTAAGTCCCTGGCGATGGAGCTGACGAAGGAAGCGCACCCTTCTAGAGAGGAGAGGTTGCCGAATGATCGGTTTTCAGTTGGTACAGGATCGAATGCTGGTCGGTGGCCGCCGGCTAATAGGGCTGACAACCTGTCATTGCACAACCCGTTGCAGCGGCAGGAGAGGATGGGGTGCGGGTGGTTGGCCGTGATCTTCGAATGGGAAGGAGTGATCATTGAGGAAGATAGTCAGTTGGAGAGGCAGGCTTGGTTGATGTTGGCGCAAGAAGAAGGGAAGTCTCCTCCCCCGGCCTTTGTTTTGAGAAGAATCGAAGGGATGAAGAATGAACAGGCCGTTTCGGAGGTTCTTTGCTG
Organism: Dracaena cambodiana; assembly: GCA_036321105.1. NCBI lineage: Eukaryota > Viridiplantae > Streptophyta > Magnoliopsida > Asparagales > Asparagaceae > Dracaena > Dracaena cambodiana. The sequence goes on from JAYEPQ010000007.1 coordinate 49,844,271, forward strand.
GTCTCGAGACCCTTCTGAGCTTCGGAGGTTGGCGTCTCGTAAGGAGGAAATTCACCGGAGTCTTCATGGGGGTGTCTATCAGTTGCGGTCTGGGTCGAGGGAATTCATCACTACACTTATGAGTCATAAGATTCCAATGGCAGTGGCCTCAACACGTCCAAGAGAGAGCCTTCAAGAAGCCATTCAGGCCGTGGGGGTGCAAGATTCATTCGGTGCAATCGTGACAGCTGAAGATGTGTACAGAGGAAAGCCTGATCCAGAGATGTTTGTGTATGTGGCGCAGCTGCTTAGTTTTATACCGGAGCGCTGCATTGTGTTTGGGAACTCAAATTCAACGGTGGAGGCGGCTCATGATGCGCGGATGAAGTGCATTGCGGTGGCAAGCAAGCACCCAGTGTATGAGCTTGGTGCGGCTGACCTTGTGGTGAGACGGCTTGATGAGCTCTCTGTTGTTGATTTGAAGAACCTCGCTGACATTGACTCTCCAGAATTCAAGTCCGGAGAACCAGAGGTGGAATTTGAGGAGGAGGAAGACCCTTTTCCATCCACTTCTGTGGCTGTTGACGATACATTCTGGTAAGGGGAATTCTCATTGTACAGTTTAGTGTTTACAGGATTCTTGTATTGGAAATATAATTCGAACTAGAAGAAAACTATGAATTGTTAAACTGGCATGTAGTGTTATAGCAAATTAAATGACCGCTGATATCAAAATTGGATACATCTAGAGTTTACAAAAGTTTTTGAGTAAACATGTTTTTGTTGATCATGGCACTCCTTCAATACAAAATCTCCTTTTCTTCGAGCTAGTGCATACTTGCTTGTCTATCCATTTTCCATAATTTGCCACGCTTGACGTGTGAATGTTACTGTTGGATATCGATTCTATTACCTTTTGATTTGTTTTTGATGATGAACATACATTCAATTGGTCCTCATGTTATCTATCTGGAATGCGTTAAATTCTATTGCCCCCTGCATTCTTCGGGAATAAATTTCAGTTTTCAGGCCTAACATATCTTCTATTTCCTTATGCTCCTGCTGTTATATATATTTCTAAAATGTGGCTTTTGCATTAAAAAACTTGATCATGTGTAAAGTTAGTATTTGCTTACTTTTGTTGATTACAGTGCATAAGTTGGATTTAGTATATTTACAGACCGAAAAATGTTATACGGAGTATGTCTGTAGCTGAGTGGTAATTTAGGATGGTTGATGCTGCGAGTATAGGTGGTCCTAGTGCTAGAACTTATATGACTAGATTGTAGCCTTGTTGGCATACTGACCATCACACTGGGGCAAAATATGGGATCTGGGTTGTCTGACGTTGGTGGGTGCACATCAGGAGCGGTGGGATCATAGTTATTGAAAGCAAGCGAAGGACTAGGATTCTTTGTTTAGACCTATAAATGAACAGACATTCAGGATAAAGGCTTTGTAGTGAGAAATTCTTTCGCAAGGCAGCTTCGTGAGATACTGAAAGTCATGTCCGAACTATTTTTCCTTGTTTGCATGTTATTTTCCTCGCTCGTCCGTCATAAACTGGTTCAATTTATGGGCGATGGATCAATTCACACACGGCGATGGTAAGCGACTCTTTCCTACTTTGGATGCAACACAACTGATTTATACTTAACCTAGTTAGGATCACTTATTCTTCTTATGCTATTGCATTGTCCTCTCTCTCTCTGTGTGTGTGTGTGTGTGTAAGCGAGCAAGCACATAGGATATTGAATGAGGGAGTTGTGTGATTTGATCATCTTTCATGGTTCATGAATTTGAGGGAAACCATTTAACTTGCAGAGACTAGGATGAGTATTGCGTGTATGCATGAAAATGATGGGATATCCGATATGAATTATTATTGATTGATGATTGAACATTTGATTCTTCTTTCTTTTCGTGGAGGAGAACAATAATTGCAAGTTTTCTGAAATAAGTGGAAATAGTTTGTTTGTGTTGCCTTTCTTCTTCTATTGACGAATAATTATGTGAATTTATTTGAGAGATTTTAAGTGATTTGATGATCAAATTGATCATGATATCAGCACAATGCATGCCTGAATAATTCAGTAATGGTTAAGTTGTGCTCTTCCTTTTGTTCAAAGAAACTTTCATCTATGGAATTTGTTTTGTTTATCTATTTTCTTTCTCATTTTAATTGTTTATGACTAAGGATATCAAACATCCCACCATCAAATCAACTTATAAGCTCCTACATGGTGTTGAAGCCGTGACTAGTGGCAATTTTTGCGCATATGTTACCAATATCTTTTGCAGCCATCAGTGCTCGTATTTCTCGAGGAAATTAATTTAAGAGTGAGGGGGCGATTGTTAGTTTATAAATTAATTAGGTTAGCACACAAGATTGGATTGGAAGCCTATCAAGCAAACGTAAAGCTTCACAAAGCCTATGAAGCCCACAAGGCTCAAGACCCCAATTTAACTAGATAAAAAGTAACAAAATTTATCTCATATCTGAAAAAAATATATCCAATTTCACTATGGTTCTACCAATAAATACCTATAAATACACCCTTCTTTTATAAGGAGAAGAATATTTGGGCATCCGCTTATGATATTTATCTTGATCTTGACATCAGAAATATCTTTGCTTTTACCCTTATTCTACCTCTTTGCCATGTAATTAAGAGAGAAGAGAAAAAAAAAAGAAAAAGAGATAGATTATAATCTTGAATCTACTGTAAAGTATATGCGAGAAGGACTATTTGTCATCAAGGTGTAAGCTCGAGAATCCTTCTCAATTGAACCTCGTGACATTTCTATTTAAGTATCTTGGTAAGCTCCTTCTCAATTGAACCTCGTGACATTTCTATTTAAGTATCTTAGTAAGCTCGAGAATCCTTCTCAATCGAACCTCGTGACATTTCTATTTAAGTATCTTTATCTATGTGTTTTTTTCTCTCTCTTAATTTTCTAGTAATCTCCATGTATATTCTTGAGGTCAGAAGTCACACTATGAACCTGATTTAGATCAGGATCTGATTTTGAATCCAATCTCTGTTTGATGGTCGAATTTGACTCCATGATGTTAACCAACTAATATTGATGTTATTAACTCCTAATATTCTTATCCAAATTTTTTCTGGTGCTTTAAAAGTAAGGAGTTGATTGGTTCATGTATTTGGACTATGGACTTATGCTAATATAGGATTCTTACTTTTCCATTTTTTGATTTTGCTTTTATTGGTTCATGGAAAATTACCAAGGATTTGGTACTATGAATCCTTGGAATTTGGATCATGAAAAATATTCTTAAAAAAAGATTACGATCACTTCAAAGATATTTGGTAAAATACTTTTTAAGTAAGTTGGGTTGCAAAAGGAGGTAAACTTACCTCTATTTTCAAGACAAATATAAGACTAACCACCTCCAGGATATCATATAAATTTCAATATGTTTCAACATAATATCAAAAATATGTTATATATGCATTTTTTTTTTTAGCATAAAAAACCAGCATTATATTGATAATTTAATGCCTACGGAACAAAAAAAAGAAAAAACGAAAAAACTATTTAAGAAAATAAATAATTCGATAGTTGCTCAAAGTAACCCCCTCCAAGATTTACAAATTATGCTGGTTTTTCCGAAGGGAAATTCTAAATGAGCACACAGATTTACTTAGGGAGCACCACTTTCTTATGTGGGCTCAACATCACTTTACTTTTGGATGTGGTGCTCGCCAAGCAGTTGGTGTGCTCATTTAGAATTTTCCCTTTTGCAGGGGCAAGTCGAGCGATGGGATATGGTTGCTCAAAAAATTTTTACAAATAATTTTACAACTAATTCAATAGCTGATCAAAGAGTATCCTGTCGATAGTCGCTCACCACTCTCTACTCTCTCTCAAACTCAACGATGAAACCCTTAAAACGAATCAAAACCCTGGCCTCCTTTAATCCGAAACCCCTCTCCTCTCCCTTCACCACATCCCAAAACCCTAAACCCATGTCAGTCCCGCCATCAAAATCTCACCTTTACGCGCTTTTCTTCTGCTCGCTCATCGAATCCTACCTCAACTGCTCCAAATTCACCCAGGCCACCCAATCCTTCTCTCAAATGCGATCCCTCGATCTCAACCCATCTCTCCGCTCATGGAACCGCCTCCTCTACAAGTTCAACTCATCTGGGCTCGTCTCTCAGGTACCAATCATCCACTCTCAGCTCTTCGATTGCCGTCAAAATCCAAACTTTTTTCTCTTGAGAATAAAAGACTCCAAACTTTTTCGCCCACAATGTGATGACTATGCATTTTGCAAACTAGGCGGGCTTGAAAAAGCTCTGGAATTGATTATAAAACTCACCTAGGCTCGTCTCTCAGGTACCAGTCATCTACTCAGAGCTCCTCAGCTGCCGTCAAAATCCAAACTTTTTCACTCACAATGTAATGATCCATGCGTTTTGCAAAATGGGCATGCTTGAAAAAGCAATGGAATTGATTAGAAATGTCGAGATTGATATTGTTGGTTATAATGTGATGATCTGGGGGTTGTGTGAGCGTGGGATGGTTGAGTTGGCAACCGGGTTTTTGTCGGAAATGGTGAAGAGGGGCGTTGGGATCGACAACATCAGTTGTAATACTTTGGTTAAAGGGTTTTTGAGGAAAGGCCTGCTGGATGATGCTGTGGTGTTAATGGAGATGTTGCTTAGGGGTGGCGTTCGGAGGGATGTTGTCGGGTTTAACACATTGATCGATGGGTATTGTAAGCTTGGGATGTTGAGTGAGGCGAGTAAGTTGGCGGAGAGTATGAAGGAGGAGGGTGTTTTGCTGGATGTTGTGACTTATAACACTTTGATCCACGGGTTTTGTAGGATCGGTGAGTTTGGTTTGGCAAAGAGTGTTATGAATGAGATGGGGTCGGAATTGTTGTCAAATGTTGTTACTTACACGACTTTCATCGGTGCGTATTGCAAGAGCAGAGGGATGGAGGAGGCATCGTTGTTGTATGAGGAGATGGTTAGGAGTGGAATCTTACCGGACGTGGTTACTTACAGTTCTCTAATGAATGGTCTTTTCAAGAGCGGGGAGCTATCGAAAGGTTATGCTCTTTTTAGGGAGATGGAGAAGATGTGTATAGTTCCTAACCATGTTTCATATGCTACTCTTATTGATGCATTGTCCAAGGCCGGGAAAGGCAAGGAGTTTTTGGCTGTTTTCAGAGAAATGTTTGTTCGAGGTATTCCCTTGGATTTGGTTTCATGCACTACCATGATGGACGGATTGTTTAAAATGAGGAAAACTGAGGAGGCAGAAGACATGTTTCGGATGATCTCATCTCTCGGTTTCTTTCACAGTCACATTTCATATTCTGCATTGATTGATGGCCGTTGCAAGGCAGGAGACATTATAGGTGCGGAATCAGCACTTCAGGAGATGGAGAAGTCCTTGAATGCAAACGTTGCTACTTATTCATCTATCATAAATGGCTATGTCAAAAAGGGAATGCTTGTCGAGGCAGTTGATCTTATGAGGAAGATGAAAGAGGAAAAGATTGCTCCGAATGTCGTGACTTATGCTACACTGATTGATGGATTATTCAAAATGGGGAACCGAGAAGCAGCTCTTGACACTTACGAAGAGATGATGAGGGAAGGTTTGGAGGCTAATAATGTTGTTGTCGATATCTTGGTAAATGGTTTGAGGAAGAATGGGAAAATGCAGGAAGCAGAGAGCTTTTTCAAAGAAATGAAAGAGAAGGACATGGAGCTGGATCATGTAAACTACACCTCATTGCTGGATGGCCTTTTCAAAACGGGGAACTTGTCTGCTGCCTTTGAACTAGAGCAAGAAATGATGGAGAAAAATGTTGGCCGTGATGTTGTCGTGTATAATATCCTCATTAATTGCCTCTGTGCACTTGGGAAGTCCGAAGAAGCAAAGGCTCTTACTGTCGAAATGAAAAATATGGGGTTAGCTCCTGATCATGTTACTTATAACACTATGATTGGTGCCTATTGCAAAGAAGGGAAGCTAGATAAGGCTCTCGAACTCAGTAATGAAATGAAGAGTGGTGGTTTGATGCCTAATCTGATCACCTACAGCACCTTAATCGAGGCCCTATGTGAGGCTGGGGAGATAACAGTGTCGATGGATCTTTTAGATGAAATGGCTAGTGTTGGGATCTGTCCAACTCCTTCAACTCACAGGATAATCTTGAAAGCGTGTTCGAAGAAGAGAAAAGCTGATGTAATACTCCAGATGCATCAAAAAATGACCGAAATGGGGCTTTATCCTGATCTCACTGTTTATAATACACTCATCCATGTTTTGTGCAAGCTCGGGATGTCCAGAGTAGCGGCTGTCAGTTTGAGTGATATGTTGGAAAAGGGGATATCGGCCGATACAATCACTTTTAATGTTCTCATTCTCGGGCATTGTCGAAGCGGGCATCTAGATAAAGCTTTAGGGACGTATTATGAAATGCTTTCTAAAGGAGTTTCCCCGAATGTTGCAACATATAATACCCTTTTAGGTGGACTTGCCAACGCTGGGAGAATGGGGGAGACTGATAAACTAGTTAACGAAATGCGAGAGAGGGGTCCAAGTCTCAACAACCTTAGTTATGACATTCTAATTTCTGGTTACGGGAAGCAAAGCAATAAGAAGGAATCTGTGATGCTGTACCTTGAGATGGTGAGGAAAGGCTTTGTTCCGAAACTTAGCACGTACAATGTGCTTATTTGTGACTTTGCCAAGTCGGGAATGATGAAGCAAGCTAGAGAGTTGTTCAACGAAATGCAGAAGAGAGGTGTGTCCCCTAATTGCTCGACGTATGACATACTGATCTGTGGATGGTCGAGAGTTTCAAATAGAGTTGAGGTGATGCGGCTGCTTGTTGAAATGAAGGAAAGAGGGCATGTCCCTTCTGATACTACTCTTAGTTTTGTCAGCCATGCCTTTGCAAGACCTTGCAGGAGAGAGAAACTACTGAGAGTTTTGAAAAAGGTTTACAAATTGAAAAATGGTGAAAAAGAGTGTTCCTCTTCTGTAAAAGCTTAAATATAAAGGTTATATGGAGCTAAAGTTCCAGTTAAGGGGGCATATGAGGGTTTTTTCCGGTGACGAAGATTTCTTCTCATGTCAGTCCTGATTCATTCTATTCCTAATGCTCAAGATTGGTTCGGAAAGTTGAAGGTAAGCTTTTTCTGGATCTTGGTGCCCTTTCTTGCTTTTACTTGTAAGTTTGCTTGTTTTACTGGTTTGGGAAATGCCCACGAAGTAGTACAGGGCAGTTACTTAGTTTTTCCCTTAAATTGCAGTTGAGAATACTTGGGAGTTTACAGTGACAGCATTTTTACATGCTTTTCCAAGCATTTTGGGATTGAAGGAATTTAAATGCTGTGCACATCTCGTGTTGTGCATCTGGTAAAGTATTGACCTTTTGCTGAAATATTTAAAATCAAGTTCTAATTATTTTAGTTCAAATGGCAATGTCAAGTGAGATGGGTTGAAACAATAATATCTCTAAATTTTAAACTGGAAAGGATTTATAGATTGATAGATTTAACTTAAATATTTAATCAAAACAATTACATTCAGTCAATCAAATCAAATCAAATCGACTAATGAAAAGTAACCACAAGAAATACACAATTTTAACATGAAAAACTCCTTTGGGAAAAGCCACGGATCATGAGCTGCACTATGATGAAAAGACTTTTACAGTCTTTCATTCTCATAACTGCTAGAAATCCATAGTTGTTACCAATGATTTAAGAGTCAATCTTTCTAACTTGCTCGACATCCACAAATTTGAAACCCAAGCCTTAAATTACCAGTGATAAAGCCACTCACAATACAGTGGAAAAGATGATCATAAAGATTTTAGACATCAACGAAGTTACCAGATTATATGAAGTTTAATGTCTAGATGTTGGAGACGACGAATAGAAATTGATCTCCAAGTAAAAAGAGGGTCATGAAAACCTTTACCAAGTCCTCATAAACACGCCTCTAAAATTCTTCACAAATCTTTTGTTTCCAAAGTCTCCTTTTCTTTGTGTCTCCAAAGCTTCCAGCAGTTTCTTAAAACAATTCTCCAAAGTTGTTTTTATAGATAGGATTATGAGAGAGAGACCCTAGTCTAAAATGGGTCCACAAAACCACTTAAAAAGCCCAAAATCCTATTCAAAACCAGACCACCCAATCTAGAACAACCGGTGGGCTCACAGTTGGTTCCGTCGCTCCGAGTTCGTTGTTAAGTTCAGTTTGGTGAGCCACCGGTGGGTCAAGTACTAAACTCACTCTGCAATACTTTAGTAAAACAATTATAACTTCCGCATCTGATTTTCGATTGAGCTAATTCAACTACTATCGGAAAGAGAATAAATTCTTTACAACTTTCTCCTATATGAAGTTTTCTGGATCGGACTTTATCCTTATTAAATATTGGCTTGAAGTTACTAGGTCTACACATGACTGCACATAACCATATTTTCTACAATATTCTTTAACTCGAATCCATTCCATACCCTCTCCAATGAACACGGTCAACGTGTATGGTACTATGAATTATTGTTTTAGTCACAAATTACTAATACACTGGAAAATCCGTAACATAAACAATTATGTCTTTTATTTATTTATAGCATTATTGATACATCAACAACTAAGTCTTTTATGCCAAGTAGTTGGGGTAGGCTACATGAACCAAAAGAGAATCACGTCGGATCGATGACATGGATGATTCTTCTCCACTCATTCCTTTCGAGCTGTATGTCTTTGTTTAAGCATATAGCATCTATATGTTTTTGTATCATCTCCATCTATATTTTTTTCGGTCGTCTCTTTACTCTTTTAACTTATCTTGTGTTGATAAACCCTACTTGTCGCACATGGCTAAACTATCATTGGTAATTTTCTCGCATCATCTCTCTTATAGGGGCTACGCCTGCCTTAGCAAGAATATCTTCATTTTTCACTTTGTCTCTCTATGTGTTTCGCACGTCCAACAAACCATGCACATATTTACTATATTTATTTTCTGTGAATGATATTTTTTTTTTTAGCCCAGCATTCCGTTTCATATAACTAAGCTGGCCTAATAGCAATTCTATAAATTTTTCCTCCAATTTCAACGGAATGTTATGGTTTTATAAAATTCTCATTGCATTCCTTCATTTCAATCAGCCGGCTTAGTTCCTGTGGTTGACATCACTATCGGTCTCTCTATTGTTTTGAATACTAAAATCTAAGTACCTGATTGCTTATTTGTATCTCTCACTCTTCCATTGTCAAAACACTTCAGTCTTGGGTCCTTCGTTTACTAAATTTGCACTCTATGTGTCTCTCGCTCTTCCAATGTCAACCAGATGCCATTTTTTGTCCATTGCAACCAAAAGCAAAGGTGAATGATGCCACAGATTTGTATGTTTACTATCATGGTTATGTGATGTTGAGATAAGAATTTTAATGAGTATGAAAGTGTGAGATCGGTAAATATGGCTTGGCATACATCATATTCATTGATAAACATGATAAATGATAATTCTCTTGTGAGTTAAGTGACAACTACAATTGGATAGTAATGTGGCGAGGAATATGGATTAGAGAAATATATATTTTATATGACAGTTATCTTAATTGAATAGTGGGAGGCAAAATTGAATAGTGGGAGGCAATCTGATATATGAGTTCAGAGATAATGTCTCATTAAAATGGCCGTATAAATTAGAAGATAGAATGCCTCGTGATATGGATTTGAAGATTAATACAAAACAAATTGAATCCAAGGATGCACGAAAAGAGGTTTGTGCCAAAAGTACATTGAGAACTTGTTTATGCATCTTTTGATGCTTGATATGGGAGAGAATGATTACTTGATTATTATGTATGGTTTCAGGAATTGATGAGGCTAATTGTGGAGTGATGGGAAATTTTAGATATAAATTGTATCTGAATTGAAAGCGTTGCATAGGTAATACTTATGAATAATGATGATAGTTTGCATGCCATAATAAATATGACAAATAATTTTCATCGAGATGAGTTAATGAGTAATTGCTAGTCGATGTTGGCGAATAACCCCTATTACCTTTATGAGAATTTAATACTTTTGCCAATTTGAATGCCTGATTTATGCGAAGCATGTTTCCTTTGTTTGTCCTTATGATGCAGATATATTTTTATGTTCTTATGCAACTACTCCAACAAGAGCAGGGGTGAATACTAAATTAGAGTTATGGAGGCACACATTATAATCTAGAGATTTTAGATTGTGTAGGTCTAAAACCGAGTATATGAAGTGTAAATTTAGTAAACGATGGACCCTATATTGTAGCGCTGTAACACTGGATGGGTAAGAGATACAAATGAGTAGTCAGTTTAGGTATTTGGGTTCTGTTATTCAGAATGATGGAGAGATCGATAATGATGTCAATCATAGGATACAAGCTGACTGGTTGAAATGGAAAAGTCCAATAGGAGTTTTATATGATCGTAATATTCCGTTAAGGCTGAAGGGAAAATTTTATAGGATTGTTATTCGGCCAACTTTATTATATAGCACGGAAAGCTAGGCTATAAAAAAAACGTCATTCACAAAAGATAAGTGTAATAGGGATGCGCATGCTTCACTGGATATGCGGCAATATTATGAGAAATAAAGCGAGAAATGAAAATATTCGTACTAAAGTAGGTATAGTCTCTATCGATGAGAACATGCGAAAAAATCGCATACGATGGTTTGGTCATGTGCAATGTAGATCTGTAAATGCATCAGTTTCAATGTAGGACAAGTTAAAAGAGTAAAGGGAAGATCGAAGAAAATATGGATAGAGGTATACGAAAAAATATGGATTCTAGAGGTTTAAATGAGGAGATACTACTTGATAGGAATGAATAGAGAAGGATTATCAACGTGATCGATCCGGCGTGATTATCTTTTGGTTCATGTAGCCTACTCCAAATACTTGGGATAAAAGGCTTAGTTGTTGTTGTTGTAGTGCAACTACTCCCTTGGAATTAGAAGTGATGGGTACATTTAGATTTAATTTTGTTGTATGAATCCATCAGTCAATTTATACTGTGAAATTATTTTACTTGATCCTTGTTATTTACCGTGTGTTAAATGAACTACGACGCATATAACCTGTTTTAGTAGTTTGTTAGCCTTACTTCTCACTCATTGAGCTAGATAGCTCCTTAATTATGTAGCATTTCATTTGTTGTGAATATAAGTCTTGGATCATGGAGTAATGATGTTTTGTGACGTTACTTTGTTCAGTTCATTACATTTCTAACGGAAGATTAATTGTTGATTGATCATTTTTGGAGCGTGACATAAACCATAACTCACATTTTTAGCTGCATACCGTTTATCTCAGATACAAGGATATGGTTAGTTTGAAAGCATCCTGCTTTATAAATTAATAGCCTATGATTCAGAGCATGATTGTAGTATTGGTTCACAATGCCGGAGTCTATTGCCATGTTTAGCAATTATCATCTCTGCACTTTTTTGATGTTGATTGTAAATAAGCAATCAAAATGTGGCAATTTCTTTCCATTTACAGGTGACTTCTTCTTTTCTTTGTGCGTGACATTGCATCTCACATCCACATTTCCAGCGGAAGTTACTGATTCATTCGGGATATGATACCATGATACACTAGGCATGGGTACGTGCAAATGGTGGACGGCTAAATGTACCTTAATACATAATTTGATGGTGATTGTAGGTGGTCTCTACCCTAAACCCGAAACTGCAGTATGGCACAGCATTTACAAGTTGCATCCTGTTGACACATTCTGTTTACTAGTGAAAAAAAGATGCCTTCGACCTAAATTTCTGATGTTCTTCTATTGGGTTCTCTGTGACATTTCCAAGAGAGGTAACTTCGACTGTCTTTTATTAGAGAGATTATAAATTAAATTCCATCACTAACTAGAGGTTTTGATGTATTTGGCACGAATGCTTTTAACCCGAAGCTGATTTGTATTGATAATTCGTAGGCTCTGCTGGAATACGAGGAAACTGAGATAGTGGAGGCTGATACTTTGTTAGAACTTTCAGGTTCCTCCATAAATGTCAGTATTCATGGTTTTTCATGTAGCAGAAAGGCCCGAGTTTGATTTGCAAAATTTTGCAAATTATTACCTTCGTTCATGGGATGCTAGAGATCAGTTAACGAAAGCTGATGCTCTGACAAGTACAAAAACTCAACCTTCAGAAACCAGCGAACCAAGTATATATGTTCTTTTTAATGTTCATTTAGACATTTTGAAGATTGTAATGGTTGCTTGGTGTATGAATCTGTCAACTTTTGAGAGTTAACGGACTTCTCTCCTTTTCTTTTTCGATTTCAATGAATGTGTTAAAAGAAGTCACATAACTCATTTCTCTGTAGCATTTCAGCAAGAAATATGTGAGAAAAAATTGAAGAAATTGTCACCATTTGCAAAATTTCATCTTCTGAAGCCATGTCAACGATTCCATGGTTCTTTGAAAATCATAAGATATATATAAAGATCGATTGAGGTTCTCTTGCAAACAAACAATTTAAGTAAATTTGTAAATTACGCATCAAAACTGCGTTCTTTTTTATCCCATCCCACACCTAAAGATTTGAACCAAGGGTAGCAAATGCTATTTACATTGATACGTTGGCTGTCCAATGGAAATTCTTTGTCCCAGTTCAAGCTACACATAGGTTTCTACTTATTCCCATTCAACGGTCGCCGGTGGCTTGGATGTAATGTCTTGGCAGACACGGTTTACACCGCGGACGCTATTGCATATCTTTGCAACCACATCAACGAGGAACTTGTGCTCGAAATAATACCTGAAAGTGGGGAAAAAATATATATATCAGTAAAGATTTGTAATGCACAATGAAGAACAAAGGAAGAGAATATTTCATGTTACTTTGTTTGGAATTGAAGGATAAGAATCATGTTAAATTAAACCATGAAGCAAATGTAGTAAAAGAAAAGAACAAATTCTGTTGTTCTATCATCTCAATCGACCTAGGAAAAAAATAAATGCAAAATCACATTTTTTTCTCTCCCCAAATTTGTTTTCTTTTGCATTTTTCTTTTTCATGTGGCACCCAACAAACGGAACAAATAAATGGGGGAGGAAAAAGGAAATGACTGATATGTAACTATTGTCCTATGTCCTTGTTCTTCCCCTCATGTACGCACAGGCGCACGGACACAGACACATTAACGCATGATGGAGGAAGAAAGGTACTGCCCAATAGCTTTACCTTCTGGCAAGGTGGAATCTTCTAGTTCCTTGTTTTGCTTCAAATCTTTTTGTTAGTTTTTTTTTTTTTTTTCCCCTCTAGTCTGGAAGCAGTATCTTGACCATGGTAAAGAGGGATAAAATATCCCATGATCCAAACCAGAAGTTCAGAATGAAAAAACTTTGTTGCAGCATAAGGAAATTAAAATGGTCTTGGAATGACCCTCCTTCCAAATTAAGGCCAAATTTTTTTTGAACGAGTTGGAGAAAGAACATGCCACAAAGTGCAGGTCTCAAGTTCTTTGGTGTTGGAACACTCCTTTCTAAAATTCTTAGCTCTTGGTGACAAACTACTTGGATAACAATAAATTCTCCTCTCCCCTACATTATACCAACTTCCCCCTCTTAATCAGTCTTTCCCTTCTCTTCCAGGCAGCAATAATCAACATAGTTGAACAATTTCATTCTGGAAAAAAAAAAAATGTATTTAAAATTGTATTTCCCACATTTTCTTTTTATATTTTTTTCATGTGCAAATCTTTTTTGTAAATATTTTACATTAACTGTTTTAAGAAAATATCCAAATACATTTCTAGCTAAAAGAAAATATTCAGGCTTTTGGTAAAGTTTATAAATGTTTACAAGTAAAATCATTATCAAATTATTATAAGTTTTAATTCAACATTATATAAAGGGTTAATTACAGTCATACTCCCTATAGTATGGAGAGTCTGTCACTTAACACCCCTGAAATTTAAAACTCTTAAAAAACCTCCTGAATATCTTAACGGTGTCGGTGTTTAGGGCACGTGATGTGCACGTGTTATAAAAAGTCTAAAACACCCCTAAAACTATGACTCCTCCCTCTTCATCCTTCTTCTAATAATCTCTCTCTCTCTCTGTGACCGGGAAGCAGCAGTTCCTCCTCTCTCTCTCGCTCTCGCCGGTAGAGAAGCAGCGGATGCAAGCTGCAGCAGCAGCAAGTTTCAGTAGCAGCAGCAGTAGTGCAGCAAGCTGCTGCTGCAGCAATGCAGCAAGCTGCTGCCTGCTACTGTGCACAGTTACAATTGCTACTAAGAGAGGAGGGGAGGGGGGGGAGAGAGAGACATGAGAGTGAGAGAGAGAGAGAGAGAGAGAGAGAGAGAGAGGAGGGAAGGGGAGGGGGGAGAGAGAGGGAGGGGGGAGAGAGAGACACGAGAGAGAGAGGGGGGGGAGGGGAGAGAGAGAGAGTGATGTGTTGACTTAAAAAATGGAATGGGTAAAATAGGTATTAGATAAAATGAGTGTACTTTAGTATAAAAGGGAGTGACAATAACTAACTGCTCATTAACATGTGTAACAGTTTAGCGGATTTTTTGAGAGTTTCAAACTTCAGGGGTGTTAAGTGACAGACCCCCCATACTATAGGGGGTCTGACTGTAATTAACCCTTATAAAAATATAGACATGCATGCATAGATGCTCGTGCACACACGCACAAATACACGCACACACCCGAGAGTGTGTGCGCATGCATACACACACACGTGTGTGTAACCATAACTAACAAAGTACAGGCTAAGTTTCACATTAGGTCAAATTCGGAACAGAATCAGTTTTCTTAAATCCATATCTTAACCATTGCAGGTGAAGATCATATCAGGTTCCGACCAATTTATCCTGGAGTAGCTTCCCGGTCATAACTAGTACCAGGACTACAAATTCAATGCCTAAATCTTTAATGTCCCATAGTGAGATGCAATTAACCAATCATCTTTTTAATCCCTTTCTAATTCTTGGTCATCTTATTCCCTTCATTCTTGCACATCCAACACCAATGAACACAAAGAAAGTTTAAAGAGGATAGTTTTAAGGTAGTCATATCAGGAGAAAGCTTGTGAGACCCTTTATGTTCCTTGACAGAAAGCAACCAAGAAAAATAATTCCGCATATCATTTATATTTTAATACTAAGTTATGGTTTAAATGGCATGATGCAGATGTTGCTTGGCCTGAAAGATGCAAACATCAGACACAAGACTTTTATCAAACTTTAGATTTTGGTAGTCTTTTATATCCCTGGAACATATAATCAAAAGACTAACAATGCCAACCTTTTGGTTGATAGTTTCCCCTTGTGTAAATGTTTTGAAAGCAAAGTATAAAAAAAAAAAAAAAAAAAAAAAAAACTATCAATATAGCTTGGATTGTAAGTGATGACAATGATAAGTTTATGACACGTGACTATTATACCAGTCATTTCCCTCTTTCCTCCTTGCTTTTCCCTCTCCTCTTCCTCTTTCCTTCATACCTTTATCATCTCTTAGTTATTTTATTTGCTATATTCACTCCCACCAATCAAAACCCTAAAAGGCAAGATTAGTGAGTTGTATGTTGGTAATGTGTAATATGTGTGGATAAAGCTTGGAACAGTGGAGATTGCCCCTCAACTCGTAGTCATATTAACTCCTTGTTGTCATTAGTTGCTTGCTGGGGGAAATCCAGAAGGTAAGGGGAAAAGGGGAAGGGAGAAGGGTGTAAAAACAGTAATTTTGCTCACAAATTAATGGCAAGAATATATTCACAGGAGCATTTCACTAAAATATGTCACTCACCAATCTGCAGTCATCCCATCCTCGCTCGTGATTGCTCTAAGGACAACAACGTGAGAATGTGTCCTCTGATCACCCTGGACCCCAACAGACTGTACAGGCAAAAAGACAGCAAAAGCTTGCCAGATTTTATCATAGAGTCCAGCATCCCTGATTGACTGAACAAATATCTCATCCACCTGAGAGCATAGGAGAAGTGTCAAATAAACAAAAAGACCAAATATTTACTAATAAAACAAGTTTTTCTGTACTGCATAGCCAAATATAAAACCTGGCGCAAGATATCCAAAGCATTTCCTTCTGTAACATCACCCAAGACTCGAACAGCAAGGCCAGGTCCAGGAAAAGGGTGTCTTTTCAAAAATGCTTCAGGAACATTCAAAATACTCCCCAACTTCCGTACCTTCCAAAATGATAGATAGAAACAGAAATCAGTAGGGAAAAATCTAGAACATTCAGAGAATAGAATGAACAATAGAATGAGCATATTATTTTACTATATCCAAGGAAGTTATATTATTACACTTCCTGGGTGCATATCTAAAGCTGAAAGAAAACAAATGAAACATATAGTTTGAATTGTGATCATAGAAATGAAACCTCGTCTTTGAAGAGAAGCTTAAGTGGTTCTATTAGTTTTAACTTCATGTCTTTTGGGAGCCCTCCAACATTATGATGGCTCTTGATTGTGTGAGAGTGAGACCTTCCACTTCCGGGGGGTGGACATGACTCTATAACATCTGGATATAAAGTTCCTTGAACCAAGAATGCAGGTTTTTTCCCCAGTTTTTGTTCCAACTTTAGAGCAAAATCATCAAAAATATTGATGAATTCTCTTCCAATAATTTTTCTTTTAGTCTCAGGGTCTTTGATGCCCTTTAGCTTACTAAGAAATTGTTCAGATGCATCAACACAAGTAACTGGCAAATGCAGGTCACTTTCAAAGGTTGCCATCACCCGTTCTCTCTCTTTATACCTACAAAGGAAAAAAATGGCATTTGGACGACAAAAGGATTAAGGAGACTAAAAAACAAAAAAAAATAAAAAATTCTCCGAACAAACAGAGAGCAAGACCTCAATAAGCCATTGTCAACGAAAACACAATGAAGCCTGTCTCCAATTGCCTTGTGAACAAGGGTAGCTGCAACAGTAGAATCAACTCCTCCTGATAATGCACAAATCACATGTTCATCGGGTCTGACCATGTCATTGATGACTTTAATCTCTTCTTCAAGTACATCTTGCATCTTCCAGTCAGCAGTGACCCCGCAAACATCAATTAGAAAATGGCGTAATGTTTCCATTCCTTGTGTTGAATGTGTGACCTGTAAAGGCATCAAAAGAAAGCATGTGAACTTTAACAAACAAGCAAGTTGGAAAACTTTGAAATGACTGTCTAATGAGAATAAAGAAAGAGTTCATAGAATATTGTATTGACTTCTGATGAATGATTAAGATGCAAGAGTTAATGGAATTTGTGACCAGGAGATTTTCATATTTATTGTTAACAGGGAATATTATGATCATTATACATGATGTCATACGAAAAAAATTCATAAAACTGTAAATATGGACGGCCTGCTTTTTGCTAATGCGCGCATTTTTAAATATTACAGAGAGTGTCTCCTAAATCATATTCTTTATTCCATAAAAAAATTATACTGCCATCAAGAACTAATACTTGAGTTTTTCAAATTCCCAGTGTTTGCAATGGGGAAAGAAAAGGATAATGATTTCCATCCAAATGGTACGACATTATTTTCGTATTCTTGTAAGTTCCACTGAACTCAGGAATAAAGAAAAAACACTTCCTGCAAAATCAAAGAGGTCATAAAAATTACTTAATTTTCTTCTCCAGGAAGCAAAACGTATCCACTTACTAAATATGTCTAGATGAGTCCACACAAAAGATCTACTTGAATTGTCTAAAATAGAAAATCAGTTTAAGCAAGCCATGTCCTTCAAACAATTGAATATTAAGGCTAAAACAGTACAACCAAAGCAAGAACTTCCTAATTTTGCAGATTGCAAGTGTCCAATTTTTTCATTGGCATTTGCAATTATGGTAACTAGCATTTAACCTCCTGGGATAATGACAGTAATGGCACCTATAAGCCCTAGACATGCTTAAGTAGTTAGATTTGGAAGTCATTACTTGCTTCACTTTCAAGGCTTCACTGTTGATATTCACACAAACAGATAAACAAAAACAAAAAAAGAAAAGGAACAAACAACTACCATCAAACCTATACTTTCTTGGAAAACCATTGCAAGTATAGTAGGAATCCAGATCCACCACCTTTAACATTTTCATGACTAAACAAAAGAATTCAGCAATTTCAACTAACAAAGAGCCTGGAACCCGTACAATCCAACCATTCCTTTATCAATCCCAACAGTTAACTAAGTTAAAACAAAAAGCATGTCCTGCCTTAGTTACAAGACAAAACCATTAATCTTCTATCAAAATAGCACAATAATTCTCCTCAAGGAGCGGCATTTTCATGGAAAGTTGTCACTTTCCGACATTACAGTAGTGAAATAATTCAATCCCAGTTACATTTAATGGAAGCTTTCCCTGCCATGTCCTCATTGTGAGTTAGTTTAACCTAAACCACACTTTCCCCTTCCCAGTCACAAATAAATCAGCAATTCACTTGAAACATGAATTAGTTGCACTATAAGAGACCTAATCTTCCTCTGAAAACTAATGCAAGCCCAAACAATTTTAAGAAAGCCAACAGCTTTCCCCATCCCACCAAAATTGCTAAGCCTAAAACATACACAGGCAACTTGCTTTGTAAGCATTTCCCCTTCCATTCATAGTAAAATTCTAGAAACAAAACCATTTTAAACTTGATAAAGCTACAACGCTTGCAACAAAATTCAAGATTAAACGGTCAGTCAAATAAGTTTCACCCAAAACATATCTTCTCCCTTAAATTCTTAGCAAAAGCAGCCACTTTAACAACAAGACATAGTAATTTATTTATTTATTTATTTTTTGAAAAAAGTGTACAATGAAAAATGTAAGATTATACCTCTGGATGATACTGCAGCCCGTAAAACTTCTTCCTCCGGTTCTCGATGGCCGCGACCGCCCCCTGCACGCTCCTCGCCACGACCTCGAACCCCTCCGGCAGCCGAACGACCTCATCCCCATGGCTCATCCACACCACCTGCTCGTGGGCCCCGCCCACCACCTCCCCTCCCAAAACCCTAATCTCCATCTTCCCATACTCCTGCTTCTCACCGATCCCCACCACTCCTCCCAATGTCTGGACGATCAGCTGCATCCCGTAACAAATCCCCAAAACAAATATCCCGTTGGATTCGACGTAGTCGACGAATCCATCGGGGAACGAGGGGGCGCCGTCGGCGTGGACGGAGTGGGGCCCGCCGGAGAGAATAATGACCCTAGGGTTCAGGTCGGCGATCGATTTGAGGGTCGAGGTGCCGGAGATGCAGAGGGAGAGGACGTTGAGCTGCCGGATCCGGCGGGTGATGAGGTGGGTGTACTGGGATCCGAAGTCGAGGATCAGGACGAGGTTCGATTTCTCCGGGGCGATGACTCCGTTGGTGACGGCCGCGGTCGCCGCGGCGGCGGTGGCCATGGGAGAGGAGGCTTGGGGGTTAGGGTTAGGGTTTTAGAGGGGAATTGGGAAGAGAACGCGGCTAGGGTTTATTGGCGGGAAATGATGGGTAGTTATAGGGAGTTTCTAAAGGGGCACACCATTTCTAGTGAGCCCACTTGCATTTTATTTTTAGTTCGCCGGACAGTTATTAAGTAGGCTCCTTAGGAAAAGTAGTGTGTCCATTTAGAAACTCCAGTAGTTATAAGGTCGCGGTATGGGTTAACGGGTCTCCTTCCGAAACGAAGAATGAGGCCTAGGATTTTTCATAGTTATGAACTTAGGATTAAAATAGAAACATCCAACACTTACTATATAAGAGTTTATCATTATATAAATACATATTGTTTAAAGAAACTCTTTATCGAAAAAGGCTATAAATATTAAGAAATTATAAAATTATCATCCATCGGATTTTACATTGAGCACATATTATATCATTATGCGTTATATAGTATTAAAATCAGATATAGGCTTCTTATTAAAAAAAAAAAACTTTCTTATTACCAAAAAAAAAGAAAGAAAAATGCTCCATTGGATAGAAATTAAAAGGAAAAAAACGAGTAGTTGTAGCGCTCTCTTTTAGTATAATTTTCTTTTTGTCACATATTATAATTTTATTTTCTTTTTGTCACATACATTAAGATGGATAACTCCTATTTTCTCTACCAATAAAAGAGAAAATGACTCAAAACAACTATGTATCATAAACTTACAATCTTTTCCATATCAAACAAATATATCTTATCATGTTTAATTCTTATTACGGTAAACATGAGATACGGATAAGTAGTAAAAATTCCTCTGAACATGTCGGTTGCTTGACTTCAATAACAGTAAAAATCTCAATATTTATCAAGCACATATAAGTCACTATAAGTGAGGCTCAGTACAGCGATAAATTACAGAGAGATTAGAAGAAAGTAAACAAAGATTTGAATCCTATATAATGAAAATAAAATGTTTACTAATATCAAATAAAAGGAACTTTCATTCCATTTTAAGGCATCATAATCTCAATTTTTGATACTCTCTCATCATTCTTCAGCCTCTGATTCGAAATTCATCCTGTGCGAAGTTTCATCATAAATAAGAGTTCTTCAAATATGTGATATCTTCTCGAATTCTTGCTGGTGCAGTCTGGACTTTGTTAGACCTGCAGATAGATTTACTAGCTTCATGAAATCTACTGACTTTATTCCAAAACAAACACAAATAATAAGAAAAAACGAAAAATCTTGGACATTTTTCTTCAACGTTCATATATCTGGAAGAAAAAAAAAATTGATGATGGATTTATATACCTCAGACTTTATATGCATACACTGTCACAGACAATCAAAGCTGACTACAGAAATATACCAAAGTAAAGATACTAATAAGACGTGGTTGCAAGTATGAGACACTAATATCATCGCGGGCAATTGAATAGAATTTTCTGTGAAAGTTTAAATAGCGTGCAACGTGTGCTCGTTAGTCTATTTTATTAATTATATGGGAGACAACTTAATTGGAATAAGAAGTACTATAGATTGACAGAACTATGTGTACCTCCAAAGATTTTGGTTGTCAGATGCCCAACATGCAAACATTGTAGAGGAACCATAGATTCTCATAACGAAGGCTTTTCATTAGTCAATCACTGTATCGAATGCAGTGCATGAACTAAGATTTTGTGATATATATAATCAAATGAATGTTGTAGGAGCCACCCAATTTAACTAACTTCGTGAAAATAAAAAAAAAAATTAACAAGAATAGAATTCACACATAAACTTTGTACTCTTATATTGGTTCGACAAGCATAAAACAAGTGATTTTCCGATCATAATTTGATTGCATTAAGATCCGTATTGAATCTATTCTTATTTGTTATAATAATGAATGAGCTTACTAGAGCTATTCATGATGAGATACCTTAGTGTATATTATTTGCTACAATATTGTTTTAAACAATGAGACGAGAGCGGAGCTAAATGCCAAGTTCGAGCCATGAAGGCAAACCTTAGAATCATGAAGTTTTAGATTTAATAGGTTCAAAAAAGAGTATATAGAGTGCAAATTTAGTAAACGAAAGACGTGATGTTATAGTGTTGTGACATTGGACAAGCAAGAGATACAAATGAATAATCGGTTTAGGTACTTGAATTCCATTATTCAAAATGATGGAAAGATTAATAGTAATATCAACTATAAAATTCAGGCTGGTTAGTTAACATTCCATTAAGAATGAAAGAAAAATTTTATAGGTCTGCTATTAGACCAGTTTTGCTATATGACATGGGGTTGGGCTATAAAAAAATGTCATTAAAGAAGACGAGTGTAGCAGATAATGCATACTTTGTTGGATATCTGGCAACACTAAGAGAGATAAGTGAGAAATGAGGATATTCTTGCTAAGATAGATGAGCTCCCCATAAAAGAGAATATGTGAGGAAATAGCCTACGATGGTTTAGTCACGTGCTATATAGACCAATAGATAACCAGTTCAACAAGTGGAGTTTATCAATATAAAGCAAGTTAAAAGAGCAAATGGATGACCGAAGAAAACATAGATGGAGGTGATAACAAAATGATATGCATGCTAAAGGCTTAAAGAAAGAAATATTGCTAGATAGGAATGAGGGAAGAAGAATCATCCATGGCATGATTATCTTTTGGTTCATTTAGCCTACTTGGAAAAAAGGCTTAGTTATTGTTGTTATTGTATAGGATAAGCATAAAACAAATCATATTCAATGTTGATATACAATCATATATGCAATATAAATGCAAGCATATATTACTGAAATTTGATTACCTTAAATGCAAGCATATATAAATGTAAAACAAATCATCAGATGTGTACGATCTTGTCCTCAATTTGATTACTTTGAAATTTTACCATCAACTTCAGAATGACAACTACAATGTCAGGTCTTGATACAGGTCACCTCCCAACAATGAGTAAATTTCTCTGTAATGGGTGTAAAAATAATTCATAGAATATAACCTCACCATGTTATATATGCACCTTACTACATTAAATATTGGCATAAAGTTGTAACACATTTGAATTTCTAATCATATGCATGCACCAAATTGACTATCAAGTATTTGACTTCTTGAAGAAGCAGAATGTCAAGCAATTATGGTTTAAACTTTCGCGACTTGGGCCATGTGTTTGTTAAGACATGGAAATGCTTCTTGTATCTTAAACCCAAGTTGATGAATTACAATGTGTGTGTTGTGGATATCAAACATGCACAACACTCGGTTTCTCAGTTTTGGTACCTGCCGGGACCAAAGATTTCTGCCTTAAAAGGAAATAGCATCACACAAAAGTTTCCTGATCTTGGTCAGTTCTGTGCAATTTTGGATACTGCTAAATTCTAGTTCAAGGGACATATGTTGCAGGTTTCAGCAATGACACACATAATAATTTGACAGATAATTATCAGATTCAGAGTACTATCATCTCTCATTTAGTATCAGAAGTTGCAGCAAATTAGGTTGGTTATCCACTTATCGTGGCTATCTTCTATACTTTTGCATCCACATTTGGAAAATTTCAGCTTCGTCAGATATAACAGATAAAGAGTGATCATATCTGTACTCATTCTCATCATTTGGTTATTATATCAAAGGAATGCACAGGGTTAGGGAATGTGAAGTTTGCATATATATTACAATTTTACAGGATTAGGGAATCTTAGATTCTTACATGTTAGATTACAATTTTCAAGAATTTTTTCGGTTTCTTAACTCCCCGTTCCCTATATATTAATTCACTGCCAATTCTGAGCAGGCAGTCCTTAATTTTGTTAGCTATGTCGTTGACATTGTTTAACATTGTAGATGCAGAAAAAAAGGTGCAATATTCAACAGTTATAATATCTTTACCTCTACATTCTTACTACGATTACAATTTTCAAGTATTATTTGATTTTAACCTGACAGTTTTACTTTTCCGTTACACATGAGACTACTGCAAGATATAAAACAGAAACTTTTCATATCAGCATGCAAGAACACAAGGAACTTTAACAAATACCTGCAGAAAGCTAATCATAGTCGATAAACTACTAGAAACTACTAAACAACCAACTTCAGACAACCCCAGTGTTCCCCCTTTCACTAACATATGATGTTGCCGGTGAGGCTCATATGAAGTGGTAGGGTAAAGCTCTACCCCAAAGGCTTGTGCTTCTTGACAAGTTTGATCAAACTAATGCCAATCAAAACTCAAACTGTATGCCAATTGTAGTTTCATTCTTTATGTCCACATGTTGTGTAGTTCCTGAAGAATCTAATGAAAAAACCTATGTCACTAATATTTTTATTAGGTTTACAACAGTTGACAATAAGAAGTCTATCATTTATCCTGCTTTCTGGTAGTTATGACCGACATTAACAATTGTATTTTGACTTTCCGTAACATAAAACTATTAACATCAAATGGAGCCTAGAGGTACTTGAATAAACTAATAGCAAGTTTGCTCAATATTCTCTTCTTCATGCTGAGCTGTACCAGTCCATTCTCCTATATAAGAGCCAAGGATACTAAACAGACCAACTCGCCCTCTCTCTCTCGCTCTCCCCTCTCTAAGCTTCTAGTTCTTCTACCGACATGCCTGAGGCTACCCAGATGTTGCTTGAGCTTCCAGTCCTAGACATGTCTCGGCCTATGATACCCACCTCATCGCTCTCCGCCCTCTCACAAGCATGCAAACAATGGGGTTTCTTCCATATTGCTAACCATGGCATCTCCAAAAACCTTTATGCTGAACTTTCTAAGCTAGCGAACCAAGCGTTTGAGTTCCCTCTAGATGCCAAACTTAAGCTAGGTCCCTTATCTTCCATCAACACCTACACACCCCACTTCATAGCATCACCTTTCTTCGAAAGCTTACGGGTATCTGGTCCTGACTTCTCGTCTTCTGCCAAGAGCACGAGTGATGTCCTCTTCGAAGCACAAACTACTGAGTTTAGGTAAACATGCAGTAGCCTTCGTTCTCTTCTGCATGTTAGCGATCTTCCTTCATACTAATAACTTGTACTTGTTTTCTTTCCAGTGAAGTGCTGGGAGAATATGGGAACAAGATGACGGAGTTATCAAAGAGAATCATCGCCATACTCTTGAATTGTTTGGGCGATGGATTCGAGAAAAAGTATCTTGAATCGGAGTTCAGCAAGTGTCATGGATACTTGAGGATAAACAACTACACCCCACCTGAAAAAATCGAGGTAGAAGGGACTGAAGGACTTGGCATGCATACTGATATGAGCTGCATAACAATTGTGTACCAAGACGACGTTGGTGGGCTTCAAGTGAAATCTACGCAAGGGGAGTGGATAGACATAGCGCCTAGCAAAGGGCTACTAGTCGTGAACATAGGAGACTTGTTGCAGGCTTGGAGCAACGGGCAGCTCAGGTCTTCACAACATAGAGTCGTGCTGAAGAAGCCCGTCCCTCGCCTCTCCTTAGCCTTTTTCTGGTGCTTCGAAGACGAGAAGGTGGTATCAGCACCTCAGGATGTGGTGGAAGAGGGGAAGGAGAGGATCTACAAGCCGTTTCTGTGTCGTGAGTACATAAAATTCAGAGAGAACAGCGAGAGGGGTAGGTTCGACAAGGTTGGATATACAATCGATGGGTTTGCTGCAAATGCGGAAGTGGAGGAATGAATTTAGCTACTATTTTCTGATTTATAATTTGTATAATATATTTGTTATACATGTTTGATTATACTCGACAATAAAGTTTTAGCATCTAATATGTTTGAACTTCATGTTGGGTGACAGTTAGATCAGTAGTCTGATAAATCTCATAGGTATATGAGCAAAGCAGTGGAAAGAAAATTTGTTTGACATTGTTTTGTGACAAATTGTAATAGTTAATTGAGTTTGGTTGCTTTGTTTGGATATTATGTAAGTTTGGTTGGCTTGGATCATTTATTCTTCAACTGTACGGGGATTGTATTTATGCATGTAGGTGGAGATATATCCAGCTAAATGTAATTTCACAACCATTTATATATATATATATATATATATATATATATATATATATATATATATATATATATATATTACTCTATTATACTCTCAATATAACACATGTATTTGTGAGCATACATAGATAAAATTAATTTGTTCTCGAGGGCTGCTTAAGATGCGCATGCTTATGCACATGAACATGTTTTTTTTTAGGATAAACGATGGATATAGTCCCTGTGTTTCATTAATAAACTTTAAGAAAACAAGGTAAAGTTAGTAGATGCATGGTACATATGACCTAAGGTAATGGATGATTCCTGCCACCATACTCTATCATAGTTCAGAAAACTTGTCGATACATACAGGAGAGATAGTTAAAGATGGATTTTTGAAGGCTAACGATTTCAAGACAATAAGCTTTTATTTTCAACTATTTTCATGAAGAATAGTATGGATCACTGCACAATATAAATAATGGCCATGCTGAAAACGTAAGTGAATCCGAATCCTCATCCTCATCTCTTGAACTCTCGGTTGACTCAGCAGGAGCCATTCTTTCAAAAAGCAATCTACCCCTCTTACATAAAATGGGGTGACCGATCATGATCCACTATCTAATTTGCTCTGAAAACATGTGGGTCATCTATACACTTGATGTCCCTTCACAATAAGGCAATCAGTAACCCCTTTCTCTTTTGAGCATATCCACTACTAATGGACCCAGATCTCTGAACTAAAAGACCCATACCCTAGTAAACTTTAGCATAATGCAGCCAAAAAATGAGGAAACAAGAGAAGATATCAGCACTAGCTTATGTTAAGGCAAAGGGAGGCAGCAGCATAATTAAAAGAATTCCAACTGTTCATGTCAACTTGCCAAGATTTGGTAGGAGCCTTTCTGATGGTCAAAGCAATTTCTGAAAGGGGTAGGGCACTTGAGGGAGTGGCATTTCTTGATGAGTTTGTTGGGAAACACTTTTTAAGTGGTAGGTATATTTCAAGTCCCATAATGGCTAAGTATGGAGCTACTGTTTTATCAATCTAGGCACCGATGAATTTGAACAAGTCGAAGCATATAGTTTCAATCTTATATTGCAGTTTTTATGTCTTAGGATGACGATAGATGATGTATCATAGAGCATATTTCCATGTTATGCTTCTCTGGTTACACATTTTACGCATTATAATCTTAGTAACGTTGACATAACAGTTAAAATTTGTAAGATGAGGTTGCTTTGGGGTATTTGGTAGTCAAAGGGTTGTTCAAACTTCAAACTTCAGGTAACAACAGCTATTTTTGATGGCATCTATCGACATTTTGATTTAAAGCCATCATCATATTGATGTTACTTAATTTATAAAGTATTTCTTGCTGAATAGCAAGTATTTTAGTCTATTAAGCTACTTAAATTATATGTACTTCTAGTCCACCTTTTTTTTTTTATGCTAATACCTAACTATATCAAGAAGTTTTGAGGTGACCAGCAGATTAAGATCTTTGCAAACCTCATAAAATTTCCATTGACAACAACGACTAAGATTCAGTTCAAAAGACTTGTCGGTGATACCTATGGAGTTTGGGATTCAATACTACAATAAATAGAGACCCATCTAATAGATTTGGATGTGTTCAACTTATAAAGGTCTACGGTAGACCTGTACAAGGGGCAGGTTAGGTGCGGTATATGATGGTTAACATACCCGCATCCATTTACCAAATTCCATACCATACCCACCCCATTAACTAATCCATACCCGTTACATTTATTCAGATATCCATACCCGTTACCCATTTAACTAATTCGTATACCAAACATCAAATACAAATAAAAAATTTCAGCCATTTAACTTATTCCAATACAAAATATCAAATATAAATAACAATCTTAAGCATGAAATATATCCAATAACAAGCAGAGTATGAGGTTTTATTAGTGGTACTCAGAGTTTGGTAGCAAGACAAGATGATATGACCATCTGATTTAGATCCGAGGATCTAAATCTGTTCTTAGTTATCAGGTAAACGAGCATACCGATATGTAACAAGAATTTCTAGATCCAATCCATTTAGTTTATCGGATAAATAGATTCAGGTCATAAAATGGGTTTGTGGATACTTATATCTACCCCAACCCACCTAAATGGATCAGGTATAGTTTGGCTTCAGGTCCAAACCTGCCCCATTTACAGACGGAGTCTACAGGTGGCCAATAGGGTCATTCGGTTGCTTCTACGACAGCCATACTGTCTCCTGATGATATTGAGTCAGATTATAATAGATTTGGAAGTAATTAGTAGGCTCTGATCTTTTCAAAGGAATAACAATGTGAAACCTAGAAAGGTTCAATTCTCAAAAGTTGTCGGAGAACCGCAATATAACCGAAGACATGAGGATGATGTTAATATGAAATAAACTGGTTTCGACATCACTTGCTTATAATGTTATTCAAGCCATTTTATTGCCTACATTTGAAATTCAATATATAAAGGATGGACATGCTAAATTATCATACCGACACATATGGGTGTCAGAAAGGCCACTAACTTTTGTTCGTGCAGTTATTTTAAAAAAGTTAAACTTTATACCGAAGTGATTTAAGAATAAAATATACAGTTATGGTAGAATGAATGTTCATAAGGTTTACAACATTTTGTTTCAGCAACAAAATGGCAGAACGTATATTTTATACGCTTTACTTCTTGAGAAACTGGAAGATCACAAGGTATTAGTAACCCAATTCAGTAGATTTATCAGACGCATTCCTCAACAATACAGCAGAAGATAATATACTTAGATCCTCATTGATACAGATGAAGATGATAACTAAACAATGAACTTATATGGTATAACAGGTAGCGCACAAGATCTTAATTTTCAAATGGCTGGAATAACACAAATTTATGCAAAAGCCTTGAAATACATTGAAGCATAAAGAATCAATCAAAATATATGAAATACATTGTCTATGCACATGCACAAAAGTGTTTAACAAGTTTGATTAATTGATTCGGTCTCCTAAAACACTTGCTTTCTGCTTTCTTGGTATGTTTGTGCAGAAATGTACAATCAGCCTAGACCAACTCAAATGATAAGTACAAATAAAAATAAATGTTCATGATTTCTTCCAAAGCCTATTGGTATGTTTGGGAAAGTTACCAACCACAGAATATAATGATGACTGCAGTTCTAACATGTTGCTATCACTTCTGTTGGTGACTAGTACTTGTGGCACTGATAATCTGCCGATAATTCACCCATGTAAACCAGCTTCTAGGATTAAAAGGTCTCTTATGTAACCGTTTATGCACATATTCCGTACATTGTTCAGATATGAAACCCTACAGGAAAAAGAAATGATAAATACTTTAAAGACTCGTGACCATTTTGTTCAAATGAAATTGCTACAGCAAAACCTAATATGAGAATGAGTACCAACTACATACTACGTGCATAATTTACAAGCTTACCTATTTAACTTGCTACCAACTTCAGATGTCCTGAACTCAAGGAAGCCGAAATAAACGGTTCACAGCCAAATCCAGCACATCCACATTCTTCCTCAAGAGCTTTCTTGTATAGTTATAAGAAAATTTGTTCAGCAAATATGATGTCAAGCGTATTCTCATTCAGAGTGCATGCATTGTAATAGCAGTTAAAGAGTTTTTAAGTTTCAACCATCAGTACTTAATAACAGTTAGAATCAATGAAGATGCTTATTAACCAGCTAGGATCTACATAAGCTGCAGTATCACATCGTTAGATGTATGAGTGATGGTAACAAATAAAGTAAAAGGAACTGAATGCTCTCTGTCAAAGGCTACCTATTAAAAAAGTACAAAATGAACCCAAAATGTTTCCATAAACCAGTGCAGCAGATAAAAACACAAATATCCGCATTTTTCATAATGTTCTTCTACAAGAATAAATACCCTCTGCATATACATCTCAGCACTCCACCAGGTTTCAAGTTCTACATTTTTTATAACAGGTTTTACATGGAAAGCTTTCATATATTAGCTACAAATGAACCATAAGAAGAAAAAAAGGTGAGTATTGCAGGTTAGAAATGAAACATTATTACTACTTGGATCCAGAAATTTTAAAGGAATGACTTCATATTAGCGAGGAAAGGGTAATAGGCCATTAAATGAATAAAATGTAACGCGATACGAGGTCAGCATTCCTTATATAAGAAGGGGAAAAAAATGAAACTTATAATATGCACAAAATATATGCAGAATTTTCCCATCATGTTCTGCTCTTGATCAGCTATATAAAAGAGATTTTTTTTCCCCTTTTTGAACAAAAGCCATCGCCATCACAATCCCAATCTTCCCATTTTAATCTGATGTAAATGGAGTTCGAACTTCAAACCCATGACCTCTTCTACACTACCTCTTGCACACTTGCTAAGAGGTTCTACTACTAGATCACTATGGCACACTGGCACTAGCATAAAAGAGATTAGACAAGAAGAGAGATATAGAAGATGAACAGTGTTTAAAGTAAAAAGTTAAAAGGATACAATTGCAAAGCAAGATTTTCCATTCCCTTCAATTCTTCGCTCAATCTGCAGTATACAACATAGGAAGCATCTCAGAAAAAGAATAACTAAGCACATTAGCACTAATAAAAGCCTGGTTCTTCAGTGAAAAATAAAAATATCCAATAGACAGGACAATGAAGAGAAATGCAACATGTTTCACACAATGAAGCCACTTACCAAAAAGAAATATTTCTAGAAAAGAAAACTGTATATGGAAAAAAAAAAAATCCATTCATATATAACTAATGAAATCTTCATATCCGAGTAAAGTGTGATATCCCGAAGGGGAAAAACCAGAGACTATGGTACAAATTACAAACCATGAGAGCAATAAAACAAAAGACAGATCAGTGGTCACCCAAAAGAAGAAAGAACCTAACTCTAACCATCCAACAAGTATAAAAATGTGCACCCTACATGCTCCATCAATATCTAAATGTTTCCTTCCAATATCATATAGCAAGATTCACAATAACAAATCTTCAAGCAACTATGTAATAAAGCTTAGCATAATTCTTCCATAATTGAAGAGAGAAGAAAAGCAGCTGTTGGAAGACATAGGTGTATTGGCAGGCTCCCTTGCTTAGGAGGAGCTACCCTAGCTTCTGATAAACTAGACTGAGTGACTATGAAGACATCAAACTACTTAAGCTGCACAAAGAAACCAAATGCCACTAAAAACATGTGTGAAATGATATAGTGTTGTATGCCTTTATTCTTTTTGTTAAAAAAAATATATTATACTAACTGTATACACTTGCACAGAATGTGCTGAAATATTATTTAAACTCTAAAATGCCTTGTAAATAAATTTCTTTTTAAAGGTAAACTTATAATCTTTCTTTTATGAAAAGGATGGAAGTTTCCTTCCAGACAAAACACAAACCCATTACCCAGGCCAAATTCCCCCAATTGACAAAGTAAGCTTATAACCTATATTCTTAAGTAAGCCAAAGGAAAATCTTATTTCCGCATTACATTTAATCAAACCTATCTTAACAAGAAGAAAAGGGGAAGGTAATTACATCCTCTCGCATCAAGCAAGAAGAGAAGGGAAACTTTAATAGAATTGCATATGTCTAAGTAGAGATCCTTGTTTGTATACATAAAGTATGAACATTACTCAACACCAATCTGAATATGCATTTATTTTCATTCATAAGGTAATGCATCCTGAACAAAATTTTCAATTATAGATACTAATTATCATGTCTTGTAAATGCACGTATCTGCATTTAAAATGAAACATGAATGTATTACTTCTTAAACAATTCACTAATAGTCATATCCACTTCTTTTGTGCTCCTAAGGTAAAATGGTTTTAGTTTGAAAAGAAACATAAGAGAGATAGGATACACTACAATTACATGTTTTCTAAGAGACACTATGATTGCCAAATGCTAGTGTGAAGGAGGAAAGAGAGGTCCAGTTTGTTTACAGTCCTGTTGGTGAACCAATTTACGTAGCATGAGTCAATGAAAAAGAGAAAGGGCTCACTGCAAATACAGCTTTAATTTTATTACAGACAATATGACTGCCAAATGAAAGAAAACATCCAAACTCTTCTTTTAATCGAACTATTATTGCCAAATACTCCTGTCAGTTTAATGCCAGTTCTAGGTAGACCTAAAAACCTGGTTAGAATATATACAAAGTCATTGCAGCAGGGCAACTACTGTGATGGATAGTAGAGTCTAGACTATAATGAGACACTGACACTCGGAGCAAAATGTTGTGCATAACCTTCCCTATTTTCTTTTATCGCATAGGTTAATCATATGTACTACAACGTAAAATGAACAAGAAAACTTAAGTACCTCAAGCATGAATTAATATACCGGTTTCCCTTTGTTGCTGCATCAAGTGCTGCAAGGAAAAGTAAAGATTATGCAAAAATATTATCAGAGAGAATTTTGCCTTAGGAGATTCAAAGAATGACAAATGACGAATGGTCATGATTGCAAGACTAGGAGAACGCCACCCCAAGAAAAAGGTAAGCTAGAAACAGAAAGACCAGAATTGTGTTTATGGCATAACAATGCTTAAAGAAATGACCAATATAAAGGTGCAAATGCAAGTTTAAAGTCCCTATGATTGCTACTTGAAAGTTTAACCTCATTATCATTTACGGAAACGAATCTGTCATACATCTTCCCCCCCCCCCCCCCCCTCCTCCTGCCGCTTTTTTTTTTTTTTTTTTTTTTTGATGAGAACATCTCTCCATAAATAATTCTATTAAAAAGAGTTTAACATACAATACTAATAATTAATGGTTCACCCAAATGAGTTACCAGATTCCTGTATGGATCCAACAATATCACTGAAGCACTGCATGTTATCCACTGATGTGCTTGTAACCTACATGAAATAAGTTATGCTATCAGAGATCCTTGGCGAAATAAGAAAAAAGGCAGGATGTCAATTTGTTTCCTGATCCATTAAAGAAAGCATCCAAGTAACATTAACCTTCCTCCTGTTAGTGTTTAATAATATTCATCAGGAGAATAATCAGGATTAGAAAAACCAATATAAACAATGTCAAACTACATGAAAAATTAGAAAATGGAACATGTATTTAACAAGCTAAACAAAAGTAGTCTAAAGAGCATAATTAGATTTTAAGATTGACGGTAGTACTAGTACCAAACAAGCAAAGATGTAACTAGGAAATGCTGGAACCACGGAATGACGGAATACAATATCTCAAAGATCAGAGAAACAAATTCTCCCAAGAAAAAAAACAGTAGGAAAGATGAAGAAATGGCCCTAGAACTCGTCCTATATGTCTTTGCAAAGCACAAAAGATGGTTACAAGCTATAATCTTGATGCACATGTTGCAGGTGGAGTTCCTTCTTTTCCAAATAAACATGTTGAGCAACTTTGTTGTGAATTGATATTTCATGCAAAACTGCCGAATGCAATCCAATTATTTACAACTCTCTAGAGTCTACAATAAAGTATAAAGTAAGCTTCTATTCAACTACGAGAATTTGAACTAAGCTAGCCATATTGACACAAAATACAGCAATAGTGCAATCAGAAATAGTCCATTCAAAAACATATTGCAAAATGATAATTTCACACAGGGTTTTTTTTTGCCCTTGCACTTGCAAATAGGGGTGCAATGGAATGGGTACGGATCAGAGATTAGTATCTCATATTTGTTTTTGTTTTTTCCTTTCCAAATACGGGCAAGGATGCAGATCATTTTGAATCATAAAAATCATTACCACATCTGGAACAACAGAAATGGATATGATACAGATATTTATTAAAATGGATAAGAATACAATAAAATAATTTCATATTAGGCATATATGATATCGATACGGGTATTATTCAGTTAAAGTTAATGCTTAAATCTAAAAAACATAAGTTGCATATATTCCAGCTTATCCCACCACATTTCATGTCCATCCCGACTGGCAGCCATTGGGTCTCCCTATCTCTCCTCAACTTATAAGTTAATCCTCTGGGTTTCCCATCTCTTCTCAACTTATAAGAATATAGCTATCCAGATCCGAATTAGGATTTTAGGATGCAGATTTGGATCTGAAAATAATTTCAGAATAAAAACCATACCCGTATCTGGATACGGTTTCAGTATGAAAACCCTTAACATACTCAGAAAGATATGGATCCAAATCCAAATCTAGTCATATAAGATCATATCTGTTTGCACCCCTACTTGCACGGGCATAAATGCGATGCTCTGATGTGGATATAAGGCCTTAAAAATGGCACTCATCTGCTA
The DNA here is from genome assembly GCA_036321105.1 of Dracaena cambodiana. Lineage (NCBI taxonomy): Eukaryota > Viridiplantae > Streptophyta > Magnoliopsida > Asparagales > Asparagaceae > Dracaena > Dracaena cambodiana. Next base: position 49,877,981 of record JAYEPQ010000007.1, read on the forward strand.
TCCAATGTCTTACAGTATCGAATCATAATATTTCAAGGGATCAAAAGGGTGAAAGAGATACTACGGTTAGACGCTAGTGCCTCATAGACTATATATCCCTTTACTTTAAATAAATATTTATTGCCCATTACGCCATTAGAGCAGACTCGTCATCAACAAGCAGTGTAAGTTCCAACCCCCACAAAAGATATACTCATACGTATAAAGACTTATTAGGTTAAGGTTTTCCGAGGGCATTATGAGCAATGGAAAGGTTTCTTCTGAAACAATTCATGGTTTCCAAAATGTTAAAGTTCGTTTTTTTTTTTTTCCTAAACCAAAAATAGAATCTGAACTAAGCTAGCCATATTGACATCTAAAACCCTAGCTCCACAGTAACCAATCAACATCAAAATCACAACTTTAACACATCAATCTGCTGCTTCTGGCGACCTAAATCCAAAAGGCGAAGCTCATAACCGAACTGACCTCGGATAGAGCTAGCCGAAGCGAAGAGAAGAGAGAGGCATAGCTCTCGGCAATGGCGACGGAATCCCTCTCCACGACCTCAAGTGCTTTGAGTATCTCCTTCCGATCGAGCGCAGCAGCGGCGGGCTTCGCCTCCGTCGGATCCGTGTCCTGAGGCTCGCTAGGGTTTTGAATGGAGGTTTCGAGATTTTGGGGATTTTGATCGCCGTTTTCTTCCATTTCTTCGATCGAGACGACACAAACTGGCCGATCAATTGGGGGCAAAGTCATAAAGAGCTCGCGGACTGAACTCTGACGAGGGCCTGTATAAATTTGTATGGGCTGAAACCAAGGTAAAAGCCCAATGAATGATCCCAATCCTCAGACCCAGAATTTATTCAGAAAATATTATTCTCGACGAAGTCAAATACCAACCAAAATCTCACTTAATATAATTGTCACAGTAAAATCAACTGAAACTCACCTATCCACGCTCATTGGAACTTGATCTCCGGTACTTGAAAGTGAGAGATTTCGGGATCTACTACAATTTTGCTTACCAGAAAAGACTCATTCATATTTATATAAATAAGATCACACCCTCCGAAAAGGGAAAGTTGAGATGAGCACTTGTGCCCTAAAGGAAGAGATAGAGACTATGTAAACGTTGTATCCTCTATCTCAGTAAAAGTTCATGTCGAATCGGAGCGTTTGGTTAAAACGTTGAGTATGACGTATTTCTAGTAGTCTAAGTAAATCAGTGAATCACAAAAAGATTCTTCTATTCAGTTTTGCAAGGGCGGCGGGCAAAGGAAAAAGTCATAGTCATAAAGTTCAAAAATCACCAGACAGCATTGGGTAGGGAAGTCAACCGAGAATGTAAGGTATTACGATTATAAACTCCCTTCATGAGAGACGAGTAGAGTAAGGAAAAGGTAGTCAACCCGCTAAATCCAGTAATCCTACTTTATCTTCTTTCTCACTTTCTGTTACTCAATTTGTGTTGAATTTGGTCCAGATAATCTAGTAGACGAATTTCAACGCAAACACAATTCTTCCAAGAAACATGATGTAGCTAGCAATTTATTTTGGTAATTTTGAAATTTTTTAAAGAGGCGACCAATACAAGCGAGAGACAAAGGCAGCTTGTAATTATTGTCAATTGACAAGAAGGGTCATTAGCTATCCCTTCTTGTCAATTGTCATATGGATCAAGCTGGTCGAAGAAGGGGAATTCTACTTGAGAACACCCAATTACTCAATGAGCACATATTGCAAAGTCGGAGATTAACGGTTTTCACAATGTTCGTAAACGTTCGGAGACTAATTTCCAATCAAGGGAGAAGATAAGGGTAAACCCAGCCACAAAATGAAATGAAAAACCATAAAATGAAATGAAAAACTTATAATGTTTTAAAACTTTAAGAGGTAAGCTCATTGAGCAAACTGGTGTGCTCAAATAGAATTTCCAGTCGAAGAATATTTGGTTTACCCTACACTGTCAAAATGTAGCTCCTCCGTCAAAATGTAGCTCCTCCTATGAAGGACTGCATGCTGCATTTTATGTTTTGCACACTGCATTCCAAGTGGAGCTTCCTTGTTCTTTTTCCCTTTTGCTTGCCTCGTCAAGCTAAGCTCAAGCTTTATTTTGGCAAATTATAAGCTCGGCAAAACTCCTTTCTACTGTAAAAAATGTTACTTTTGGGATGTTAAAACTTACTGCTCTTTTTTTCTTGAAAGGATGTTAAATCTTACTTCTGATCATATGAATTTTTTTTTTCTTTTATAACGAAGAACGGTGAGAATTTCTCCCTCCGAGGTCCATTAAAGATCCTTAACAGACCATAGTACAAAATACGGGATACATGTTATATAGGGTAGTCATAAATAAAAGTTCTTTAGAATACGCCAAACAAAAGTAAATCACCAAGTGTTACACTCCAGTTCAAATCCCTCACACCGACAGTGACTTCATCGTGGCTTGGCCTTCATCACCTCCAGGAGACCCTTCTTAGACTAGTATCATCTCATGGTCAATTTCAACTCCATTCCCGAAGGTGTCTGTCTTGTCTTCGTCGGAGAGCATACATGTCCGCATATGGATGTCAGAATGGATAGTTAATATGCATTCCTCTATAGAATGTGCAGTGCCTCTGAATATCCTATTGTTACGCTCTTTCCAGACATTCCAGTCCATGGATGCAAGGAGTGTGTGAGAAGGTGCTCCTTTGTATCAAAGAGCACAGTCATGTTCCCGTATGCTAAACACATCGACATTTGAACACGGAATCACATCACAACATAATGTGGGCAACAGACTCCTCTCGTGTCCACACAAAGTGTGTAGATGCGAGGTTCTATCCATTCCTGTCTCCGAAAGTTATCCCATGTCAATAACGCATTTTTCTACGATTATAGCCTAAAAAGACAACTGTTTGTTGCGTCCCATCTCCATTGAGGCATGTTCTGAAGATTCTCAACATCGGGCAACATACCAAGAACATCTAGATTCTCATAAACTGATCATATGAATCGTTACTTTCTAGATCTACCAATATAGTCAGGAACAAAACAAGTGAAATAGCAAAGTGAAAATCCCCGAAACTTTCCTTTTTCGTAATCCATAAATGCTATGGCTTCGAGAACAATCAATAGACAACAATAATACCATCACCTGCAAGATATTTTACATCACGCCGGAGGTTGTTTTCCTGATCACCATCTTGCCCGACTCGTCGTTCTCAAACACCCTCTCGATCAACTCATCCCAGCTCAGCCTCTGCCTAGCTGCAGACGATGATGAGGCCGAAGAAGCCTCTGCAGCTCCTACAGAACCGTCATCAAACGTGCCATAGAGTGACGGGGAGTAGGCATCCGGCACTTCCAAGGTCACGGCTCGGCGGAGCGCAGCCCTGTGCTCCTTGGTGTGCTCTCGCTCGAGGGTCGCCTGTCTCTCCATCTTCTGGCTCGCGGGGGTCGCCATGATTTGGTCCTCTTGAAGCATCAACTGCATTTTCAAGGCCAAGGCATAAGCTGCTATACTTGTAAGGATACAGAGATTTCAAAGAGTACAAGGGACTTACGTCTAGGGCCCTTTGTGCTTCTCTCTCTATCCAGATTATCGCGTGGTCGGACGTGGCGTTGCAGGAAAGGACGATGTGCTCGAACCTCCCATCCACAGGCACGGCTGTTCTGACGACCGGAGGAAACCGTCCGCACCTGTAACAAGGGAAGAAACTGAAGAATCTGATTCATGAGCCCTGAGAAGCTATCATGTTAGTGCATAAAAGGTCGGTTCCTCAAGCTTTGCACTTGTTGTTAAGAACAGGAGAATGGAGGTGCAGGTAAATGTATGGAGTGGTGTAGAAACATGTAAATAGAGCAGGAAAAGATGCAAATCTCAGGGTGAATAGTTTACGGGATGGGAATAGGGAAGTGACTCAAACGAAGAACAACAAGCTATAGGAAAGAAAACATAAACTAATAACAGGAAAATTTTGAAGTTCGAATGTGAATAAGGAGAGCTATGGGCGGCAGATGGGCTAGTTCTGCACGGCCTGAGCATGGGTATGTCCGGACATGGCACGGCCATTGCGTGGCACATCTCACTAATTGAGCAGGCGAGCAGGCTGATTTGGTCCAATCTGATGAACCCAGGAACAACTTGCTCCCGAGAAAGCACGGCAGGATACGTGCTATGCCCGTGCCGACTTGTTGAAATAAAAAAACTGAAGAAAAATAGTTGTTAAACAATTAAAAAGTTCTTTAAAAAATTAAAAAAAAAAATCTTCAAAATCTAAAAAAATTATAAATTAGTATAGAGAATTAGAGAGGAGAAGATTTTGTGAGTGAATTGGGGGGTATTTATAGGGTTTGGAGGGAGGAAATACAAAATAAATAAATAATAACAAAGCACCCTCCAAAGTAGCTCTTTTAGTAGCGTTTTTTTTTTTTTTTTTTTTTTTTTTTCTGGGGAGGGGGGGGGGGGGGGGGGTGTGTGGGTGTGGGGGCGCTTGCGCCTAGGCACGACCCACACATGGGGGCAAGCGGGTCAACCCAAGCCCGTCTGCATATGTGGCATGCATAGCATGTGGCGCACGGCAAGTCTGGCCGGCGAATATAGACCTAGCTTTTAAATATCCAAACCGACATGTAACAGCCCATGATTTATAGTATTGGAATCTACAATATTTGGCATAACATATTAGTATCGGAAATATAAGCAATATCACATTCAGACCAATATTTGCATTGCATCACATATTCGCTGCCTCAAAATTTGATACTATATTTGTAATATTTATTGTTATCGGCTGATATTTAGAACCTTGGCAAAGACGCATTTACAGTGTTTAATTAAGAAGGGAGATCCAGATGAATGCCCAAGTCTTAATCAATCTGATATACAATGCTAGAAGTTTGATGGATACTCCATATGGAGTATTAAGAAAAGAGATGCACATGAAATGCTCTGATCTTACTCAATCTGAACTGCAAGGTTATGAGTTTCTTGGATAATATACGCAGGAACCAAAAACAGATGCAATTTTTTTTTTTTTTTTTTGAAGTTCTGGGAAAAATGAAGGGACGAAATGGAAATCAAGAATATGAGAACAATGTTGCTTCCAAATTAATAAATTGCTGCTCCTCAGTCGTAGGAAACGAAATATGAGAACAAAGTTTCGCCAACTTTTGCTGCAACCGCAGTTATCAATCTCCAATCAAAACTGAAGGCCTTTATTCACAGCTGATTTACTAGTTTGCTAATCCTACGGGCTTGCTGGATATCAAGAAGTGTCTTAGGACCTGGGATCGCTAAGCCTCTATAGATTGAACATAAGAAAAAGGACAGTGTAGCACGATCAATCAAAACTCAATTGACCCAACTTAGTTTTTAAGTTTCATGATCGACATAATGTTGAATTTTGTATTCTGCTGGATCAGGTTCATTAGAGGACTAAAGTAAATCAACAAACATGGGAACCTTGAGCATAGCCTGAGGTCCTTGGGAATATGACCATCATATCTAGCTCATTAACCAAAACTTGGATGACCCCTAAGACGGTTTGCCTTGCTACCGTCTAGACTCTAGCCTTTGCAGGGCTCAGAGTATGCGCTTTCTTCTCCATTTAAAGGTTCTAAGTTTGGGCTGATACCGGTCATATAGTTTTGTCTAACTTTCCCAGAGACTCGTGCTTAATTGCCAAAACCATCAGGCAATGACGTCCAAGGGTTAACCATTATAGCTTGTCGACCATTTTTCATTTTCGCTTCTCGTCTAACTAACAGAAGCGTTGTGACCAGCAGCAGTGAGAATAAGGATAAATAATAATAGTGCAGAGAGAGGTTATGAGACACATTTAGTTGGCAATGAAAAAAGCACCGTCAATAATGTCATGGGCCTAAACTGAAGTAAAAGTTACCATTACAGTAGAACTTGGTTATGTACAAGGTACTAAAAACCGTGCATTAACCAGGAAATTAATCATCCGTGATAGACCAAAAAAAATAATAAGCATCAATCATGCCATCTCTAAGGTGGTAGAAAGATAAATTTATTCTGGTAGAGATAGGAGAAAAACATCTGCAATATGGAAAAGATCTTACTTGCATGGCTTCCTCTCGACAATATGATAGATACGACCAGGTGCATAGAGTCTTCGTGGATCTCTTAACTTCACATCCTCTGGTATACATGTGTCCTTCATGCATCTTAGACATAACAAACACGGCAAGCTGTCTTAAAAAAGACGATATCAGCTTTTCTACAAATTTATAAAATCAATAGCACTTCATAACTAACTCCATCGTAAAAAAAAAAAAAAGAAAACTTTGTAAAGTTATAATATATAGAACAAAGAGCCTGTTTTACTGTCGCTATTCTTAGTCATCAATTAGATATCTGAACATAAATGTTATGTGTTTGAAGCTATCTTGCTCGTACAGGATGCCCCAACCATTCCCCTCCCTTCTCTAAAGTCAGACAAAGTTCATTCTTATTTCGATCAAGCCTACTGTTTACAAACCAACATAGATTGAGAAAGTTGGAAATAATTATAAAACCCAAAAAAAACGAACATACTGGCACTTGAGCAGCAAAATCATTGTTGAGGTATCCATATCTCTAAGGCTAGGACAAACTCATGGAATTCCCTAGCTATTCAACAACATTGGAAAGGGGAAATTCAAGTAAACCCGAAATTAGAGATGCTAATAGACGCGTCCACAGGCCAATTTTTGACTCTCCCTATACAAAATTTTTAATTAGAAAATTGAAATTTTTATTTTTAATTTAAAATTTTGTATGGGACGGACCAAAAATGGACCTATGGATGCGTTCATTACCATCCCTATCCAGAATCCTGCCACTATTCATCTCACATATTCATCTAGTGGGAGTTCACCATCACAAGTCAACAAAGGTAACAAAAGGAGAGACCCCCTCCTCTCTGTGAATCTCACATCCCGTTTCGCATGTTGCTACTGATCTTTAATATCCACTGAGTGCACATGCAACCGATACGCTAAATGCAATTAGTATAACATTCTAGTCTGTGTTATCTTATCCATCACGGAATTACCATATATAGAACAAGAATGGCTAGAATCCTACAGAGGTCTCTTTAATGTGATGAACTGCATGTTTTGATCAATTCTTTGCATATAAGAATAACATCTTGGTTTTCGGGGCTAAAAGCGAAAGCACATAGTTCATACAAGGAATCCATGTCATATATCATGATAGTGGATGAATTCTTCGACTATACTAAATTGCTACACTTTACGTATTTAAACTCAACCATTTGAAAATGGTTGGATTAAAAAAAAAAAAAAAAGATTTAACCCAAAAAAATTAACAAAATAAGATGGTAGCTGTATACCAGAAAAGGGACTTGAACATGTCTTCCAAAGGAGTAGAGGTACGAGGTAAGAAATCATCCTGCAGCACAATATTACTGTCAGCAGCAAAGAATTTAAGAGAACACTCATTGTTCAGAGTAACATGACAAACCTGTACAATGATAAACATGCTTTCTAGGAATTTTCAAGTAACTTCATGATACAGTAAACCCATTTGATACACAAAATTGTAGAATAAAAAAAAAAAGAATAAGAACTTTCTCAGAATTTCTTAGAGTTCCAGAATAAATGATACATTACATCACTCAGTTGATTCTGGTATTGCACATAGATGAAGATAACAGAAACAAGGGTTGGTTAATTTACAAGTCATGCCACTTCATCGGCGCCTACCTTAATGAAGTGTTTGCAAGAATAAGTCCCAATATGAAAGCTAGGTATGATAACTGAAGGAAGAAGAGGTAGAGGGGTCCGTATCTGTGAAAAAAAAATGCTAATATCTACAAGAAGATGAACAGAGAACCCAGCAACAGGTAAATAAGTGACAGTAAATGACCAAGATTACTAATAGTGTTTCTCAAAGGCAGAAAAGTCTCGATAAAACTAAAGACATGTGGAAAACAAGGGAACATAACCAAGGGAGAAATCAGACAATCATAGTAACCTTACTCTAAAGATTAGAAACTTGACCGACAAAAGTCTTTCATATGCTTTGATGCAGTAATGTTCGCAAATTCGCATCTGAAATGAAATCCTGTGATAAATGGATGTGTAAGCAATACGAAATATCATTTTTTAAGTGCCACAAAAGGTGCAACTTGAGTTACCATGGCACTGATAAACTGTGCCGATACTATAGTTGTCCTCTCCTTCTGTTGTCAAAGTAGAGGAAAATATGAATACCCATTGAAATTTTTATACTAACCCTTACGCAACATGCATCTTTCTAGAGAAACACCAACTCTACTGACTCCAGTAAATTGAGAAAGAAATCATAGGAGACCTTTACTCATGTGCTTCTTAAGCAAACTAGCTCACAAATTACAATCCGATATGCCAATTATATGTAACCAGATTTTTTGACTCTTCTGTCTTAAATCTCAATTTGCATATGTACTGTATGCTGACCTTCTTGCTTTCATGAGCATCGCCGTGGGACGAAATGATCATATCCAAAAATAAACAGTTGATTATGTTGTTAGCAGTCATCTAATTTGTAACTATCGCAGTAGAGAAATAAATACAAAGTTGATTTCTTTTGTTTGTTTCGGGCAGCTAATACTCTCCATTCAACTCGCACTTTGCCAACCACAAGTTTAGCAGGGATAGAAGTTTTCGGTGTGTATAACCTTACCCATAATTATATATCCACATCTTGTGGAACATGATACTTCATTCAGTTTGCAGATTGTATTTAACCCAAAATTTATTAAAATATATCAAGAGCTGTAATGCATATATATGTAGTTATAAGACATAAATACCATAATAAAGAGTTCATTTGAAGTATGTATTATTGGTGGTTATAATATGAGATCCTAAGTTGCGAGTTAATACTTTCACTTTTTACAAAGCAGATAAATGTTCCATAGACTATATACACTCCATGTCACGATCTGTACTTTTTATTTTTGTTGCATGCAACATTTATCTTTCTTTAAACATAACACTGAACACAAGAATATGCACATTTTTTACATCCATAAACATCTAAGATGAGATTTCTTTTCATAATCCAACTTTAATCGAAGTACATGATATCATCAAGCAAGTTGCATTTGATAGAGATATAGATGTACCTAGCACCTTAAGTAAAGCTAGTATCTTTACAAGTTAAGAACATCATCCTCTCTTCATCCACCTAGCCATCAAGTTTTTAAATCCACCTAGCCATCAAGTTTTTAAGAACACAATCCTCTCTTTCTCAACGTTGCTTTCGCTAGAAACTAGGACCAACCAGAAAATAAGCATCGGGTTTTCATAAGACTTGGCCGATTCTTTTGTGAAGCTTTCTCAACTGCAGTTTTGCTTCATACAAACCCCATTACATGAAGGAAGAAGATTAGATGGGACACGTGTATCATGAAGTGTTATAGCCTAAATTAGAGGCCACGGCTGACATTTAGTAGTCTAAAATATATATCTGTTGAGCATTTTTTTTTTTGAGCAAATACGGCGGATAGAAACCCTCCGCGTTCCATTAACAAGTTGATAATAGAACTACAAACATATCTGTTGAGCATTAGCTATATAAACAAGAAGCACACACTAGTGAGTGGTCAAGTAAAAGGAAGAAAAGGAATCCAAGACTATTAGAAGTCCACAGCTCACGACAATGTTTGCTAGACAAATTATCGTGGCATTTGAAATGCCACTACTATCAGATGTTGACAATTTATGCTCACAAAATTAAAAGGGCTTGTGATTTCTTTCCCTTTCTCCAACTTTTAGAACTGATCCCCATCATCGCTCCATTATCTACCAATGATTTTCAAGAAATGATTTATTCATTCTCAAAGGAAAGTAGAAAACTGAAAACAGAATTAACACAAGGGAGAAAATAAAACATATTATTAGTTAAGTTTGTATTCATGGATAAATTTATGTATACTGCAGATTATTTTCGAATGCAAACTACTAGTATTATAAGCAAGGTTTTAATTAACAGCCAATGCTGATACCGATATATATTGCATCTATCGGATTTTGATGTGCCTGATACACGTTATACGGTATAATTTAGATGTGCCTTATACAGTATAATATCGGCCCGATATTGTAGATTTTGATACCATTAATGATCAGCCGATACAGCTGTCTGCTATGATATTTTAAACCTTGACTACAAATATATTTCATTGTCAATGTTGTCTCGATTAGACAAACAAATATCAAGTTGGCAAGGCAAGCAGGCAAACAATACTCATGATATATCCAAATGTGAGCACGTATTTAAAAGGTTAAAGCTTAAACTTATGCATTATGACATATCTACTAATACCACAAAAAACTACATACATGGTAATAGAAGAAAGAAATGAAAGGAATAATTTCTCACCTGAAGCACAACAGAGTTGATCACATCTGCATATCTAACAGCCAAATTAAGGGACATACATCTAACGGGTGCCATGGCAAAACATCTAACCCTCTTCCTCTCAATATTCCTCAACCTATCCCTATTTTGCACAACCAGTATAGCCAGCATTGCCGCCACGCCAGACCCCAAAGAATGCCCAGCAAACGTAAGAGTATATTCCGGATATTTCTCCAATAACTCCCTTAAAACATTGTACTCCGCATCCAATATCCATGCCGCCGCCTTCAACAGCCCGTTATGAACATAACCACCATCTAACTTCATTTTTCCAAGCCGATTATCCAATAACAGCGCATAATCAGTCTCCTTAGCCATATTGAGGCCTCTTATAGCAAGAACTATATCACCATGGTCATGATCAAGGTATATCAAGTATGGAGGCGCAAGGCCTCCAGTGTCCACGTAGTCCTTGCGCCCCACAACCCACTGGGGAGTCATCCGATACCCACCAGGAGGGGCCCATAAAGGGTGCTCCAAGTCATCCTCATAGACCGCTAGAATGTACCGGCACAGCCGAGGAACCGGCTCGAATTCCTCGGGAGAGGCAAGGCCCCAGGTCTCACTGTCGTGGCCGGCGCTGTAGAGGCAGCGCTTATACGCCCACCGGGCACAAGCCAGGCAATAAACGCATTCAAGTACAGGCAAGCAGCAAGCAACTGACATCGAAAAACGTGAAGTTGCCACTGAGGCCTTTCATCAAGCAGTGGGTGGGCATGAGATAGAACTTATACAGTGGCAATTCCTTCAAGTGGGCATCTTTAAAAAAAATTAAGAATTTGACGATACCAGAGTGGAACTCAATCAAAATCAAACCAAGAACTGCCAATTTGAGGGGTTAGCTAAATTTGGTAGCAAAGCTTGATGGTCCAAGAACGAAACAAGACCAAAATGAGGCCTGAAACTAGAAATTCAAGAGAATTTCAGTTGGGTAACACGAAAAGTTCAGAACTTCAAAGGACAAGTAGTTCACAAAGACCAGCAGGTGTAACTAAACAATGAAGATTGACAGTTAAAAAGAGAATAACGGTTTTTTATTCAGATTTGCAGTTAAAAGTGAAGGGGGAAAAAATGGGTATTTGAAAAAAGATAGATTTTTGAGTAGAGAACAAGTTTATAAAGATTCCAAATTGACTGAAATAGAAAAAATCTAATTATATTCTAAAAAAAAAAAAAAAAAAAAACAGAGAAATGAACAGATGAACTTAGCTGGGTATCAAAAAAGATTCAAACTTGAGCAGGGGAGATCCTTTAATGGTGTGAGTCTCATCTAAAGAAGGATTCTCTGATGCTTTAAGAGAGATTTTTTTTAATGAAATAAAGGTGGTTTTTTTTTTTTTTTTTTTTTTAATAGTAAAGGGATGGATACGATAAGGAACTGTTGAAATAATTTATTATTGTACTAAAAGTCTGTAGGACATGAAAAAAACAAAAACTGTGTTTTTTGTACTGTTAAGGAAAAAAGGACAGAAGGAAGGGAGGGTTGGTTGGAAAAAAAATTGAGCTAAAAATTTGATATGAATCAGAGACAAAGATGATAAAATAATAATTGAGGGATGTAGAGTGGGCCCCCAATGTATTCAATTTATTTCCCTATATTTAAAATACGAATATTATATTTGCCAATTTTGATGCATTCAGGGGAGGACCCACCTTATGCCCTGATTGGCAGCTGCATTCTCCTTAAAATAAAAAAAAAAAAATTAAAAAATAAAAAATTCGAAAATTCTATTTGAGCCTACCACTTTGCTCATCCAGAGCACTTAACTCTTTCAGTCCCCCCTCAATTTGAAATCTATGACTTTTACTCGTTTAGCCCATCACTTTTTTTTCATCCCTGGCCGTTGTTTCACTCATCTCTTTTTTCTAAATTTTATTAAAAAAAATATAATGGAGGAGGCTGCGTAGGGGAAGGCAAAGAGCTAGGAGGGAAAGAGGCGGAGGAGAAGGGGGAGGAAGCGGAGGAGGAGGGGGAGGTAGGTATCCGCCCGAATTTGGGCAATTCCCTCAAATTACTATTAATGAAATGATTACGACAAATAAAAGAAAATTATAATTCTTTGAAAACGGGTTAGAGTAATAGAGAAAAAAATAACTATGTCGTGAAATTTTAGGCAGTAGTGGAAGGATGATGTTATTTTCTGTTGATGATTCGAACGCCCACTGATTTTACAGCACCAAGTTCAGACTGGAGAAAGAAAAACTCTGAAACGCTTCTCTATTCTTTGGATTTCTCAGTCATTTTGCATATGTCTGTGCGTTTGTATACGTCTCTTCTTCGAGAGAGAGGATTTTTTATAACTTCTTGGAATGAAACTATTCCCTCAAATCTCTACATAATCGGAGATCGAATTATGGGAGGTTACAACAGATCTTTCGGATCTCTACAGCAGACTCTGTACGCGAGACAGAGCACATGATGAGCACAGTGCATGCGATGAGAGTGCACGCGCACTAGGGCGCATTCACGGTGCACCCAACATGAGCGCCTGGGCGCACGGTGTGCCCAATGCGTGCCTGGGCGTGCGCACCTCGGGCAGGCAGCCCAGGTACATGCTGCCTTAGGCATGCCCCGCCTCGGGAGAGAGCGCTCCTGGACGCGCCTCTCCTTGGAAGCATGCGCACCTGGCACACTTCCTTTGATGCTCGCACGCACCTGGTTGTGCGTTGTCATGTACGCGCTGCCCTTGACGCGTGCTCGTGGGCATGGAATGCACTCGTCTAGGACGCGCTCCTCGAAATGCACTTTGTGGTATTAAGGACGTGCTTCTCGGCGTGCATTCCTGATTGCGCGTGCCTGTGAAGCGCACCCATGCTAGAGATGCAGATGCTCCTAACTATGAGATGTGCTCGTCTGCGAGGTGTGCATTCGTCAGTGCTCGCTCCTCGGCGTGTGCTCATCGGCTCATAGGCGCATACTCCTCGGCGTGTGCTCATTTAGCTGGTTGTTTTATTTTTATTTTTTTATTTTTTTCTTAGCGCCTATAGTAAGATGCGACTGAGGAGAAGCGGCGGTTGATCCCTCCTCCCCTTTCCTCCCTCCTCCGTTACCTCCTCTTCCTCCTCCGCCTCCCTCCTCCTTCCCCCACCTCCCTATTGGAAGCTATTGGAAGCTAAGATCTCATGAACTTATGATGAAATTGCAAAAAAATACATTAGTAGTTTGAGGTAAAATATACGTTCTTATGAAATCTTGTATATTGAGCTGTAATCCTTCTGTTCCTTTTCTCAAACATTATATGCCCCGAGCTCAAAAACTGCATAAATGACTTCCTATTTTTTTTTTTTAAATTTACGAGTATGTGATATGAAAACAATTTGTTTATTGAGGTACAATCACACTTTAAGGGCCAAATTTGCAAAAATAAAAAAAATAATGGGTTTGATGTTATAAATACATAATTTTTAGGGAATATATAGCAAAAACACCTAATATTAAGATATACACTCCAAAAGAACAACTTCTAGTCAAGAAAAAAAAAAAATAAGGGGAGTTGACCAACCAGTCAGAACTATTGAAGTGCAGAAATTATTGTCAACAAGGCAAACTGAGACACAGTTGGCTCTGATTGAGCCCTCCTGCTGCTTCTTGCATACAGTATGCACCATGGGAAATTATATTTTGAGCGCATCACTTTACTCAGTGAGCTCATATCTAAAGTTATAAAAATTACAAGTTTACTATTATGTTTTGTGACCATATTTTATCGGAACGTTCTCAAGATCGCAAGAGATGATTGAAAAAGGTGGGCTCACTAATCAGAGTCGTGTGCTCAAAATAGAATTTCCCATGCATCGTAGTTGATCCCTACAAGATTTTTTTTTGGTATTGTTGGATGTGTATTGTTCTTGTATAGAAAATTTTCATGAGCTAACACTAAAATGTCTATATTTTCAAAATCAAAGGCATGAGCCATTTTTGTATCTGCATCTACAATTTTTTTTTGCCAATGACATCATCCCTCTCTAATTAGTGAGAGGTTCCGAGTTCGACCTTAATAGAGACTTAATTTGGACATCCTTATATAAAAAATATGTGTGTTTTTTAAACATACTATCATGTATAGTTACTTTTGATAAATATAAAAGGTTAGAGATCCAAGTAAAATCGAAGAAAATATGGATGGAAATAATACGAAAAGATACGGATGCTAGAATGTTAAAATGAAGATATAAGCTCTATAGAAATGAATAGAGAAGCGTCATTCATGTGATAATGATGCTTTGAGCAATTAGATCCGGTGAATTATGCACTTATACATCCCCAATCCAAGCCTAGATTGAACGTTTTTTTTCCTAGTCAAACTCGTACACATTTATTTTTAATTTTTTTGCAACATCACACAAATTGAATCTCTCTCAGAAGTCAGTCATATTTGAATCCTCTCATAAATTGAAAAGAAATAATGCTGCTAGAGAAAAAACTAGTTGACAACATGAATTGCACATGCTCATGGAGTTTGAATCGCCTTCTTGCTCTAGCTTGTCCTCTCTCTCATGTTCATACACGCAATCTATGTTCTTTTGGAGAACTCAATAAACTTTCAAGAAACAACAGTGTGTGTGTGTGTTTTTCTTTTATTTAAGTGATCAATATATGTAACTTCTATTGGAAGTATTGTAATGAGGGTTTCTTTCGTCGTCGTATTTTGAACGGGCGTATCACTAGCTTCAATCAAATCAACCTCAACAATTTTCTTTTATTCCGGTCAAGAAATGAGAATCATTCTACTTTATCCAATCTAGCTCTTTTTGAGTCTCAGTATGTATCTGCTGTCAGATTCCGCTTCTGCATCTGCAGACGGGGATACGTATTGAGATTCAGAGGTCGTGATGGGCCAGCTGCTGAAGCTCCTCTTTCGTCTTCGCTCATCTTTTATTCCGGTTAGGAAATGAGAATCATTCTACTTTATCCAATCCAGCTCTTTTTGAGTCTCAGTATGTGTCTGCCGTCAGATTCCGCTTCTGCATCTGCAGACGGGGATACGTATTGAGATTCAGAGGTCGTGATGGGCCAGCTGCTGAAGCTCCTCTTTCGTCTTCGCTCAGGTATAGCTGGAGACGAAGATGCTCTATTGGGGTTAGACTGTGGTGTAACAGGCGGGGGTCGGACTTTTTGCAGCTGCCAGGATAAATAAATTACCTCAACAACCAGTCACAATTTCATAGGGGTACCCAGGAAATAAACCCTAACTACAAATAATAAGACCTTCTCTCTAAATTAAAGACAACTACTAACCCAAATCAATAATCATTGATTAGCCAAGAGTTAGACAGCCTTGCACCCTGATTAAGTCCCCACACAGCAAATGCTTGAATATTGTAGAACTATAATTGAGCCCATTACACCATTCTCTTTCAATTGAATTAAAACAAATAACAACTGCATGTTAAGACACAAATTATGGAGATTATGGGAGGCTTAGTTGCTTGCATGAGTAAACAGTTGCAATTGAGACCACTAATTTTATTATTTGCTGTAACTTTTTCATTTATGTGATGATGTTTACTTGTGTGAACAAACTTTATGCATCAGTGTGTGTCGCAGTTATGAACTCAGCCCCAAGGTATAATGAGAAGCTGCAATGCAAGCAGTCCCTCAACGTTCTTAACAAAATTACCTGTCGACCACGTACAGCCATATATACGCCGTCGTCATTGTCAACTGCTAGCTAGTCTGCTACTGCCATCATCAGCTACCATCGAATGATGTATGGTTCGTAGTGCAAGGCATCTTCAGCTAGAAATCAAATATTCTTCGCCGCTGCCATCTTTGATCATCGACAACCATCATGACAACCGTTGCTCGCTAGAGTTGGAATCTGGGCATTTTATATTTTATAGAAATAAATATAATTTAGATAAACTTCTGCTTAAAGCGTCTGGGTGGTGTAGTTGGTTATCACGTTAGTCTCACACACTAAAGGTCCCCAGTTCGAACCTGGGCTCAGACATCTTCCTTTTTTTCTTAAAATTTATTTTCATTCTGCTTATATTGGATTTTTAGTTTTTTAAAAAATCCCTTTAGTTTCATTTTTCCCCCCCTTTTTGGTAGTGCAGGCTGGAGAAGGGTCCTAAAGTAACAACCCAGAGCATCCTCACAGCATCTCCCAAGATAAAGGCAACAGTAATCAACATTTTTATCCCAAATACCAAATACTTGGAGTAAGGTATACGAAACCAAAATAAATTACTGCTCACACAAATAATCCTTCTATCTCTGAAGGCAAAGAGCTCATCAAAAATTGCAATGCATTATCTATAGAACCTCCCTTATGAATGCAACCACCAAACAATTTGATACAAGTAGAAATGGTAGTGGACACATATATAGGGCAATTTTTGATCCGTTTTATGCAAATTTTTGAATTAAAAATAAAAATTTTATTTGTCTAATTCAAAATTTTGTATAGCAAAGATAAAAAATTGACCCATAGATGCATCCATTACCATTCCTAGATACAAGCCGTCGTCCTACATATCCATCTGATTTCTTGCCAGTCTCTAATCCACTTGACAACACCAACAGCTTCACCTTCCATTTCTGATTGCTCATATTTTGGAAGTAAAATAACTTAATCTTATTATCTTAGTCCCAAGACAAAAACAACAACAATGTAACTATGCAATCACCATTGGAAAGGACAACATTTGCAGCCTGGGGCTAAGTCTCGTGTTTTCGAGTTTTTTGCTTCGACATCTATGGCCACCACAAGCAGCCATAGTTTTGCTACATAAACTTTAGATGCTACAGCTTTGTTGAACTATATAGAATTACAGGATAGTTAAGGGGATGACAATGCTGCTCACACCTCCATCAAATGAGATTTATCGTTTGAAGATGGGCTTGGTCCTTCCCACAGCTCGTGCAATTCCTTCCTCATCCACGAGAGGAACATAACGGGTCCCAACGTAGAAGGCACCTGCAACACAGACTCAGACGCAGATTTGGAGTGCGGTTATTTTCTTGTTCATTGATATGTGCTAGAAAAAATTCGAGTAGCAATACTAGTAATAAGCCACATACGAGGGCAGTAAGAGTATCTAGCATCGAGATGTAACCTTCAAAAAGAGCATAAAATTTGAGCAAGTGCTTCCCGTAGATTATATTTCTAGTAAATTTATGGTGTTTAACAATCTTTAGTCGTGTTCTATTTGTTTGTGTGTTCTATATCAGATAGAACTAGAATAAGCAGATACTAAGATATTCAGAAAGGTACTATCTACAGATCTAGTATCAAAATTAATAAAGGTATTTTAACGGCATAAACCCTCCTAATTCTTCGCCATTTAGCAAATTACCCTCCAGATCTTCATATATGCTAGATTATTCTAAATATCAGATGCAATGAACGATATATCACGCGATATATCATTTTGGAAAGTCTATTAATATAATACAAAAGCCCGACATTGGTTTGTATCTTTGATATATAGTCTGATATCCCACTATCCGATACGAAAACTGCAAATCCTATACGAACCCAATATCTGATATTTAGAATCTTGATTAGAGAGGTGACAGTTATATTGACGTTTGGATTCAAGAGTACTTGAAAGGGAGAAAGAACAGAGATGTTACACTGTGATTGTAGCTACAGACAGAACTGACTAATAAATGCGAAGGAAGGTTCACAGATTCACCAACTCTACCAATGTTACAGTACACTGTGATTGAAGCTACAGAGAGAACCTATTAAAGCTAGCAGCAAGTTCTCTGCAATACAATGTCCTAAGCTTTAGTTCAGTATGTTCCAGTCCATGCACCAATTACTACTGACATGGAATTTTCAAGTGAAGATTAAAGCATCTCACAAATGTTATCTTGAGTTAATGGTAATCCAAAAAATAACTAATTTCATCAGGTCATAAACAGAAATTAAAAAATCGGAAAAAAGAAAAGTTTCCCTTTCGTCGGAACTTTTCGGATGAAACCACCATGTACCTCCATATCAAATTTCACCAATTTAGCATATAATGATGTAAACATTGTGCATGTTGGGATGAGAAAAGTTATAATTTCTAAATGTCCAAATATTTAAATCCGATTACTATGAAACTCACCAGATAAAGAAGAGCAGGTTGAGCAGATTGATAAAGTATCCCAGCAGCCAAAGCAGTGACAAGTCCAACTGCATATCCAAAGAGCGCATACCACACGTATTTATGCCCTTTCGAGGATGTATCAACCGAACTGCCCATGTCTCTGTTCCTGCGATGGTCAAAGCAGAGAACCAGAGCTAGAAGCATACCAGGAATAGCCTGCAAAATCAACAATTCCCCAACGATTAATGAAAATCTTGGCATAAGGTCATAAAGTTTACATTCCAAAAGAGAGAAATAGATAAAGAGGACCCGTGTTCCACTCGACAAAACAAAACACCAAAACTAATGAGGTCATTTCATAGGAAGTTGAAACACAACAAAACATTGCCAAGGATATGATGTGAAGAGGTCCTGTATCATTGGAAGTCTTCAGACAACTTACAAATTAGATGCACAAAGAATCAGTGGGTCTATGTTATCGAAATATAGTACTGCTTGCAGTTCACCAAGGAGCCAGAATTTGCATGAGGACCTATATATGAGTTTGAGAAATACAGGTTAACTTCAATTTGACAGAAACTACTTTAGGTATATAAATTGTTTCCTTTTGGGGAAAAAGAAGAAACAAGCAGGAGATGTCCACGATTTTTTATTTTTCCTTTGCTCCTTATGATTGGTAGGTGGGCCTATACCGGTTCATGGGACCTACTACACACCACAGAACATCTTTGCGTTATTTCCGTGTGGGACTATTCCCAATTGTGCTGTTGTTCATTCAGCAAGTGAATCCAAACAGCCTCAAGAAGGAGCATATGACGTCAATGTTATGATTGTGATCACCATAAAGCATCATGATATGTTCTGAGTGCAGTTCACATCCACAGAAAGACTGCACATGTTGTCTTATCAATGGGAATATTACAACACAGGAATTTTTTGCTCTTCCTTATTGAGTCTACTCTTTCCATATCGTCTCTTTATTCCTTCCAAACTCTGCTATAATTAACTTCTATTTGGAAAAAGTCACCTCCTCTCTCCCAATCTCTCCAAAATGGTATTTGCAGTTTTAGTGGGTTCAACTGTTCAAGTACCTGCTACCTACATTATCACATACAAACATGTAATAACACAACAGCAAGGACTATTCTCAAATAAGGGTTTCAGCAAAGGAAAAGAAGAAGAGTTTAAAAGAATAATCTACTTAAAACTAAACCCTGATGCCCGACTCGAGTCATAAACAGTTTGGGGATTGATGGTGGGAAGTCGAGCTGCAAGCCCAAGCTACAGCCTTTGTTCAACCGAAAGAAGGGGTTATGGGAGTAAGAATGTAGAGAAGAAAAGAACTTTGGAGCTCAAACTGTATATTCAGAACAAAAAATTGAAAACAGATGAACGTGCCAGTACATAAGCCTACATGACAAAGAGGACGAAAAGGGGCTGAGAAGCTATGGTTCCAAATACAACTGAAGCGACTGACCAAACAGGAAAGCACACAGCAAAAAAAAAATATGCAAAACATTGATTGAAGTTTCCCACATTTACCCAAGGTAAACATGAAGCAATCTCCCTACAGATGGGATACAATATTGCTGCGCAAATCATGGGGGTACATGTGACGAAATGCAGAAGGAATCCTCTTCTAGAAAAATGATTACAACTGATAATAAGGGCTTATCAATTAATTGAATTAGGCTTCACACCTATTCTTCAAGCATGCAGCAAGAGTGCTCAAAGGATCCAACTCCTCACTTCAAATCAAGGTTAATAGAAAATATGCAGGAAAGGAACCAACTATGAATTAGCAAAGCCAAGATCAAATAGTGCTGCCATTTAATCAATGGTTGATTGAAAGTCAAACTATGGAACTCCACATGCAGACGAAAACCAAAATTCAATTGCTTATCAAAAGGTATTTGGTTGTATTGGAATACAGGATATGATGATAACATAATCTCCAAAGGTTCCTCCGTGAATTCACACAAAACCATTTCCTCCGGTATAAGTCCATGTCAAATAAACTTTCTGCGGTACTGGAACCTCTTACATCACTGTAACTAAACCGTGGTTTCATCTGCCTGACTATGACTGAAATCATGTGATAATCAAATGCTTTCAACTTGTAAGAATAAACGTTAAAACAATTCATGTTTTATTATTAATGGCATCACTTGCTCCCAAGAATAGGAGAATAGAATTCTTCATGGCCTAGAATAGTCACATTTGCAGGACATAACATATTTCTAATGGTTCTGGGTGCACAGAATTATAACTTAGATATGTCAAATATTAAAAAGGGAAAAAAAAAAAAAAAAGATCACTTTGCGAACCATTGGAAAACTTAAGTGAGACATGAACAATGTAGCAAGCAGTACTTGGGGGCCCTTAAGGGCAAAAAACAGGCACATTTTCTTCAGATATCAAAGAGTCTCAAAAAACAATAAGATCAGCAATATGATTGTTTGATCATCAATTTGATAACAAAGGCATTTTCATTTCACAAACAGCTGAGAAAGCAATACCTATTATAGTATAAAAATCAGAATATTATGGTTGAGATAACTAGAGGATCATACCATATCTCCAAGGCCCAGCATCAGATAATCCACAGCATTAGACCCAGGAACAATGCCACCAAACAAATCTCTAGGGAAGACAAGCTTAACTGGCATCTCCAACTTCTTTGTTATCATCTGCAACCCAGGTAGGCTCAAACTATTCGCCACTGTATGAACTGGATTAGAAGCTTTCTGAGTAGCGACAGAAACCATAACATTTGCTCCGAAGAACCTCTCAGAGAAGAAGACCCAGAAGATATCATATACAAACAAGCAAACAAGAAGCAAAGCGCAAATCTTAATGTTGGGCAGTCTAACATGACTAACAAATGCTATACATATAGATATCCCCAACACATTGTTCAGCACCCAATGACCCGAAACAAGCCATGCAACAACGACCCCGACGCAAAATAGAAATAGAGCACCTTGGGTTCGTGTAAATGACTTGGAACAGCATCGGGACATGAATGGGTCCACCAAATTGAGCTGCGTTTTGAGGTAGGCAACGTAAGGGGAGAGGCAAAAGAAGAGGGCAGAACCTGAGGCAATGGCAGTAAATGCAGTGATGAGGTGGGAAACAGAAGCAAAGAGGTAAAACATTAGTAAGAGGCTGCAAGAGCTCGCAAGGGGGATCATTAGGGCCTGGGAACGGTCTAAAGTGATGGAAGATTCCGAAAAATCTAGGTTTCTTTCCATCTCCTTCCCATGGTCTAGGGCTCGGGAGGCTGACGCAAAGGTTACAAAGATTGCGGTAGTTATCAAAGTGAGGGATGCTGGTTCGAGTAAGTAAGTGAGCTTCCAGAATGACTCCATTCTACTCAAAATTGTCTGTGTTAATAACTAAGGTATTTTCAACAGCAACTGACAAGATATCTCAAATTAGTAACCTGCACAGAGAAATAAGTGAATTATTTGCACTCTGCGCAGATGACAAGTATAGTCAAAGCTTTTTTTACTAAAGCCCCATGATTTCGACACCTGCAAAAACAAAGCATGTACAGATTCAATACAGTTGTCTCCAAAATCTCGTCTTTAAACAAAATATTGCAAGATTAACCACTAAACTCTAAAATTTTGTGATCAAAATTCTATTATTCTCCCTGAGTCAATTTTCCCCAAAACAAAGTCTTCCAAATTTTATATTGTAACTGTGCCAACCCCCAGATCTCAAAATTTACATCGAATTTTATATTTTTAGCTAACAAGATCAAAACTTTCAAGCGAAACAGCATTTTATGAGCAGAAAAGATTTAGCAGTCGTAGCATATCAAAATTCAGAACAGCAGAGATTTATGGAATGATAGATACCTGTAGATCTCAGAACAGAAGGATCGGCGGCGACTCCGGCCGTCAATTTGAGAGGATTGAGAGGAAACGTGCGATCGAGGAGGAAAAGGATGGGATTTTTAATTTTGTAATTGGGGAAAAAGGAGAGGGTTTTATGAATCGGGCTGGGGTTTTTGTAGATTGGCGTTTGGACCTACGAGATGAGCTTTCACAAATTTCTACTACTTTTTTATTTCCTAACAGAAACGAGACGACGACGGGAACTTCTAACGGGGCTAAAGTTTTTTCCTGATTACTTAGTGAGCCCAGTTTCATTTCAGAAAAGGAGAGTATTGCTTAGTCAACACAATTTAATTTTCAAAATATCCTTCAACTTTATTCCCTCATCTCACTCTTCTCTCCTCACTTCATCTCTAATCCCAAAACCCAATCTCTCCTCTCTTCTCTTTCCAAACCCGCCGTCGCTGCTGTCGAATTCTCCACCGTTGAGCCACACCCCGGTGCCGCCGCTGCCGAAGTCTCCGCCACCGAGCCACACCCCGCCGCCGCCTTAGCCTCCTTCGAAACCCGCCGCCGAGCCACACCCCGCCGCCGCCGAAGGCTCCTTCCAAACCCGCGGCCGAAGCCTCCGCCGTCGAAGCCTCCGTTGTCTCATTTTCTCTCCTGAGCCACCCCCACCCTCCGCTGACTCATTTTCTCTCCTGAGCCACACCCCCCACCCTTCGTTGCCTCGTCCTCTCTCACTCGCTAGCATTCTGAATCTATTTCGCTCGGGTCTCTCGATCGGATCTTTCTCTCTCTTGATCTCAGATTTCTCGACTCCACTGTAAGTGTCCTTTAATTTAATTTTAATTTTGTTTTATTTAGTTTATTCTTATTTGCTCTGTGACTGCCCTGAAAACTGAGAATTTCTTGTTTGGTCTGATAATATTTGAGAATCGGGAAATTCTAAACGAGTACATTTTTTTGTTAATTTTGATTTTTAATATTTAGATTATAATTATGAAGAGAATATAATATTGTAATCGTAGTTGTAAAATATGCAAAAATTTAGTTATTTTTCTAATTATAGATGTTAATATTAAAATTTATTAATTAATTTAGAAATGGTATTGTCCTAATGGTTGATTAAGTAACAAAGAACGGTTTCAGTATCTTTAAATTTTAATATTATACTATCTTGTAGCTAAAAAAATAAATAGATAAAATATGATATTTGTAGCAAATTATACTTTGTTACTATTTACTTACACATAAAAATTTTACTGTTTTGATAAAGAGCATCTATGAATGAAATATCTTTGTATTGCATAGATGGATCCAGCAGAATCTTCTCGCGTTCGACCAACTGCCTCGTTAAGGAGGAAGAACCACCAGAAGAGAAAGCAAAGAACCAAGACAAGATTAATCCACTCCTAATACACCCGATACGGCAATTATGACTCGAACCAGAAGCAGACGTCAACCCCCGAGAAAGACAAGGAGACAGTGATTAGAATATATGAGTTGTGTATTGATATGGATGATGTAAGGAACTTCAAGTGGCCGGTGTAATTGTTTTTTGCAAACATTTTGATGAATTTGTAGAATATATGGTTTTTGTTTGTAATGAACCATATTGGTCGCTTTTTGTTCGTTTAATATAAACACTACGTTTGTATTTGATCATATTTCTTTAATTTGTATAAAATCTTGTTTGTTTTATACGTAAGGGATCTTGTTTATAATCTTCACTATTTCATTGTATCATTAATTGTATCGTTGTTTCATTGTATCGGTGTATCCATGTATCATTGTATTATTATATCAGTGTATCAGCAGTGTCATTGTATTTGTGTATAAGGAGTATCTTTGTATTTGTGTATCTCGAGTATCATTGTATCGGTGTATCATTGTATGTCAGTGTATCATTGTATCGTAATAAACGATGTATCAGTGTATCAATGTATTGGTGTATCAGTGTGTCAGTGAATTATTGTATCTTTTTTGTTTTATGCACTATATTTTGTGAAAGATTGTATAATTAGTTGTTAATATAAGTCCTTAAAGTGACGTTAAATTGGGTAAACTAATGATTTATCAATTTATTACATAAATAGAGTGGGTGAGACAGCGGCGGCGTATCAGACTAATTCATGCCCCTGTCCGGACTGTCAGTCCAAACATGAGAGATCCGTTCGGACTGACAATCTGAACAAGTCTGGACTATTCGGACTGAAAGTCCGAACAGACCAGATCCGTTCGGACTCTCAGTCCGAACGGGAGAAGAAGGCTGGAGGAAGCGGAGAGGCGGGAGAGGGAAGAAGGGTAATATGGGAAATTGTTTTAGATGGCAAACTTGAAATATATAGTAAATTTTAACTGGGCTCACTAGGAAAAAATTTGTGCCCCTTTGGAAGTTCCCGACGACGACGGTCTGGTCGGGTTCGGATCCTATAACAGTGCTTGCCCAAACCCTAACCAAAACCGAGAATGCCTTAGCCTTGGGATTTAGGGGAGTTTCTAAAGGGGCACACCATTTTTCAGTGATCCCACGTAAAAATTTGGTTAAAATAACAAGTTTGTTATCTTGTTATCGATTTTTTTTTTACATTAATATCCTTATCTTCAACGTTTATTATATTCCTGTCTGGAGTTAGATTCCGGACGAATCATATATTGTTCGGGGTTAGACCCTGTCCGGAATTCGCAGTTCGTACAGTAGAACTCTTGTCGGGATTACAGTCCGGATGAGCTCAAGTTGGCCAGACTATTATTCAGGATGAAATACTCATTGTTCATGGACTATGGATAGTAGTTTTGGTTTTGAGTTTTTTCAAATTAATTAATAAGTATTACTGTGTTGAAAATGTTGGTCCTCCTTTGTGTTCTCCTATACACTTTCATTCATATTTCATGAGTAACAAATAAATATTCAGCCAAAATAATTTGTTTTCATTTTTGTTCATGCATGTTTAGAAGCTACTACAGATGCACACATCTACATGCAATGTGAGGAAGCAAGTTCAGCACCTATCAAAGGATAACAAGCATTGTGGTGACAACATACGAGGTAGTACACAACCATCCTTTGTAAAATTATATAAAAAGACAAGTCATCTTTGCTTTGCAGTGTGTACACAGATGCACACATCATACATGCAATGTGAACCCATACAATGAAAACTGCATCAACTCTTTCATTCTACAGTTTTCTTTCTGTCTTTGTTTTTTTTTTTTTTTTCCCTGTCCACAGAAAGTTTTACAACAATAATGGGAACCCAAACAGTATCAAAATTTACTTGCTAGAACCCATCGCTTATCAACTCTTTCAAAATTTACTTGATGAACTAAATACACCGAGAGAAGGAGAAGGAGCAGCGTCGTGAAAATCCAAAGATATGCTTGATCCTTCCGAGGATGGTGAAGAGGGATCTGGCGAGTAGGCGAGCGGTGTAGTCGTAGGAGCGGTTTCAGAGCGAATCCTCACGGAGGTGCTTCACCTCCTACCTCTGCCATACCACCTTGTGCTTGAAATTGGACAAGGAGCCCCACCGGTCCTAGAGGGGGGATAGGAATTTTTAGAATTAGCGAGGGAGTTGGGTTTTCGGTAAATTGGGTCAAAGAATGTATGGAGAATATTTTGAGAAATTTTATTTGCCCACTGCATTTTACTCTTGGCATCCTGGATACTCTTTACACCAAACTCCTATTTTGAAATACTATCATTTTACTCTCTGCACCCAATTTTTTTTTCCAAAATACCCATTCTCAAATATTTTGGTCGGGTATTAATACCCGACTAAGAAACGTATTGGTCGGGTATTAAAACCTGACCAGCAAGCGAAGTCTCCCCCATAAAAAAAACTAATTAACGATAAATTTCAAACAAATATGCATAAAATCTAAAAAAAAAATTCAAATCGTATCTTAAATTTGTTTTCTGACACCCATTACATATTAAAATTTTCTATTTGCATAAAAAAACTCAAACTCAAATTCCAAATCCAAATTTCACTTGTCACGGTGAAATCAAAGAATTTAAAATTCTTTTAATCTTTTCAGGAATGTTAATGTAAACAATTTTAAGAGGTCAA
Organism: Dracaena cambodiana; assembly: GCA_036321105.1. Lineage (NCBI taxonomy): Eukaryota > Viridiplantae > Streptophyta > Magnoliopsida > Asparagales > Asparagaceae > Dracaena > Dracaena cambodiana. The sequence goes on from JAYEPQ010000007.1 coordinate 49,904,353, forward strand.
GAAATCAAATTGATGATTTTGTAGGAGATGTATTTTTATTAAATAAAAAAAAATTATTTAGGGTTTTAGAGAGAAAATAGAGGAGGAAGACGATGAGTCGTAGTTCCAAATTTTAAGAAGTTTTAGTTTTGAAATTATAAGGGTAATTTAGTCCAAAAAAAATAATGGCAAACTTGTAATTATTTATAAGTTTTAAAACCGTGCGTCAAGAGTAAAATACCGGGTGCAAATAGAATTTTCCGAATATTTTAGTTATTTTCAATGTGCTCACTAGGAAAAACACTCTTTTTTCTAAAGAGAGGACGAGCTTACTACGAAAACTAGGTGCATTAAGAAACATGGTGTGGTCCTCTAAAAACGCCTTAGATTTAGGGGTAGCTTATTGTTGGTTTTTGTTTTTTTCCATTTCCACAAAATCAGGCCAAACTGATTAGAAATGATTATCAAAACAAATAAAACTATTTCTATTCAATGACTTAGTTCTAACTTTTTAAATAAAATTTATTTGATATATCTTCAAGATATCTAATTGGTATTAAATTTATAATCTATAATACACACACACACACACACACACACACATATATATATATATATATATATATATATATATATATATATATATATATATATATATATATATATGAGAAAATGAGAAATTCACTGATGGTGAAGAGAGTTTCTTCACCGCCGCTTAGGTGACCCAATAAAATTATTACACGTGGCACCACTTAAAGTAACAAATAAAAGAATTCTCTTAACCGTTCTTTGAGTGGTATCACGTGTAATAATTTTTATTGGGTCATCTAAGCGGCGGTGAAGGGAGTAAGGAACTCCCTTCTCCGCAAGTGAATTTCCGTTCCCCCCCCTCTCTCTCTTTCTCTCTCTCTCTCTCTCTCTCTATATATATATATATATATATATATAGGAATTACTGTACGTGAGCCGCCAGCATAGGAAAAGTTACGTGAGCTAGCGGCAAAATTATAATGATCCAATTATTTTTCTTCAATTTTTTTTTTTTACAATTACTATCTATGCCTCATTAATTTCTTTCAGATTAGATTTCATAAATTTTGGAGTTCATTTACCATTCCATCAACCGCACACAAGATGTTTTATTCATTGAAAACCGTTAATTTTTTGTTAACTTGATGGAAAACCAAATCAAAACTAAAACCAAAGAAATTGAGTATGAGTGAATCCTAAAGAGTCGAGATCATAATCCAAAAGAATTTTTAAAAAAAAGATTATTGGATATAGTGGAAATGAACTGCAGCTCAGGTAATTTGCGTGAGCTGTCAGCTCATTTCCATTTTTCTTATATATATATATATATATATATATATATATATATATATATATATATATATATATATATATATATATATATTACTTTAGATGAGCCGCCAGTTCAAGAAAAATTACATGAGCTAGTGACAAAAATATAGTAATCCAATAATTTTTGTTCAAATATTTTCTCGAATTAGGATATATATATATCTCTTTAACTTTAATAAAATTAAATTTCATGAATTTTGGAGTTAATTTACACTTTAATCAAGTGGATACAAAATATTTATTCATTAAAAATCGTTAAAATTTGTGTCAAATTGATGGAGAACTAAATCAAAACTAAAATCCAAGAATTGGATATTAATGAACCCTAAGGCTGTGCTTGGATATCAATAGCAAAGTGTTATTGAGTGTTTTTATAGTATGTGTTTTTGAGTGTTTGGGTAGTATGTATTTTTAAGTGTTCTGATCGTAGTTTTTGGAGTGTTCAAACTTGTACTTGGTTGTTCAGTTTTCACGTGGGTTTCAAAAATAAATAAAAGACAAATATACCCAATTAGGAAAAAGAAAACTACCTGGGAGAGAGTTTAAACAATAAAAAGAAAGGATATTTTGGGATAAATAATTCAGAATACTCTAAAACACCCCCAATTTTGGAGTGTTCTAAAAAACACTTCAAAACACCTATTCATATGTTTCCAAAACACTTGAAAATTTACAAGCAAAATATTTTTATAAATATTTCATAACACATGTCTCAAAAACACTTCAAAACTATATGTGTTTATGTTTAAGTGTCTATATATAAATATATGCTTTCTAATAATTCAGTTGATTTGGATCAGTTTCTAGTAAAATTTGCCAGTTCAAATTAGTTACAGCCAGTGATTTCGATTTTAACTAATTTTGCTCAATCTCATCCGTATCTGAAAACTGCACAAAAAAATATGTAACAAATCGCGCCACACTTGACTTGGTGGGCACCCCACTTTTTACCATTTTTTTTTAAAGGGAAACTCTAAATGCGCACCTCACTTGACGTAGTGAGCACCACTTTCTGTATTAATGTGGCGAGCACTACAGGGGAAATGGTGCTCATTAAATCAAGGGTGGTGCGCATTTTGTATTTTCCTTCGTAATTGTGGGCCGTGACGCTAACGCCAAAACACTTAACAGAAAGTGGCCCCCACGCATTTCCCCTCTCTTTCGGGGAGTTTCTAGATGGTCACCGCAAATTTCCTAGTGAGCCCACTAAGAAGATCGTTTTATTTACCGCTTTGTCATTATTTTTTTGGTCAAAAATGCTCTTTCTTCATCTCCCTACGCTCCATTCTTATTCCCCGCAAAAGCAAAGCAAAGACAAAAAATAGAGAGAAAATTTTTATTTTATAATTAAAATCCTGTTTCTCTTTAATATTAACTCCTTTTAGTAAAAAAATTCCGAAAATTAAAGTCTATATTTAGGTTAAATCGGTTGTTTCATTATGAAACCCTAAAAAATTGAAACTCTAGAATATAGAATCTCTGGCCTCCTGATCCGGAATAGCCAACCCGGATCAGTTTGGTTGATCCGGGACTGATAGCTCAGATCAACCAACACGATCCGGTCTGGCTAGCCTGGATCAGGGAGTCAGAACTCTGGAATCTTGATCCGGACTATCCAGCCCGGATGAAGCCTCCCCATCCAGGCTAACAGCCCCGAACAGGGAGAATAGGTACGGGCTGGTTAGCCCGGACAGGAAGAATAGGTTGTGGAATTTTATTTAATTCTTCTTCGTCCCTCTTTTGCATTTTTCTCCAACTAATGGTCGGTTTGCTCAACCTTCTCCTTTTGTTTTCATTTATTCCTGTTATGTTAGAGACTAGCCAAATTTCCTCCATCTACAATAATCACGTGTACAGAGTTTCTTGTGAGCTTATGGGTTCTCATGCATAGAATTTCGAAGCAGGTGTGAATCTTGCTCCCCATGGGGTCTTACATGCTTTTGGGCTTACATGCATAGAAGCAATTGTGAATTTTTGCTACCATGAGATTGACATCAAGAAATAACACAGAATACAACGTGGCAAGGTGCTCGAACCCCCTCTCCTGTGGCTCGACCCCCCTGCCGCCACCGCCGCGCGCACCGCCTCCTGGCTCGACTCCACTGCTGCAATAGCCTCCATTGCCTCCGCATCTGCCTCCACGCTACGAATCGAGTTGAAGTCAGAGCTACCCTCCCGCTTCCTCGACGCGCAGGGAGTGCTGAGGGGCGGGCCACAGAGGCCGAGATTGTCAGAGAAGAACTCGGCTGGGAACTTCTTGCCTAGCCCCTCCGTGTCGGCTTGGTGAGGCTGTTGTTGGCCACGTTGAATTTCTCCAGTGATGATAGTTTGATGTCCGGCACTGTCCCGAAGAGCTTGTTGTTCTCGAGGTGGATCTCCCTGAGATTGGTGGCTTCGGCCAAGGAGCTGGGGATCGTGCTGGTGAAGCCGTTGCCATCGATCCACTATTTCTTGAGGCTGTGCATGTCGATTAAATAGTTGTCCGCGATGTTGCCGGAGAAGTTATTGCTGGAGATGAAGATGGCTTTGAGGCTGGTGAGATGGTTGAATGTCGGGATGGGACTGGAGAGGTGGGTTGGGAGAGAGAGGATTGTTAAGGAATGAGTTTGGGAACTGTGGGAGAGAAAGAGAGGGAGATGATGAGGGCAAATTGGTTATACAAGTGTGCTCACAAGGAAAAAAACAAGGTTTTTTAAAAGAAAGGGGTGCGCACTAGAAACTTGGGCTCACTACGAAAAAACCTGTGCCCATCTAGAAATTCCCCTCTTTCGAGTCTGCCCCGTCTCTATCCTCAACGACCCCTCTCCGTTCTCCCGTTCCCCCAAAACCCTAAACCCTAACCCGAACCTCCGCCGTCACCGCCGCCGCCATGCAATCCCTAGCCCTCTCATCCCCCACCCTCGCCGTCACCCAAGAAGTCGACTCCCCAGCCCCATCCCAAACCCTCGCCCCCAAGCTCAACCGCTACAGCTCCCGAATCACCGAGCCCAAGTCCCAGGGCGGGTCCCAGGCGATCCTCTACGGCGTTGGCCTCGACGACGCCGACATGAGCAAGCCCCAGATCGGCATCTCCTCCGTCTGGTACGAGGGTAACACTTGCAACATGCACCTCATGAGCCTCGCCAAGGCGGCGAAGGATGGGGTCAAGGAAGCCGGGATGGTTGGGTTCAGGTTCAATACGATCGGGGTTAGTGATGCGATCTCTATGGGGACGAGGGGGATGTGCTATAGCTTGCAGTCGAGGGATTTGATTGCGGATAGTATCGAGACGGTGATGGCCGCACAGTGGTACGATGGGAATATATCGATTCCGGGATGCGATAAAAATGTAAGCTTGGTCGAATTAGTCTTTTTTTTATAGGTTATTTTGATTGATTTATCGGTCATTGTGGTTTTAGAAACACTTGAGAGTTTACTAATTGATTTGTATCCTTGCTAAGTGCATAAAAAGGCAAGCTTTAGGACTTTAGGGAGTCCAATATTGACTTGCTAGAAGATTCACAAAAGTCTGGTGTGTGAAAGCCATCGAATGGTACTCGAAGTAATTAAAATGCTTAATTAGTAATGTTCGGTCTAATTTACCATAAATTATCGTATTTCATTCTATTTAAATGCTTGTTAAGGAAGCTACTGAAACTCTATTGCTATGTAACAATTTGAAGTTGCTTGCCAGTGTTTCCCACTTAATTTTTTTTTCCATAGATCAAATTGTTTATTTAATGGGTATAAAATTTTGCAATCCTGTTTCAGGGTTTTACACAATTCATTGATGTAATATAACTCTTTCGTGGTTCAGATAAAATTAATTACAAAATTGCTACCTAGCCAAACACATAATCTAATAAACTTGCTCTGATTAATTTGTATATTTAAGCTAAATTGCCGATTAAAATTTCAGTTGATGAAATATTTAGTCAGAAAGAAGCAAGAAAGAAACTGGGATGGTGAAGCAGAATGATGTCTGCTTTGCCCTGCTGTTTCTCGGATAGTTGGAACTCTGAGATCTAATTTTCAGCTGAGGTTGTGGGACTGGTCTGTGTTATTGAGACATTATATATATGGATAGTGGCATTATTTGACTGAACTAAGTGCTCTCTGCTGATGTATTCATGTTTACTTCTTGATATTTTGGAGCTAACACAATGTTTATTTTTTGACAGATGCCAGGAACAATCATGGCAATGGGACGACTTAATCGACCAAGTATCATGATTTACGGTGGAACTATCAAGGTCAATTAGCATTCTTTAAATTCTTACAGATTTCTAGATTAGTCAGATAAAGACTTCAGTTTCCTAACCTGGAGTCTTATGTTCCATTTTTCAGTTATACCTACCAATTATGTTGGGGGTTCATTTTCCCTTTTAAATTGTGTCACACTATGATTTATCTTGTGCATTATGTTTTCATTGGTGAAATCTTTTGACGGTGATGGTTAATCAGTCTGAGAACATTTCTTCAAAAGTATCATGTAGTTGTATGATGAGTTCTCGAAGTGTGTTTTTGTTCTTTAGACAATTTAAAAGTAAATTTTGAAATTGGCCTTGGTCATGTTCTAAAATTCAGTTTCATTAGGCATTCGGTCTGAGGGTGGGTTGTGAGTACTTGAATAATTTGGCAAATACTCAGATTACTTGTTTAGAACTTGAAATATTAATATTATATAATATATATATATACATATTAAAAAATATTAAATGTCTACTATAAGAACATGAAATCTCAGTACTTTAAAATCAATATAATTTAAATGTAATAACAAGCTTCATAGTATACCAATAATATCTTTATAGCTTCATTCAATATTTTCAAGTGCAGATATATGAAGATACAATATATTTATCTCCAAGGATAGAATAAAAATTATAAGGTAGTAGAGAACTATGAGGAAACTCTTGGTTTTTTGGGCATTTGCAAAATTGATTGTTTAAGGCATTCTAAGCATTGGACAAAATATTTAAGAACAATTTCAGATTTCAATTTAGATTTTCTCTAAAATCGACCACCCATTTCCTAACTCGACTCTTGATGCAATTGATTTGAAAAAATTCCATCTCAAAATAATAAAAAATTAAAGAATAAAAGAAAAGGAATTTGACAATATTATGAAATAAGAAAGATGGAAAGAAAACCAAAATAGTAATTTGAAGAAAGAAGGATCAATTTTATCTTTTTGTTAAGTTCGAACCACTGTGAAACGTCAACCTGCTAATCACCTCCACTCTTTGAACCTCTCACGATCAAGCCATGAGATCTTATTGATGCTACTTCTCTGATTGCACTGCCTCGAAGCTATTCCAGTGATCCTCTATTTGCCATAACTGCAAAAACTCATCGAGATCTCGCCCTCTCTTTTGATGACTTTTATAACAAAAACTGACATGTCAAGTGATCCTTTTTTATTTTTCAATATGATAAGGATTTGGGTACATGCTTCATAACCATACTTGGGCGAGTGTTCGGTCGAGTCAAATGAGCATTCATTTTGTCTGTTTTCTTAGCGAGTTTTCTAATTTCGACTCATTTGGAGAACGAGTACTAATACTCAGATGGGTTCTGTTACGCCCCGCTCCCGATATACGGTATACGAGTACGTGTAGTAGGTATCGACAACATATTCAGTTTTGAATATGCTAAAGTCTCAATAAATTTGCTACAATAATACTCAGTAATTACGATAGAAAAATTCAACAAATGTTTGACTTTTCACTTATTGGAACGAAATTTAGATACAGTTGAAAAAAATACAATGAAACTAAATAAAAAGAAGCAGGAAATCTCTAATCCATTATTGAGTTTCAATATGATCTTTAAAGTACACCAGATTCTGCGTCAGTTTTGGTATGTCCATCGGTAAATCTGGACATGCACACCCAGATCGTCAGATTGCGACCAAAATAAAATAAGAAGAAAGAATGTGAATATAACGGTTATGTCCAAATATAATAATAATTCAAGTTTTAGAAAATATGTAATGAGATGTCTGTAATAATGATATCAATTGATTTAGATTATCTCAATGTCATATTAGTGAAGTCAACTCTATAATAGGGGTATTTTTGTCTAGAATGTCATGTAATTAGAAAAACTGACGGGATACCACTGTTTCGATTGTTTTCTGTACAGATCTAGGAAATGATCATATGGATTGTCCGGTGCTGAGTCGGACCTGCCATTAGGCAAACATGAATTATAGTCAGGTATGATCCAGTAAATCATCATGCACCCATGGTGTGCGAAATATTCAGTTATACAACTTAACAAGTTTACAGCCAAAACAAAGTATATTTCCATCATTCGGTTTCTTCCCAAACCCAGTGTCATTTAGGTATAGTCCATGTATGTCTAAATTCTGATTTTCGTAACTTGTATATTGATTATATCAGGTATACTATTTCAATTGGATTTTTCTTAATTTGTTAACATGATTTATAGAGTCCGTTTAGTTTATGATTTGTTCAATAAATCACAATTTGGTATATCCAAGAGTTACTGATTTGAGACATAATAAAGATATCGGCCAGATAAGTGTACGGATGCTGTGAGGTTTTCCGTGCATTGCACCTGTCTTAATTAGAGAACCAATATACAAGGTAATTTTTTTAGACAGCGATACAAAATGATATCGCAAACAGTATATTTCTACAATTATAGTTTTTATGTGAATTTATCAAATTTGTATATATAATTATTCTAAAATCTAACTATACTATGTAATTTAAATTTAATGACAATTGATAATAGATTTTTGATGACAAGAAACATAATAAGTAATTGATAAATTCCTGCAAAATAATAAATCAATTTGTACAAAATAAATAATATGATTGAAACAACAGGTATATAGATAGCATGATAGTGAGTTCAAAAATGGACTCACCTAGATATTATTTCCTGATGTCGATCAACAAATTAATCTGCACATTAAAAATATTCAAAGAATATCAAAAATAGATGAATATAAATTTAGATGATTTTTTTTAAAGATTTTTCAGTATTTTTATAACGTACTCAATATTGATTTTAAAGTTAAGAGGGTTTGAAATTAGGAAATAGGTTTGGCTCCATTTTATTGGGTTTATAAAATGATATATATTATTTTTAAGTCATTCGGGTTATTAGATAATGAGTCAACTAGTTTGAAAACCCAATAGTTTAACCCAATAAGAAAAATGAGAGTTTATTACTAATCTTTTGACAAAACGGTGGGAATTCAAGATGTGAAAAGATGATAAAAAATGCGTTCATTTCGGACAAAGTGGTGGCTCCGATAGTGGTGGCTCCGGTGGCGGCTCCTTCGGCGGCTTCAATGGTGCTCCAATGAGGTGAGAGGTAGAGAGAATTTTAGAGAATGATGTTTAGAAATGAGTAAAATGTGTTTTGATTTAGAGGTTTATATAGCATTAGAATTGGGAGTTCAGAATATAGAATGTTTTAATTTAATTTAGGGAGTTCAATTTGAGAATTAAAAAGGGAAGTTAAATTGAGAGGTTAATGACTGAATATGAAGAGTTGGCGAAAGGTTTGGGAGGTGAAAGGGTTGAGAGTTATAAAAGATGTAAGGTTTTAGTTTGATTAGAAAGTTTAATTTGAGAATTAAATATGGAGTTTCATGGTTTAAATAATGAAGAAGATGAAGAGTTTGGAGGTTAGAAAATGAAAAGTTTTGGAGGTTATAAAAAGTGAAATGTCATATTTATTTTTGTATTTATTTATTTATGTCTAATGAAAAAATTAAGGGTTATTACAGGTTACTCTAGTTTTTTATGCACTGGTCTTGACTGAGTTAATATTTTGTACTATTTTATACTTATTGCTTCATTTTCTGTGCAGCCTGGTCACTTTCAAGGTCATACATACGACATTGTATCTGCTTTTCAGGTTTGTATCGATTTTTAATTTGTTCTCTCTGATTTTTACTGTTAAATCGTTGACTTTGTTATTTCTGCTTTTTAGTTTTTAAATTGAAGGATTAGCTTTGGTCCAATATTGTAAATTTATATTAAAAGATTCAGGTTATTTCTTTTAGATATTTATCTGTGAGGATGGCAGAATGTATTCATCTGGCATTAAACTTCTTCTGCAACTTGAGTACATTATGTTTTCTTGAGTTTTGACTGTATAAATCAAATGTTTGAATATCCTTCGAGTTTTTATTTTTTAGATGAAAGGATCCCTCTATTATTTGCCTAAACAAAATTTGAATTGGTAATAGTAATTCATATCGATCGATGGTTTATTGTATAAAAAATTAGCAATATCAAAACTATTGACAATGTTGGCGATAGCAGTACTGATGTTATAAGGTTTACACCGTATTATATACCTCAAAATCGGTTATGATATCCAGGATACTTAACAGTATCAACTTTACTGAAATGTGTAATGTTGGTTGGAATATTATGAGAAAATTTCTCTGTTAAATTTGCTTATTTAGAAATATGAACAGTTGATGCAATAAACTTTTATTAGTATACTCTTAAACCCTGGTATTACATCCATTCTCAATACCTTGTGATAATCATAAGCTCTCCAGCTAGTGTCTGGTATATTTGACGGCACTTATATATTAGCCAGTGTTTTAAATATCGGCCGATATACCGGTATATCGGCCGATATATCGTTAAAGTTGAAGAAACGAGACGATATGGGCATTTTTTTACCGGATATCGTTTTGGACCGGTATGGACCGATATATCGGCCACGTGGCGATATATCGGCCGGTATCGATATGTCTAATACCGGTCGGTATTTAGTATTATCGGTTATTGGGTTTTAGTTACGGTTTAAACCCAATAATCCGTTCAGACCCGACCCGTTAAGCTATAAAACGGGTCGGGAGGGGGAGAAATCCTATTTTTTCGCGAACTCTCTCTCTCTCTCTCTCCCGGCGATCCGAGATTCCCTCCCGCGACCAAAACCCTAACCCTAACCCCAAATTTCCCAAAATCCACCGTAAATCTCTCTCTGATTCTTTTTCTTCCACTCTCTGGCTCTCTCTCTCGTTCTCTCTCCGCGATCGTCGACCGATCGAGACGAACGGCCGAACCCTAACCCTAATTTCCCATTTCCCAATCCATCTATAAATCTCTCTCGTGTTCTCTCTATCTTTCTTCTCCGCTCTCCATAGCTCTGGGGGTCTTCGAAGGGTGATCGCCGTTCGCCAGAGGAGCAGTCGCCGCCGGCCAGGTAAATTTAAATTTGTTTTCTTAATTTAAATTTGATTTAGAATTATAAATTTCTTCAATTTCTTTTATAATTGTGCTATTTAGGTTTAATTGATTGCGATTTATGTTGGATTTATTTTTTTTGGTGTAATTTGAGGGGAATTGTTAAATTGGGAGGGCTGAACAGTGAATCTGCGGGTAGGGGAGTCTACAGTGATTCCTTGAATCACTGATTCACACTGAATCAGTGAACCGAATCACTGATTCAGTGTGAATCAGTGATTCAAGGAATGATTTTGTGTGAATTTTGAGTATTTATTATTTATATGTAACTATGTATTCACTGATTTTGTTTCATGCTAGAATCTAGATTCACTTTTCATGAGATTCCATCTACGTCAATAACTAGAGTTTAGGCAGACCTGATCAGTAGTTAAACAGAGGTTCCAAAGTTTGATTATTACTAGCAACGTAAATTCTTTTAAAGTTATAAAAGAATTTAAATGACTTAAGCTTGCAATCTCATATAGTAGCCTCAGAGAACCACCCTGCTGACATTTCACTTTCAACTTGAATGATTTCCATGTAAATGTTTAATTGGAGCAATTAAAGAAGGAGTGATCTATTTCGTTAAGCTCTAGTTAATGAAATGCGGGGACCTATAGCCACAATTTACGCTATTAAATCAATGTTATTTAATCAATTATTTATAAATTAAGTGCAACAATTATTTAGCTATTTAATCAATTAATTGTTTGTCCTTTTCACTCCACTTTTTTGAAGTCAGAAATAGTTTGAAAGATGTCATCTTCTGGTGCTTCTAACGTCCAAGAGAAGCGAGGAGGTAAAGATCCAGCTTGGAAATGGGGGAAAAAAATACCTAATAAGCCCAATAAAGTAGAGTGTAATTTCTGTAAGAATGAATATGGGGGAGGCATTACTCGCTTGAAGGAACATTTAGGTCATGTCAGCGGGAATGTCAGAGGCTGTCCTCTGGTCCCAGATGACGTGAAGCAGAAAGCTCTGGTAATGCTAAGTAAAACTAGAAAAGTAAAGGAAGGAAAAACAACAGAACTTCAAAATTTGTTAAAAGAAGTTCGTGTTGGGGAAGAAGAAGATGAGGAGACAGCTCGAGAGGAGTCATCTTCTCACAAAACAACAGGTCAATCTTCCCGCAAAACAACAGGACCGATGGATCAATTTGCAATTCGATCGGTCGAGGAAGCAGTAGAAACAGCTCAAAAACAGCCTGCCGTGCCATCAGCCTCCAGAAAAAAGGCCAGAGACGATGCAATTCGATACATTGCCAGGTTTTTTTATGAAGGAGGGCTTGCATTCAATATTGCTACGCAGCCAGCTTTTATGCAGATGGTCCAAGCCATTGGCATGTATGGACCAAACTTACAGACTCCTAGCCCATACGAGCTAAGCGAGACTTGCCTCCAAAGAGAGGTCGAGGAGACAAATGCAACTCTTGAATCATTCAAACGGAGTTGCCGAACAAATGGCTGCACTTTAATGACTGATGCGTGGTCGGATCAGAAAGGGAGAAGTTTAATGAATATCGTTGTACATTGTCCGGCCGGTACAGCCTTCTTATTGTCTCAGGATGCATCTTCTGAGAGACACGATGGCAGTTATATCCACAAATTTGTGGAGAGGGGAATGAACGAGGTTGGCGCGGAAAATGTTGTACAGATTGTGACAGATAATGCCTCGAACAATATGGCTGCAGCAAATACATTGGCTCTGACGCATCCAAATATATTTTGGACACCTTGTGCAGCACATACAATTAATCTGATGCTTGCGGATATTGGAAAGATTAAACATATCCGAAGGGCAATTATGATGTGGAGATCAGTCTCCGTGTACATATACAGTCACACCAAATCTTTAGATATAATGAGAAAGACGATTGGTGGAGAGCTAATAAGGCCGGGTACAACTAGGTTTGCCACGGCATTTCTCTCTTTATCATCAATCAGAGAGAAGAAAAAGGAGCTGCAACATATGTTTATATCTGATGACTGGATGGATTGCACTCTTTCCAGAACAGATGCAGGCAAGAAGGTATTTATTTTAATTAATAAACAATTTATTTTATAATTTTAAATTATATATTATTCATATTTTTTTAATACATTTTTTTATGAATGTTTAGGTTGCAGAAATAATTGCTAGCAATAAATTTTGGGACAACACAAATATTGCCCTAAAAGTATTCACTCCACTAGTGAAAGTTTTGCGTAGAGTTGATGGGGACAAGGTCCCTTCAATGGGCTTTCTGTATGGTGACCTAGAGACTGCTAAAAAGGAGATAAGAGATGCTCTAGGGGGTTTAGAGAAGAAATATATTCCAATATGGAAGATTATTGATAAGAGATGGGAGGAAAAACTTAAGGGTCCTCTGCATAGAGCTGGATATTTCTTGAACCCTCTGTATTACTATGCGAAGCAGCCTGAGATTGATGCTGATGGGTCGTTCATGTCGGGCTTCGTTGCCGTGATGCACAGATTCTATCCAAATGATCATGATAGAATTGATAAGATTGCACAGCAGCTCCCAATGTATCAAAATCAAAATGGATCATTTGGAATGTCTTTTGCAAGGGCAGCAGTAAAGAGAATCATTAATCCAGGTATGCATTTCAATTTAAGAAATGCAAAATTCAATCTATTTTTAATTAAACTACTAAATAACTAATAACTATTTCTAAATATTCATTGCTAGCTCAATGGTGGCAATTCTACGGGATAGATGCTCCCGAATTGAGGATTATGGCAATGAGGATTTTGAGCCTGACAACCAGTTCTTCGGGTTGTGAACGGAACTGGAGCACATTTGAGATGGTATTACAATTTTAACTTTTCTAATTAAATATTTCTTTCTCCCAAATAGATATATTCTAAGTTCGTTTCATGTGATTATCTTTTATTTAGGTGCATACGAAGAAAAGAAATAGGCTAAGTTCCAAGAAATTGCATGACTTAGTTTTTGTCAAATTCAATGCAAGGCTCAAGAGCAAATTTTCAATCCCAAACAGAGATCCACTAGTAGCATACAATGAAGAGGAAAAGGTCACCGAGTGGTTCATGCCTGAGAAAAAGAATGGTGATCCTCATGAGACTAGTGATGATGAAGTCTTTCCTGGAGAACAACTGACTTTTCGACAGGTGTCAATTGCTATGGGTGCTAATCCGAAGAAGAGAAAGAGTGGAAGAGTTAAGGCATCTAAGTCGAAGAGTAGTAAAACTTCAAAGGGAAAAGCACCATCATCTTCAAAGTCTAAGCAGCGACACGCATCAGATGATGACGATGAGGAAGAAGTTGACACATCATCATCAGATTCGTCATCAGATGATGATGAAGGCATGCCAACAAATGAACCAGTCGACTCTGAATCTAGCTAGAAAATATGTTGTAAAGACTGATATTTAAAGTTTCTAGCATGTTTCAAATAAACTCATTTAAAGGACAATGTTGTAATTTTATAAATTATATCACTTATGTATTGCAGAAACACTTTTCTTTTATCTTGAAAACTTATTTTTCTTTATTTTATGATTGTATTTCGCTCTGTCTCTGTGCATATGCGAACGTTCTAAACGATATCTGCAAATTCGTAAGTTGAATGTAAATAAGCCAATGTAAATGCTATAAACACATTTTATGCGTTTTCTTATGTTCTATATAGCCAATTATATGATTATTCTTTAACTGGTGTGACACCGATATGACACTCCGGTATTTAGGGTCATATCCCGATATCCCGCCCGGTATCCGGTAACCGATATGCAATTTGACTGACCGGTACGAGACCGGTATCCGATATTTAAAACATTGATATTAGCTATAAAAATATTTTCTATCTTTCTGAAATAGTCGATTCTATCCCCTAATATGGCCATTATTGTTTTAACTATGATAAGTAAACATGTAGAAGTGTCAAATAATTCCAACATTGTTCCCATGCTTCATAGAAAAAGTATATGTATTAAAATTTAAACACTATTCATTGCCCAAAAAATAGAAAAATAAAATCTAGCACTGGTTGCTAATTGATTTTATAATAAAAATTGTGTCTTGATTTCATATGGATGTGGTTCTTGGCAACTCCTCTGATATTGTTGGATCATTTTCTAGGCTTCTAGTGGATGAATTGCCTGATTGTAACCAATCCCTGGTGAGTTGCCTTGAAGAGCATTAGTTGTACTGGCAATTGACGCAGCTAGTTTTTTTTTTTTTTTTTCAATTTCTTTTTTTTTCCACTTTTGGCTGAGCCAGGAACTTGGATCTAAAAGAATTTAATTAATGATAACTTACACGTTCCATGTTTTTAATAAATATTTTATGTAACATATATTCTTCTATTTTGCATATTTAAACAGCTAAGCTCAGTCTATATGTTTTTTAGGTGTATGGAGAATATGTTAGCGGGTCAATAACTGATCAAGACAGAATGAATGTGGTACGTAATTCTTGTCCTGGCGCAGGGGCTTGTGGAGGCATGTACACTGCAAACACCATGGCATCTGCTATTGAGACCATGGGCATGTCACTTCCTTACAGGTACTTCTGTCCTAGCTGGAACTTTGAGCATTGCCTGAAATGCTGCATAGTATAAGATGGATTATTTATTTTCACTATTTTCTGAGCTTTTTATCATAATTTTTTATGTTTCTAAATTTAACGTATTTCTGTTTTTTTTTTTTTTTTTTAAATCTGAGATAGCTCTTCAACACCTGCTGAGGACCCACTGAAATTAGACGAGTGTCGTCTAGCTGGAAAGTATCTGTTGGAATTGTTAAAAATGGATTTGAAGCCTCGAGACATCATCACTGAAAAATCTTTACGCAATGCAATGGTCATGGTCATAGCACTTGGTGGATCTACTAATGCTGTGCTGCATTTGATTGCTATAGCAAGGTCGGTATGCTCACTTGTGTCCCATCAATGCTGCTGTATAACACCAGTGCCACATTGGTATTCATCTTCTTTGCAGATCTGTAGGTTTGAACATGACTCTGGATGACTTTCAGAAGGTTAGCGATCAGGTCCCTTTCCTTGCTGATCTCAAGCCTAGTGGTAAATATGTCATGGAAGATGTACATAAGGTTTGGATATCTTAATTTGCTCTTTCAATTTTGATTTGATTTGTTCCTTTCAGCAACTTAGTTTGGCACATCACTTTGTTCTGTATCTAGGATTGATGGTAAAATCTATATTGACAGATTGGAGGGACCCCTGGCGTGATCCGTTACCTTTTGGAGAATAAACTTTTAGATGGGGATTGCATTACAGGTTTGTCAGTAAGTTCTCAATGATCTAGTGTTTGTGATGTCAAATCGTGACCTTAACATTCATATTTCAGTTACGGGCAAAACACTTGCGGAAAACGCGAAGCTTTTTCCTTCTTTATCTGAAGGTCAGGTAAGAATTGCAAGCCTAAAATGGACAGTTTTTTGACATCTAAGTATTAGCTGTAATACATTACTATACTTATTTTCCAGCAAATAATTCGACCACTAGACAATCCCATCAAGTCAACAGGACATATTCAAATACTATATGGAAATCTTGCACCAGAGGGTTCTGTTGCTAAAATAACCGGCAAAGAAGGATTGTACTTCTCTGGTCCAGCCCTTGACTATACAACTATTTTTTTAAGCATAAATTTATTTTCCTTTTAAGTTTTTTGAAAATATTGCAACACTAATTTGACAATTTTTTTTGGACAGGTCCCGCACTTGTTTTTGAAGGCGAAGAGGCCATGATTACTGCTATTTCAGAAGATCCTACGCGTTTTAAGGTATTCTTTCAAATATTGCTAAAAATAACAATAGATGATCGTAAAGCGAGTGTGGTAGATATTTAGTTGGGTACTTATCTAAATTGAAGTTCTACTGTAATGTACTGTTCTCTGGTGGTGCTCAACCTTCTTCAGTTTTTGACCTTCCTGTTATGAGCACATTTGCTTGTAACTGTGATAGCAACTGGGCCCCCATTCAGCTGGATCACTCAGTTGTTTTTTGCAATTATTGGAAGTTTGTACATCATAAAGATGGTTACCTTTTTGATGCTGAACCCAAGTAAACGTACTGAAACATATTGGGTTCTAGCGTGGTCCGAAGAGTTCATAGGAACTCATGCTTATGAGGCTTAACCTATTTTCCATCTTCATATTCAAGGAATTAAAACTCATTATGAAAGCTAGCAGAATTTAGCACTCTGAATGTTTTTAAGTTGTTTAATTGAAATGAATACTTATATCCAGAGACTTATTAGAAATAATTTGTTTTGTGGGAATATCTTGTTCATGAAGCTAGTTGTTGTTTGTTGCCTCTTTTCTGATATCACCTATTACTACTACTAGCTGTTAACTATTTTTTTTTTTTTAAATTTATAAACAGCACGATTTATGATATAGTGTGCAAGTAGTAATGTTACTAATAAATTTCTATGGTTGAATAGAAATTCTTATTTGCTTACGTTTGGGAAAAGAGCTTGATTGAAAATCAGTTACGACAACAGCTGCATCCTCTTATATTAGTAACTTGGATGTTTGGTATTTAAGAGTGTAAACATGCATTTTGGTTGATTTTAATAATTTCATTGCTGGTAAACTGCAGACATGTTGGAGTTTAATCTGATAGTTGCTTGCTGTTAGTCTCGAGATATTGTCAAATAAGATGAATGTGGTGTGTGGTCAAACTGGGCACCTGCACAATCAATCTTATAAGCATTTATTGCCAAAAAAAGGAAAAACACTATATCAAGGAATGCGATGAAAATATGTATTCTAAGGAGGTTTAACACGATACTTCGTAGGATATATATTTTCTGATAATAAAGGTCATAGCCTGATTGATTTCCTAGGTTAAATCCCCAATTGACATTGCTGGGAATCAAACCTAGAACCCTTCTCTTGGGAGCATTGTTACCGGCTGGGTTAAGCCGCTTTCACCTTTGTGGCATAAATGTTTGTAAAAACATTCAAAAGTTCCATGTCAAGAGAAAACGGAAAGGTGGGGTTAGTTAAAAGGGTGGCTCCAATTTTTGTAGTTGCTATAGAAGAGTGTAGGGGGAGAGTAGATCATTTGATGGAAGTTTAAGGGACATGTGACATGTTCAAGGTTCCCTTAACAGAGCATGCTAAAATAAAGGGGAAGGTGCATGTGACTTTGTGTATAAAGCCAAAATAGGTTATGCTAATTTGGTTAGCTAGCCATTATTTATCATGGTGGTTTAATTTAACTTGTATATTGTCTTTACTTTTCTCACAGTGGCGGAAACATCTTGGGCAGATCCAACTTGTATAATTAATAAGTTTTGATGTGAATGACATCTTTGCCCTTGGTTCAAGTTGATAAAAGATTTCATTTCCACACTCAATTGCAGAAAATCAGTTGAGAAGGATTGCTGTTCGACTTATTGCGCATTGATTTACAGTGTTTATTGGACTGGTCTATTGATGATTTGTACATAAACTATGTAGAAAATAGTAATTTATTAATTTCTGTCAAACCTCTGATATATCCACTGCTACATACAACTGAGCACCCCTCTTTACTAAGTCAGCAACTTCGTGTGCATGTGATCTTGCTTGTTTAAGCTTGTGTGTTTGCAATACATAGATCTCTATCATGTGAGAATTTCTTTCAATATAGATGCCAGTTTCCGCATGTTGCATTTGATGATGTCTTAAGGATATAGCATTTGATATTGCATAATCTTTTTGATAATGATTTGAAAGATAGCTTCTGAGCCTATTAGTGAGCTTGGAATTTAATTGTATTGTCTTCCTCCTCCATTGTCATACTTCCAATTATTGATGTACATCCTTCTTTTATTAGTTGTTACTGTTAACACCATTCTCCACCCTTTACCTTTAGAGAGTTAGTTCTCTAAGACGACTGCCTATTAAAATCACATTTCTGGAGAGGATACCCTTCTGTGATGTATGAACATCTACATGGCTTTTGATTTGGTCAAAACACATCATTCTCTTGATCTCACATTTCCATAAAAAGTTGCCCCACATTTGTTAGTTGGTGCAGCAACAACAACAACTAAGCCTTTTATCCCAAATACTTGCGGTAGGCTAATTTGTTAGTTGAGGCCAAGTTGAATTTTTCTGGTGATACCATTCTTGATCGTTACCTTTATATATCATTGTTTTAGGGGAAGGTGGTTGTAATAAGAGGAGAGGGGCCCAAAGGTGGACCAGGCATGCCTGAAATGTTAACACCAACAAGTGCAATAATGGGTGCTGGCCTTGGAAAGGTATTGTCATACGCACTTTGTTTGACATTAAGTGTCAATTTTTAAATTTGGATGGCTATTTTGTGGGTATATTGCTTGGATGATTTAGTTGCTTTGAACTGCGAAACTGTGTATCAACAGACTTCTAATATATGTAACTAATATTAATTACTGTGGTGGAAATGAGGTGGAACTGCTTGTTGCCTATGAAAACGTTACCTGTGCTGGCTGTAATTTTTGCAACTAGACATCTTGCAGAACTTGTATTAATACACGTCAGTTGTAGCTTAGTCTGCTTTCAATTACTATTGGCAGGAAAGAAGATAATACTGGCTAAAGGTTTATCTTATTTCAAAATTGAGTCTGACATATGGTAGAATCTTGTGTAGACTAATCCTTTAGTACCGCTTGACAGTGTAGGACGTTTAAGAAGTAACACATTTTCTTTCTCCCTTTTAGCACTAAAGAGACATTTGTCATCATTTAATAAGTGAATAAAGCCATCTCTTTTAATTATTATAAGTAAATATTGCCCATCATAGTTTCACAATTTAGTCTGCTTATCTTGTGTAGACTAATTTTGTCCATTATATTAGTACACACGTCAGTCATAGTTTAGTCTGCTTTCAAGAAGATAATACAGGGCTAAAGGTATATCATATTACAAAAATTGAGTTTGACATATGGCCAATCTTGTGTAGACTAATCTTTTAGTCCACTTGATTCTGCAGGACATATAAGAAGTAAACACATTCTTTCTTCCTAGTGGTCATCATTTTATAAGTGAATGAAGCCATATCTTTTAATTATTACAAGTCCATATTGTCCATCATAGTTTCCACTTAATTTATGTTTTGCTTGCCGTAATTTTTTCCAACTACAAATCAGCAGAAAACATATATAAAATACAAGTGTCCCCATTTTTTTCCCCTAATCGAAGTAGTCGTTTCATCTGCTCGCGCTTTCCATCACCCCAGCTACAAAAGAAAGGATGAAGTGCTTTTCCAGAGATGTGTGAATCTGTAATTTGAATATTTATCAAAGTATTCAATTTAGAAATTGTTCGTTTCGGATAGATTAATAGAGCATAAAGATATTAAGGACACTGATACTATAGAATTTCAAATATACCGCGGAGTTTAGTCTAAAAAGCTGTATGGAAAATTTTCAGTATCTACGAATATAGTAATATAAATGATGAGTGACGAAATGCATATGTACAAAAGAATGTTCAATAACCAAGCTATTTAGATATAGGAATACTCATATCCAATTTGTTAAAATAGCAAATACTAAAAAAATATTTGTTAACGATCTATTTGTTCATTGATCAGTCATCTTACACCCTTAGCCGCACACATTTAAGAAAATTTCTCACCCTCAACTTAATCAAATAATTAATGATCTATTTGTTGACCTATTGGTCAACTTCCACCCCTAGCCACATCACATTTAAGAACATTTCTTTCTCTCTACTTAATCTGTTTGGTATTATACCTAGTGCAAATGGAATTAGATCGAATAATCTTTCCAAATTGTTAAAAATCCCTAATCTTAGAACTGGAAACCCTCCATTCTCCATGGACTTCCTGCCACAGTCAAATGAAATACTGGCAGTAAAGAACCTAGATCCTGTAAAAAAAATGGCCAGACTTGACAAGTCAATGTACTGAATTCGGTCCAACTGGAGCAAACTCAATGAGTTGCATTTAGAGAGACCATCTCTACAGTCATTTGACAGTTGGATAGATCTATTAGGCCAATGGGCTGATCGATGTACTATATAAGTTATTTTCCTTTAGAATAGGAATTCTACTCTTAGCTGTTTCTTTGCGCCATCTTGGGAGTTTGTTATGAGTTTTTTTTTTTTTTTGATGTATTTAGAGTATCTGGATCAGTTAGACGAATGGAGTTAGAAAATTGGCTAACAATGAATGGCATTTTCAACATTTTTTTTCCTTTTTTTTTCTTATTTCTTTTTTTTCTGAAATCCGTTTTCATTATCATTATTGGCTTTCCTTTCCTTTTACTATGGTACTTCCTTTTTCTAATGTAAATTTTTAACTTAATGCTTTATAATGAAATTTCTTCTAACTTAAAACAATATACCGAGAACATTAGCTGGATTGTGTGAAACTTGCTCGTGAACATAATGCCCAGTTAATTGGATTCCAACTCCGATGCGGTGAAGCTAATATACGACTGTTTGAACATGAGGCTAATTATTTCTCTGTTTAAATCAAGTACTTTGGATCATCTTTTGGAACTTGTTGATATGTGGAATGTTTTTATGACTTATTGTCCTATACCATTCCACCTCAGTTTTCCTTTATCACGTTTCCTGTGAATGCTGTAGGAATGTGCGCTGCTCACCGATGGTAGATTTTCTGGAGGATCACATGGATATGTTGTTGGTCACATATGCCCAGAAGCTCAGGTGCGTGCTGGTTGTTTCTCTATTACCACCACTTTCGTGTTACGCATGTAGGATAATCATAATCTATTATTAGGATACAAGAACTGTGGCACTCACTCTCTCTCTCTCTCTCTTCCCTCCTTTTATGTAGCCGTTTTACTGGCATCTTTTAAGTAAACTCCATAATTTTCCCTAATTTTTCTATTTTCAGAGGATTCTGACTGGGCAAAATTTATTGTAAAAATTTCAAATCCTTTTATTGACTTCTTACTCATTATTACCCGTTGCAAGATTGAATTACCCGACACATAATAAATTATTTATTGGGTGAAGCGGTAAAGAGGTAACATGTGAAGTATGTCTTGAGTCTGGTGTTGTGGAGGTTAATTTTTTAAATATTGGCCGATATGAACGGTATATCCCCTAATATATCATTTTAGAGGGGATACTGATACAATATAAAATCCCAATATTGGCTCATATCTCCAATATATCATTCGATATCATGCTATCTGATATGAAAACCCCTTGTCTAATACGAACCCGATATCCGATATTTAAAATCTTAGTGGAGGTTAAACATCCTGCAGATATTATTTCTTTGCCCCTGATCATATGTACTTGACTCATATTTTAAATGGTTTTCCCTATTGGCTGCACTTTTGAGTTGTGCGGCTATGCCATTGGTCCTT